>JBBBVU010000020.1:5215024-5230735 GCA_037177055.1 Atherinosoma microstoma
AACTGAAGTTTTACCCGCATTTGGCGGGTGTTAATTTAGAGCCCTGTATATATATATATATATATATATATATATATAAGCCATTAATATAGAATTTAAAATGATAAGTAATGAAGATCTTTTTTTTTTTTGGCTTTCTTGGGTCAGTGGATCATGGCAGCATCCACACATTTAGCACATTTTGTGGCTACGATCCTGATTACGGCTGCAGTCAATGTCAATGTCGACGATGATGATGGTATGATATTGATAATTATGACTATCACTTGCTTTTGTTGATTAAAACTGTGGGTTACAAATAAATAATAATTATACCTTCTACTAATATTTTAAAATCTTTTAAAACTTCTTACCCAAGCATTTCCTTACAATAACTAAAAATTAGAATTTTTTAATTCAACCAGTCAATAATGTAAAACCAAAAGAACTTAAGCAAAAACACAAAAAAAGACCCAGGGCTACTCGTGCAGTTTGTCAGGCCTGCATTGAGGCGAGGGGAGAGTAGCTCTTTACGATCTGGGTACCACAGGTTCATTTATAAAAAAAACAAAAAAACACACGATACACATGATACTTCTGCATTACATTAAAATGTCTTTATCTGTATCTTTTCAATTCGTTACTGGCAATCAATGTTTTTAGCGGCATCTTATGCCTTTTATTTATCACACTTATAAAAACATATCTTCTTGTTGTTGCAGATATATTTCATTGCATATCAAACTGAGTTTACTTGTTATGAAATCTTTAAATATAAATGAAATTGCCCTTTGGAGGATTTTCTTCCACTTGAGTGGAGTTAAAAATTGAGCTGCGACTTTTGATACGTGTAGCTGCATTTAAACCTGGCTAGCCTCTGCACACACTTCATCTTAACTACTGTGTTGAGGTAGTTTGTATGTCTAAATCAATATTCTATATTGCTTATAAATGGTTTAAACAAGTGCCTGCACAAATGATTACAGTAATGCCTCTGGCTAAGAAGCAATGTGGGAATTGCATTGTGTGCACAAGACAGTAGAACTGATTTAGCAACTCTTTTACTTTACATATGGCACACAACTTGAATGAATACAATGTGTCATGCATCAAATCTATTCACGACAACATTTCACATCCTCTTTAAGTGTTTTGTAAACAACCTAAGGGAGTGGAAAATTAAGAGAACGCAGAATAATTCATGCATAATATGAGCAGCAGCTCACAGTTTGAGCTTTGCTGTCGACCTCGTCTGTCCTCAGCCCCGTGGAGCACAAGTCCCCAACTAGAGCCTGACCATGGCCAAACTGTCAGGACCAATCATGGGAGGCCAACAGCCTAACCTCACAAGCGACTGAGGTTGCATCAGTAAAGTGTCGTAATGAGATTATTTGGTGCCAGCGAGGTCTCAGAGAAGTTCAGCAAGTGATGCCCACAGCTGGTCATTATCTGCTCCAGTCACTGCAGAATCATAAACAGCTCTTAAAAAAGACCCTCAAATCTCAGACAGGTAGCTGTCTGACGTCCATGCTCAGACCTGATGAAACTCCCATTTATTCATCTTAAGGTCTTTAGTATATCAAGGTCTATTCTGTGGGTGCTGCTTGAAAGAACATTTGCTTTATTTACAAGGACTTTTATGATGTACTTCATAATACTACTGCTGATCCAGCCTGTGACCTGACACGGCTGTACAGACACAGCCTTGAGGACTGAATAAAAGGTGCACAGCATATCTGTGTCATTACAAACTGGTGTTCATCCCTGCTTGCACCCATGGTCATCTGTCATCGGGAGTGACTTTATCTCTCAGGTGCCAAGGAAAAGCGCGGCAGTGAGACATTGCATGGTGACCCATGGGATGATGGCGGGAGGGCTGATGAGGTAGGGACACAAACAAAACAAAAAGAGCGTGTGTGGCAGAGAAAAAGAAAGGAGAATGGGAGATGGTGACAGAATGAAGGAGAAAATACTATTAAAGATAATAAATGTCAGCGTGTCATTCCATTTGTATGATCGGGGTACCTTTCGCCAATTATCATGACAGCCAGAGGTTTGCTCCCTCTCTCCTTCCCACAAGGGAAAAGGCTGGTTCCAGTGCCAAAAAATCTGGCCTTGTTATAGGATTCACCAGGGACATTGGCTCTTACTCAAGGTCATCACTTTTTAGATAAAGAGCTGCGACCTCTCCACAGCTATAGGAGCAGTGATCGAGCGAACCGTTAATTTGGACGGTGAATTTGATGGTCATCCTTGAAGCCCAGACTGATGACCTTAGACCTAAAGACTAAGGGAAGGACGAAGAGAAGAATCCTTTTCCTCCCTTCGCCATCTCATTTCTTTTTATCATAATGAACAGAAGAAGGCCTTAACTCTGAACACATCTCTCCCGCATTGTTCAGAGAAATTAAAAGATAATTGAAACATGATGCGTCCCCTATAATTTTGTGAAATGTTTCATCAGCACTGCATGGAGTGTTAATTGCACACACAATATTAATAAACGTCTGGCCTCCCAACAATTAAAACAGAAGTAAATTAATACACCTATACATCAAAACACTGATGAATATTTGAAGCCTCGGGCAGCATAAAATAAATAAATGATTAAGGTTTCACACCACTTCACAAAAATTAATCTGGAGTACTTTTTCGCCAAAAACATGCAATAAATTGGAGTTCTAATGAAGCACGGAGGAGGTGTGCAGCATATGCTTAACTAATATTTAATCACAATACAGAGATAAAGACTGAGTAAATTAAAAACAGAAAAATACCCAGCATGCACCTTTCTAGGAATGTTCCGGGAACAACATTATTAAGACAAAAAGGCTTATTGTTAACAGATTTGTACTGGAACAGGTAGCTACAGCTACAATCCGTTAGTCACCGCTCTACCTCCAACCAGCATCTTACGCAGATGGGAAAACACAATTTAGATGCAAATTCAAAAGAAGGAAATTAATTCAACTGATTATGTTGTGTTGATATAAATGCATACATTCAAAACCAAAATAAGGAAAACACTGTTGTGATTTGCTTCACTAATAACTCTAGTGTCATCTAAACTGTGATTATTTTCCATTAATTTAACTCCTTGAGTGCACTTAAGTTAAACTAAAAGAATTAGCAGAAAGCTGCCCTGCAGCATTGAGTCCTGGTGGTCTGTTTAAATGATGAGTTTAAAAAACAACATATTTCAAAACAGGCAAATTTCAGCTACGTTCATCGTTCTGTATGCTGCTCAGATTCAAACTACAAAGATACTCAAGGATTGAACTGGACTGATTGCAATTGGACTGAATGAAAGTTGGTCATTTTCTCTTTTAAGTACTTCAATATTACTTTTGTTGTAAATTAGTTCAATATGAATACATTTAAATGAAACAGAATTAAAAAATTTGAGTAGCTTTGAAGTACTTAAAGAGAAAATTACCAACTTTCTTTAGAATCAGTCCAGTTCAATCCTTTTCCTTGAAATCAAATTCATTCCAGTCTAATACACTGATTCAATAGCATTTTTACTTCCTTTTTAACAGCTATACAATTCTTGAAGAATTTGTTGTAACTAGTATTTCTTTCAAACAGATTTATGGAAGCATGTTGAGTGTAAATCTCCCCCCGGTGCATCCCATGCCGAGGCTACAAGGCTGTTCAGTCATGATAACGTCATGTGTCCCGGATGGTTCGATCGCAAAAACACAGCTCAATGTGCATCTGTCCATACGAAGCATCAAAGTGCATCAGTATGTGTCTTGAGTGACCATTTCTTTAAAAGGAATTTCCTAAATATTCTGACATTGATATGCTTATACAACAGCAGAGACACAAAATTAAGCTTTAACTGAAACAAAAGTGATGTCTTCACAATAACCAGCAACTTTAAGGCAGGTACGACATCCACATGTGCCCTGTAATGTACAACAAGAAGTCACCAACAATTCTGATCCTCTTTGTTCAGTTCTTCTATATCATACTGAAACATCAGCTCTGAGGAACAGAAATACATGCAGGTTTCTAAACCTGTAGGGCAAGGCCTGTTAATATGTAAGTTAGATGGGCAGAAAAGATATGGAGCTATGGCGCTGCACTCAGTTGCTTTGTTCACAGTCACTGCAGAAGTAATATTAACCATTTAAAAAGTAAAAAACAAGTAGAAACTCTGGCACTTGAATGGATTTACATCAGAGGAGCAATAGTTCTTCACTGTAGTCCAGGACATGTTTTTTTTTTAAAAAGAATGTATCCACAAGTGTCCAGACCACCCTGAGCACTCAGATCTGAATGCATCCTCAATGTATTTGTTGTGTGTTGACATTCTTAGTGCTTTCCACTTGCTTGGATCAGGAAATATGCATGTTGGTACTAGGGCTGGGCAATATGAACCAAATTTCATATCTCGATATTTAATACCTGAATCACAATATACAATATATATTTCTATATAATAGCTTTTGGCAAGTAACCAAACAGACAGTTCTATTTTACAGCCTTGGGTGCTAAATACACTTTTATTAAGGATCAGCGGCACATGTGCATGAAAACAGTTGAATGAAATTAAAGTAACTGTATATCAAATTAACCAAAAATATTTCATAATGACCATAACAAAATTACAGTTGTACAAAATGCAAAAAAGAGTTATTTTTAACTCAAAACAAGCTCTCTTGATATAAATCATATTCCCTCATTCTATATTGCATATGAAAAAGTCTCAATATATTTGAAAATCTCGAGCCCTAGTTATTACCCCGTCTGAGAAGACTCAACCCATGCAAGAACCATAAATCATGACTGTACTGAGATTAGCACATTTTATTTCAATAAAAATTTATGTTTTTCTGTGATTCCAGAGGAAAGTCAACCTCTAAGTAAACTAGACAACAAAACTGGTGAATTTCCTTCCAATCACATTTTTGGCGAAGGTGGCGCAAACACCAGATTAATTACTGATATTCAGCTGTAACCTCAACTCCAAAAAGTTTGATCTCCTCTAATTACATAAGCTCTGTAAGCTAATCTTAGCACCTCGCAAAGACCAGCAACTTCACCTACAGAGATGAGGACTGTGGAAATGTTCGAACTTCCCTCCACTAAATAAATTACATCCTTCAACTAAAAGACTTCTATATAGAGACAGAAGGCATCAAAGTCTACTTTGGTCTGGCTTTAATGAGATGTAAGATGAAGGCTCCAAGTTTAATTTGGTATGGCATCTGTGTGATTTGGCCTGAAAGGCAGCATCTCTAACCCGACACCCAGTAGTTTATAAGGCACTATTCCTCACTTTAAGAACTGTTAGGCACCCGTCTTTTATGTGTCAAACTGACATAAGGCTCCACCTGGATCATTTTCATAGAAATCAACGTGTCCCTCTTTTATAAAAGCAGTAAAGTTCATGCACTCCACTTTTTACTCCAGCCAGGTTTATACGAAATTATTCAATTTTTTACTTGTAAAATTAATTAATTAGTAGTTTCACATTCTATTCACATAACAAGCTCTGCGTTACAATCGGCCCTGGCTTTCCCTTGCCTTCTTTTTGGAGGCATTCAACTTAGTTTGGAGATAAATCCACAGCTTTGATCTTCATACATGAGATGGGATTGAATCCCTTGGTCTTTACCACACATGAACTGGAAATTTTATATATTTTTTCAACTTTTTAAAAAAATCTTGTATCTTTTTAAATTTTCAATACAGCAGTGCTATACAAGACCATTGGAGCTCAATTATTTACAAACCTCACTGAAGTGTAAAAAAAAAATCCAAGTTGTGGACATTTTTTTGTAAAATAAAATAAGCTTCAATAATTCAGTCAACTCGACAAATGAAGTGTTTCCCTCTGATAGTATGAGAACTTCAGTGATACAATGCGGTCCCTTGTTGAGTTGCTGATTAAATAGCTGATCTACAAGTCTGAAAATTTTACTTTTGTCCTTTCCATTCATCTTCGAGTCACCGTACCCAGAAAGCTATGAAAGACTAAAGAAAAGATGGAGCGAAAACAAATTAGCATTTAAACAATTTCATTGCAAATGGATAAATGAAAACTTCCTAATGTGACTCTGTGATGTGCTGCCAGTCTGTGAGGGACATGATGAGAGGGGAGGCTGGTGTGTCAGCCAGGCTGGCGGTGGAGCCCCACTGTGTCCATCTGTGTGTCCATCCTGCAGGGATCCATATTGGGCATTGCTGATAGCAGAAAGAGGACAACTACATGTGGCCAAAACATGTGGGCAATACATAAATGAGGATGCTCTGCACATGAAGGAAACCAATGAGCAGCATCCCAGTGATCTGAGTTCAGAAATGACATGAGACGCAGTAAGATGAGCAGAACAACACACACAGCTTGGTTTTAAAGAATTCATATGCTTGTTGTTTTTTTAAATAAATAAAAAACGGTAAGGAAAATAATTGATTAAGTCAATCCTGTAGATCAGGTAATCGCTTAGTTGATCTTTAAATAGTTAAATATATTTGTGGTTTTTCTCTTTGTTATATCAAAGCGAAAAGTTTGTTTTTTAGATGGTTAATGTAATGAGACAAAACATCTGGATATATTTAAACTAAGCATGAAAATAGATTGTTAATATGGTCTTTAGATAATAAAATATATCCTTTAGCCGCTGCAGTAAATTAGACATTTAAGAGTGACACAAACACACTCTCCTACAGTGCAATCTATCCTGCAGGCATTTTATGCTCTGGATATTAATCCAACATAATGGATATACTGTTGCATACAAATTTTGCATTTACTTTCCCTTTTGCATATACATGTTTGCATCCGGATGATAGGTACAAATGCATCGAAAGAGCTGTAGTCATTAAAATACCTTTTTAGTGTGCAGGGCCAAAGTCTAAAAACATAACAGTACCAACTGGGAGAAAATCTCATGAGTTGAAACTGTTTCCTATCTGTAAAGAGTAAGATGACTGACAGTCATATAACGCAATTATTAATGAATGGAAAACATAAGGTAGTAACACAGGTATTTTACTGTTTTACAAATGTTCAGTGTGAAACTAATCAATTTTGTGCCACAAATCAATGTAGCAATTACAAATATTGTTGGGTTATGTATGAGTAACCCAATAATTTACAGGTGTGTGAGGGTAGTTTATAGCATCCTCAATGTTTTATGTAAAGCACTTTGAATTGTCTTGAACCTGAAAATGTGCTTGCCTTGCCTCAGAAATCTCCAATAGGTATACAAGGGTGATCTCAGACATCTTTGGAAATTAATTTGTTATCATACTGACTTTGGGAGGCTTTTAACCTATTTTCTAAAATGATTCTGATCATTATTCTCACTGCTGGTCACACTTTGATGATTACAGTTACAAAGCTCCTCACTCTTGGCAGCAGTTTCCATAATGTGCACTAGTTTCTTGAGATCTTTATAGTCGATCAATGCACTGAACAGCGCTCTCTATAAGTAAACTGACTTGTTTGATGGACCTTTATCTTTTATAAACGACGTCTACAGGATGCAGAAACTCTTTTAATATTTCTTAGT
Source organism: Atherinosoma microstoma (assembly GCA_037177055.1). NCBI lineage: Eukaryota > Metazoa > Chordata > Actinopteri > Atheriniformes > Atherinidae > Atherinosoma > Atherinosoma microstoma. The sequence continues at coordinate 5,222,530 of JBBBVU010000020.1, forward strand.
AACATTTTTTGTTCATCAGCTCAATTTTCTTTAAGGTGCATCGTTACATTTTTTTTATACAGCCAGACAAACAAGGGGTGTTCAAGTTGGTCTAATTCTAATTCATTCTTCTGGTTCACACAAGTGATGCACATGAATAAGAAAACCTGTTTGAGGCATTTCATATCAATAAAGAGGAAATCGGTTGCAAATGAACTGTCATATGTGTCTCATGTTTTTGTTTAAAAAAGCAATTAATATTCACACATGTAATTCATCCATGTTTACATGTTTCATGAGGAGTTTGTCCTGATTTAAAAATACGATACAAAACGCTTTACTGTCCCCATGGGGAAATTTGTTTTGGACTCAAGTGCTATTGTATTAGCTGCCTTTGCAAAAATCAATAAGTAGACAACACAAACAATAAGCCACTGTAATCTACGAAAAATATCCAACCCCACAGCAGAATACATATAAACATTGCACAATATCCAAATTTACAATTTAATATGTTTTGATATGATTTAGACATGCATACAAGATTTCAAATAAATAAATACAGCAAAAAGTGAAAAGGGTTGGATTCTTTAGAGTGACCACTCAGAGTGATACGCTGGTTATGCTTCATTATAAACCTGTGCAACTGTCCCTGATAACAATCTTCCTGAATACCCTTTCCATGCATTATGGGACAAAAGCTTCTCCTACCTTAAGTTCAGTACTAAAGAGCTGAAAAATAGGCACTTCCAAAAAACAGGCTAAAAAAAAAAGAAAGAAGAAGATGTCAAAAGTGCTCCTTCTTTGAGTGCTCGGTAATAGAATGAAAGCCTTGTCTTCCGTGGTGCACAACATAAAATAGGAGAAATGGAGCCATGGCACCTTTTTTTCAAAGAGAACAGGAAGTTAAAAGCAGAGGTACATCTTGAATCTCAAACTCATGCAGCATATATTAAAGGAAAAAGTCACTTCCACATAATGTCTGCACCAAAATATAAAAGAGATGAAATTCAAAGAAAAAGTCAGAATAATTTTACTTGTGTGTGATAGATCCTGTTGAACTCCTGTTTTTTTTTTTTTTTTTCTTAATGTCCACTTGCTCCGTTTATTAGTGATTCTGGTGTCCTGATGCAGTGTCCACGCCAGTGTTAGCTTTTGTGTACTGATCTCTTTCTTTAGATTGCTGGCCTACTAGAGGGAAAATGTGCTGTTTTAGGCACTGGGTGCCCTAAAGTGTTGTGAGAGACGAGTTTGAGCTGTGTACACTGGCAGCACATTTCCACATGATTTTGACAAGTCCATCTGGAATCACCCTCAACACTGTCAAGGATAATTATTCCCCATGTGAGTTATCTCCAATGTTTGCCACACAGCTTGCTATTTAATTCCTGTGATAAGGTGCTGTGTGACAATGTTTTTATGTTGGGGTAAGAATATATTAAGTCAGCCAGTCATTGTTTATGAATGTGTGAGTGTTTTGGTTTTTGATAGATTGGGCTGAGTGAATAAATCCACTCAAATGTTTGGACCTGCTGTGGAACACTTCATCTCAATTAATACAGACAATTAGGACGTTTTTGTCCCCCTTCTTTCATGTAACCACCGCAGTTTAAAAGAGCACACACTGTGCCCAGCAGTATTAATGGCATAAATGCTCAAACAGTATGATCAAGTGTCTTATTAGCCTGGACTAAATTAGTTACGTGTGACTTTTTCCTTTCATGCTCAGTTCACTTTTAATGAGCAGTTTTAATCCAATTTCACTAGGCATTTCATACAATAACCACTTTCTGCTGCCTGTCCCAACAGACTGCTCAATCTGGAGTCTGACTACACCAAATTTGTGTACGTTGGCCTAATTCTGTATCTCTCTGGTGTACAAGCAAATGGAATTGGCTATTCCTCTTATATTTAATTATAGCAATCATGATTTTTGCTCAACCGCCCCTGAACTTATGCGCATTCATTTCAAGCAGAATGGTGTAAAGAGATGTTTGTGCATCATTTGTGCAAAGCAAAAAAAGAAGCACGGTGTTCCACTGACCCAGTAGAGTGCATACTGAACATACGGTGTGGCTATTATCAGCTATTTCACCTCATAAAAGGAAACGGGGAGTTCCTCCATGCAAAGATGAGAGAGGAGAGGAGCTGCAGCTCCTTCACAGCAAAGCAAAAAAAGAAGCACGGTGTTCCACTGACCCAGTAGAGTGCATACTGAACATACGGTGTGGCTATTATCAGCTATTTCACCTCATAAAAGGAAACAGGGAGTTCCTCCATGCAAAGATGAGAGAGGAGAGGAGCTGCAGCTCCTTCACAGGCTCACCTTTCATTACCTCACACATCACTGAAGAATGGAAATATCTGTGAAAAAGATGGGGCCAAAGGACAAGTAAGTACTGAGAATTTCCTGTTTTTCTGTACTGATTTTGCCAAACTTGACAGAATGCTGTGTTGGTAGAGTTGGATACTGGCAAGCCTTTTTTATCTTTTTTTCCCCTCTTCATCCCTCTCTGAACTGAGGCCAGTGTCCTCTTGGGCCTGGCTCTATTGTGCTGGAGGAAAATTGCCAATCCGGACTCCTCTGATTGAACAGTGAAAGCAGGAGTTTTATGAAAGAGCTGATTTGCTATTCATTACCTCTCTCTCACTCCTTCTCCCACGCTCCTTTATTTTCCATTGGTTCCCAATGCCACACTCAAACTTCCTTTCTTGGTCTTTTCTCCAGCTCCCTTTATTCTATGTTCGCATGTTTTTTTGTTTTTTTTTCCATGCTGATCCCCCCTAGAGGAAACTCCCATGGTTGGGCAAGGATATAATGTGGCTTTTTCAGTTTTTTCCGGCACCGCTTATGTGAAATGAATGTTTGCGAGGGAGTCAATACGGCAAATAGTGTAATTACCTCTGGGCTTACTAAAGGATCAGCTCACACCTGCCTAGATTTTCAAGCAAACGCATGTTTGGAATACTCAGAAGATCCATATGTGGTAAAGGAAGTTATCCGGCAATAGATAAATTCGATGTATGGATCTCATAACACTTTGCTTCTCAAATATTTTTAAAATACTCCCCCATCAGATAAAAAACAAATATGTTTTACTAATTTATAAAACTTACAGATAAAGTCAAGAGTTACAGTTTTCCTTCAATTGAACAGAAAATCGCAACTGTGAGCTCTTCACAGATATTGGGCACTCTGCAGGGTGTTCCTGCCTATTGAGCGGTGTGCGCTGGTTTAGGTTCCAACTCCACCCCCACACAAGCCTGAAAAGGATAAGCATGGATGGAAAATCAATGGATGGATGAAAAAGATACAAACCAAATAGTAAATCTTAGATTACTGTGGTATTACACTATACCTCACAGCTAAAGTGCTCTTCAAAAAGACAACAAACATTTCACATATATTATTTGCTGGTGTAATATCAGTGCTTTTGACAGCCACGATCACAGAAACTGAGATTATCTTGATATTATTGTTATGTTAAGCTATATCATGAAATCAGTAGAGTTGGTTTTTGTTGTTGTTGTTTTGTGCAAAGTGTGTATGCTGTCCTTTGGGCTTTCAGCATGTTAAGTCAACCTGTACTTCCAAATTGACTGTAAGTATTAAAGGAAGTGTGCACAGTTGTATGCCTTTCTGTAAGCTCTGTAATGGATTGGCAACCTGTCCAGCATTAATGATAACCGGAACAGACTTCCCATCCCCCAACCCTAAGCAGACTAAATAAAGTGGATAGATGGAAGGGGGTAGCACTGCAAGACATACATGTAGCTCTTCATGCTGAAGTCTGGGTTTCTTGCTTACAAACATTCCTGATACACACACATCCAGGGGCCAAAATGGCTGGCAGTCATGAGAGCAGAACAATACATTTAAATTAAATTAAGAAAAAAATACTTTATCAGTTAAAAGGGAGATCTTAATTTAGTACTGTCTATCGTAAAATCATTGTGCATGAAAAATTTACGAAGAATAACAAAGTCACTTGTTTGAGGTAGATCAGGTCTACTAATACATCTAAGCCTGTTTCCTCAAAGGTCAGCTTACCACAATAGGGAATCCATGGGTCAGTCGACCAGAGAGAAAATGAACTTACTCCCAGGAGAGAATCCACAAGAAGCACAGGAAATTATTGATATCACCACAGTTTCATAGTTTTAAAAAGGTAGAGTAACCTGGCCTTTGCAGTTTATAGAGCACAGCATATCCATGAAACATACTTCATTTTGACACCTTGCAGGGAGTGGTGACTAAGCCCTGTTGCCAAGGAAGCCTGTTCAGTTTAAATTTAATGCTTGTTATAAGCAGTCCTGCAGATATTCTTTTTTCTTTTAGATGTTCACGTAAGTGCTGCTAGAGATAAATTTTAACTGATAGATTGACTTTCAACTCACCACCTTGGGTTTGTCATTCCTCTTTGGGAAAGCCTAAGGGCTCAAGTACCTTTGAGCACTGTCCAAAGCAGTAAGTGCTTCTGTATCTAATCCTCTATATGATGCTACAACTAAACAGATGGACGCACAGTCAGAGTCAAGTGTCTGTTTATTTCCTGAACTTTTAATGGAAGTACAGAGTTTGCTACGGTTTCTCAGTGGGGAGGGATTGAACATTTACATCGCAGTGATGAAACTCGGGCTGTGAAAATGTTCAGAATTCAGGGGGGGAAGAAAAATCCAGTATATTTAAGACTTTGAACATTATGGAAATGTCTTGGAAAAACAAGTTTAGTGAAAAAGAAATACTGGAATCTGCGCTTGTGTAGTTTTTTTTCCATTATTCAGTTCATTCTTCTGATATTCATGGTTTATTTATATGTAAAAAGAAAGATAGCAAACCAACTGTCTCACTTGTTTTTAAGTTCGATTTTTTTTTAACCATAAAAAAGGACTAACTGCTTGAGCACAAACACCTTTAAAATCAAGCATACTGTAATAAATTCAATGCTGTTCCAAGGTTTTATTTGTTGATGTGTGTGCAGTTAAACTAGATTTAAATGGTTAATATTTTTTTCTAACATGAGAAAGCATCTCAACCCTTTAAAGCCCAACCCCAAAAAACGGGGAGAAAAGTCAAATTATTTTAATCATTTATTACTGTGTGACATGTCAAAATTAAGGTAGTGTAGTCTTATGCTTCCTGGTATCCATTAGGGGGCAGAAAACAAGTATCAGATTGTATACTACAAGGTTCTGAGCAAAGTGTTTACCATAAAGTGACGCAAAATGTCTCAAACTGTATGTATAAAATATGATACATGTGCATTATAGGGTTAAAGATATGTTTTCAATTATCTATTGAGGTTACTGATTTAAGGTGCCAGTTGTCCTTTTTAAATAGAGAAACATATAAGGTAAAAGATCAAACAGATAAAAAGGTAAATTAGCTCATTTTAACCTGGATAAAATAACTTAATAGATTTTAACAGTGATGAAAGATCATTACCTAGTGAACCAAAACAACCAACAACTCTCTCTTTCTTGAATATATTGATCAAAGCGGACATATTTTTCTTGAGAAAAACTATATTTATACCCCAAACAGATATCTTTGAAATAAAAACACATTTTTCTACAGTAAATAAAGCTACAAGTCAGACAAGGCTGTAGACTCTTCAAGACTGCATTTAATTTTCAGTTGCATCTCATTTAACTCCTTCAGAAACATATTTTATTTAATGCAGATACCCTGAATGCCTTCAGTTTCTCATAAATTTGCAGCTCTGTTGAAGCCTATTATTGCAGCATTAATGTTGAATGAATGGTTTTCAGCCACAGTAATGGAAATTCTTTGGTTTTTGTTCTTGAAACCTTCCTGCTGTCATTCACTGCATGTATTCTGCAGAAATGTCTGGAAGTGGTTTCATCTGTAGGTGGTCATTTATCTATTGTTATTTCTTTTTAATTTATGAGTTTGTCCATTGTGGGAGTGAAGGGCTTTTCTCAGGCCTGTTAGCATTTCCATTTATATGCTGCCTTCTGGGCAAAATAACTGTGACCTTGTCACCTCAGGCATTGAAATGCAGCTGTTTTTCTTATATTATTTCAGCTAATCCATTAAGACCGGATGCAACACAAGTTTCTTTCAGATCTTGAGTAACATTTGAAGCAATAATTATTTTTACTTTGTTTTAAGATCCCAGTAAAGCAAATTCTGAATTTGTATGGAAACATGTTATATGTGAATGCTTAAAAACAGAAAACAGTGTTTTAATGAATGATGGTACTGGATTGTTAAATTGTTTCTCTGCTTTCTACTCAGGATTCTTTAGGACGTATTTATGACAGATTTTAGGGATCAAGCATATTAGACGAGAAAAAGCAACCACACCCCCAACAATGGGACATTATAAATAGATATATTAGATGCATTAACCATTGACTAAGCTAACTGTTTACATCTTCCAGGGAAGCCAAAATTGGCCACGCTTATGCTGCCTATATAAACGGGAACAATGAGAGCAAGAAAAACAGGGTTAAATAAGTGATGAGTCAAGCTAAAATGTGACATCGCTGCAGACCTGGCAACATACCAGCAAAGCTAGCAGCACTTTGCAATGGTTCGAGAGCAAACCCACCTACCAAGAAAACAAAAGTTTTAAGAGTAACTTCTGTCAGTGGATGACTTGTGAACTGATTTAGTGCCAAGCTACAGCAATACAGAATTCAGGGTCATGGCCAGTACATGTTTTATTATTTACCTGCTAACCAGAGACAGCTGGGATTAATGGATACACCAAACTGCTCTAACAGGGACTGGGTTTCTCCTTTTCCCACAGTCTGCCAGCTCAACCATTAGCACCCATGAAAACGTCAATTTCACAATACAGCAGTGTAAAATTTTTGCAAAATTCTTAACTATATGTGCAGTTTGCTTTAGTTAGAATGATCTCTACTCTGTTTTCCTCATGTGTTTCATTTAAGCTAATCAGAGATCTGCCAATCAGGGTGTATAGGGACATGCCCCCAGGCCCCCGGTACTTATATTCCTGTGATATTTAGACCCAATTCAGTTTATTTATTGATCGTCTTCATCATTCATGTTTGGTTTGGTGGTTAACCATTTTTTTTTGTCTGCAATGTTACAAACTTAGAATGTAGATTCTGCTCTACATGCTCTAAACTGTGATGAACATAAGTCAATATATTGCAATTAGAGGAGAAGGCTTAACCTTTCAAATTGATCTTATTTTATTGTTAAGACTGAAGGCTAAAAAATAATGATTTTGGTGCATAATTAGAATTCTATCAAGTTTTTAATCAAATCCGTAGGAATTTAGGGAAATATTTTAACACAGAATAACTTTTAGAAGACAATATTTTTTTAAAAATATGCTTTAGGTCTGAATGGGTTAAGTGCTGACAAACCTCACATAATGATTTTTGATCCTGATACTGCTAGTGAGCAGAATTCCTGAGCCCATTTTACTCAAATGCCATCTCTCATCTCTTCTGAGGGGGTGACAAGGTGTGCAGTGGTACATGACAGTGTCACAGCTGAGAGGACAGGATGACTGGAGGTAAGTGAGTTTGCTGCGGTACCTGCAGATTCCACAGAGCCAGGATGCAGTGTGACATGGTTGCAAGACCTGATCACATCCAGTCAATGACAATGCTTGCCAGGTGCTCTGCACCACATTTCAGAAGTGTTCCAGAAGTAGCATCTCCGCTCCACTTAACATACACATTTGGTCTGTTTTTGACAGAAAACATGTCAAGTTCCACATCAAATGAGCTGGGCTGTACAAGATCGGCAAAGAGAGTCTAGTTCAATCTTTAAAATACACCCTGCATGGATCCTGATCATGTATCATGTCAATATCAACAAAAACTATTGCAACCAGGACAGAATTCAGAAAATAACTGGATTAATGTGTTTACAACTGATTGAATTGGAATGTGTCTCATTGAACTTGTATTGAACCTGTTTCTTTTCTCTTTAAAATGCCTTTAGGTGAACTCTTGTGAATTGGTGAAATTTCATTTAACTGAATTTAAACTGAGGAATCAACCAGTCCAAGATGATTCACCAAGTACAGGAGGCTGACACCACAGACCCTTGTCAGATCATAAAAGACAAAGTGTGGAATTCATTGGCAGCAGTTTTAGGAGTGGAGGAGTTTAAGTACCTCGGGGTCTTGTTCACAAGAGAGGGAAGGATGGAGCGGGAGATCGATAGGCGGATCGGTGCGGCGTCTGCAGTGATGCGGGCTCTGCATCGGTCCGT
>JBBBVU010000020.1:5256625-5267875 GCA_037177055.1 Atherinosoma microstoma
TCGATTTCAATTGATGTAATTGATAAGTCCATGTGAAAAAAAAATCAAGTTACGCGAAGTGACACCCTCGCTTTAATGTTCCTTTCGATGGAGATATTCCGACACGCGTTTACATGACCAAATATTCGGGTTGGAAAGGGAGTTACTGGGTTTTTAAAAACCTGGTTTTTAAAAACCGGAATATGGGCATATTCAGGTTTCTGCTGGTGTTTACATGACCATGCGCAACCGGGTTATTGCTAATATTCCGGTTATGAAAGGGTTATTGGCTGCATATAAATGCAGTCATTGAAAAAATATTTAAAAAATCAATTCAAGCGGCTTATTTTCAAATGTTTTCTCTAAACCTGAAGTTTTTCTGGAACACTTCAGGAGTAAAATTTTATCTTCCATCTGCAGAAGAAACAAGGAGCATGAAATGAAAATCATTTGAGAGGCTAAAGACCTTCGGATTAAAAAGTACAATGATGCATGTGTTGCTCTAGGTCATAATGGGTTTGAAAAAACTCCAGAATTAGTCATCAACACTTTTAAACTGCTTTCAAGAGAAGAAAAACAGTGTTAAACCATTTAAATAGTTGCAAAACATGTGTTCGTTTTATTTTGGCCAGAACTGATATGAAAGAACTGCATCATAGGAGATGTGTTAGAAAAAATGTCTTTACACTAAATTTGCCTTTTTGGGGATAGTTTGCATACTTTTTTTAACATTTCCATTCTAGACTGTTAAAACGGACTAACCTAACCTCTAGCTAATTGCTGAACTTTACCCAATGACTCTTCCTCAAGGATCATCATCAAATCTACTTTTCAATGTGACTAGCACTGATAGCATGAGTGACCCAATGTAATGTCTTAATAATTGTATAGGCTGAAGTACGTCTGTGTCTGATGGGTCCAGTAAGGGAGATGGCGGCCCACTTTCAGTAAGTGATGAGAGTGGGAAAATAGAACGCTTGATTACCCCTGACACCGCTCATACTGCGCTCATACCATTGAAGGTTATTGGGCCTCTTTACACGAATGGTCAAATATAGCAGGACACAATGATGATCTAGTTTTCAAGTCTTTGTCTTAACTGTGAAGTAATGAGGCTGTCATGGTCAGGCTGGAATTGTGTTTGAACGGGCCCCTGTGACCTAGACAACTGAGCCTATCAACCTCATTAAAACCTACATCATCATTAGTATCAGGGTCATCAACATCTTCAATTACTACCACCTCTGTCAGTCATTGTCAGTCTCCATCGCCATCATCGTTGTCATTATCTCAAGCCCTGAATGCCAATTTCCATTTGATATTCATCACTTCACATCTGTGAATCAGAGAGAAACAATTCCTTTGGCAACAGTTATTTACTCTTGCCGCTTTACTATTCAAACAGGAATGCCAGACATATAGCGAAGGCCGGAGCAGCCCTGAACAAAACACTCCCTGGAGGACAGGGTACTGATGGTTTTTCTAATGTGTAATGAATAAAATACACAGAGTGCTACAGCTGTCCCCCAGGCCATTGAAACAAGAAGCCCTACATCCTCCCCTCCTCCCCAGCATGGCAATCTCAAGCTCGAAAAAGACGTGAGAGCTAACACATACATTTATAACTAACAACACCTGTCGAGGTCTGCAGCCGTGACAATGCATCAACCAAATGAAATCAACTATAATTGGAAACACCGCCTTTGTTCTCCGAAGCGTAAAGGCTCCTGTCGAAGACAAGTCAACAAACAATATGCAAACATAAATATATACAGTGCAGTCTCCTGACCAGCAGTAAATACATGAACACACACTATGGTAAGCACAAAAGCAACAAGAGGCATTACTATGAAGAATAGGTTGGGCTGTATTTTCTGGGCCTCCAGCTCCAACAACTTCCTGCTCTTTGAAACAAAAATGTAATTACCTTTTGAAGCTTTGCCTCCCCCTTTTTCACTGAAGGATGAGAGAAACAGACTCAAATGTGTGTTTCATGCGTTTTCTTTCTGTACTGACACTCCAATTACCAAGAAACTTTCCCATACACCTGAGCTGTTATCCCTCTCACACAGAGCTGACTCTCTCTCCTTTTTAAGGAGCTCCCCCCTGACACTTTGATATTCACCACCACTCTTAAACTTAAGATGTGACTTCAAGAAATGCTTGAAATTCTTGTTTTTTTAATTTTGTTTCTGCAGTGCTACACTAGAGATACAGATTTAAAAGCTATTAAAAGCTAGTAAGCTATTAAGTCAATGAAGTCTTTAAGGCATGTTGTTTTCAACACACATTAATGTTGCTTCTCTCAAAGCTGTTACAGTATCCAAACGTCATGCATATTAACAATAAGCTTGTTCTTTCTCTTGTTTCTTTACTTCTCAAGCTCTAGCACATTAAACAGAGCACTGGTGACCCTTTAACTGAGGCAAGCACAAGGAATAAAGGTTAAAAAAAGATGCCATGGGTCAACACTAATTAGCAACTGTATTATGTACACTTGTTAACAAATAGTTAATCAGCTAATCACATGACAGCAACTCTATACATTTAGGCATTTAGGCATGTAGACATAATCAAGACTACTTGCTGAAGTTCAAACCAAGCATCAGAATGGAAAAGAAAGGGATTTCCAGGGACTTTGAATGTGATATGGTTGTTGGTACCAGATGGGCTGGTCTGAATATTTCAGAAACTGTTGATCTACTGGGACTTTCACTCACAACCATCTATAGGGTTTACAGAAAAGGATGCATAAAGAAAAAGGAGAAAATATCCAGTGAGTGGCAGTTGTCTGGACAAAAATGCCTTGTTGATGGAGGATGGGCAGACTGGTTGGAAATGATAGAAAGGAAAAAGTAACTCAGATACCACTAGTTATAACCAAGGTATCTAGAATTCCAATCTCTAAATGCACAACACATCCAGCCTTGAAGCAGATGGACTACAGGAGCAGTAAACTACACAGAGTGCAACTCCTGACAGCAAAAAACAGGAAACTGAGGCTACAATTCACACAGACTCACCAAAACTGGAAAACAGAAGATTGGAAAAATGGTGCCTGGTCTAATGAGTCTCCATTTCAGCAGCATTCATATGGTAGAGTCAGAATTTGTTGAAAAACTAAATGAAAGCATGGATCCATCCTGCCTTGTGTCAACTGTTCAGGTTGGTGCTGACATATTGGTGTGGGGCATATTTTCTTGGCATTTATTACCAACGTTGCATGGTTTTAACACCACAGTATACCGACCTCCAGCAGGATAAGCTTAAACCATCTCCAACTGGTTTCTTGAACATAACATCGAGTTCACTCTACTCCAATGGCCCCCAGTCACCAGATCTCAATCCAATAGAGCACCATTGGAATGTGGTAGAATGGGAGATTCTTAAAATTGGATGTGCAGCCGACAAATCTGCAGCAACAGTGTGATGCTATCATGTCAGTATGGACCAAAATTTCAGAAGACACTTTGTTAAATCTAAGCTACCAAGAATTAAAGCAGTTCTGAAGGCAAAAGGGGGATCCAACCCGGTACAAGAAGATGAACCTAATGAAGTTGCTAGTGGTTGTATTTTGCCTGTGGATGTGTACAGGGGGGAATCTTCTCTCAAGATTTGGTTTTTCTCTCAAATGCAAACTAATTTATAAAATGTGGTACGGCACAGTCTGTGAAATAGTCGAGTATTACTCTGTTCGAGCTATTTTAACTGGGTTATGCTTGGGAGCTGTGTATGCTAGCACAGAGTCAATTATTTTGATTTAGCCAGTAAAAAAGTGCTTAAAAAGTTAGTAATAAGTGTCCCCAGCAGTTATGTGTTTATTGAGGTTGTTAGATCTACCCATTCAAACCCTAAACGTTTGTCCTAATGAGAAGAATGAGAAGATACACCACAGCATGTTGCATGCTAGGATGGGAGTGAATAGGAGCCATCTTGTGAGGATTTCTCTTCAGATACCTGAAAAGCAATACTGCTGTGGTTGCCTGGTTTGTATTTGTTTGGCTAGAAAAGTTCAAATCTGGTGGAGAAGGAAAGATAGGAAGAAAGAAGGAAAGGATGGAAAAGATGGACCTTACCAGAACAAAGTGAATCACATTGATGAATCCAAAATCTGCTAACTACCAAGCCAATAATGCACCAAAATCTAACCCTCCAACAAAATCCAACACACCCCTCTTTTTTGGGTATTCAAAGTTATGTTAGCTACAAATACTTTCAGCAGTGTATAAAACTATATATGCAATGTTTTTAGAGGCAATACACTGATAATAAAGACATGTTTTGATCTTAAAACTTTTTGTTCCTTTTTCTTCTTCTTCATTGCCAGTTCAAAGAAGCTAATTTAGCAACATGAAGAGAAGAAAATGACAGAAATGCTATTTTTGGAAGAACAGGTCAGCGCATGACCTTTGTTCAAATTAGTATTTAATAACATGACATTCAAAAAAGGTTAATTCTGAGTAGATTTCATTGCAAAACTCACTAGAGTGAGATTAACTTCAAACTAAAGTGAAAAAAAAAAATCATTTTTATAAAAACTTCACAACATTTTACAAAAAAATGTTTAGTATGAGGATCACATTGCAGTGGTTCAGAAATATGACCACTGTGGGCGACTGTTACGGCCATGGGTTTGTGGTATATTTAATCAACTGTGTGATTCCCACCACAGAAGATTGGACACCTGACTGGATTCCTCCCCAGGTGCCTGGCTGTGCTGTTGCGTCCCCCTGATTGGCCTGCGTTCCATCTCCGGCCCAGGATTGGCTGGTTCTTCCTCCCCAGCTGATCCTAATGATCAATCAGGGCTATTTAAGCAGCAGATTGTCAGTCGGTCAAGGCAGCTGTGTGTAGCCGCCTTGCATTTGAGAGTTGTGAGAACAAACTTAAGAGCTTTGTGCTATTGTGAAACTGTGTGTCTAATGAGACTGTGTAAACATATAGTGTGGAGTTTTGGATTTCTTTGGCTCTTTTTGTTTTGTTTTCTTATTGGTGATTGTTTTGTTTTCAGCCCTAGGTGGCCTTTGTTTTGTTTTGATAAAGCCTCCACCTATTTTGTGTTTATCTGCTATAGAGCAGTTTGGGTCTCGTTGAGACCTTGTTTTTGTTTAATGCACTATTTACTTTCCTTTTGTCACAATACCTGTAAATAAACACTTTTAAACGAAGGATTTGTTTGCGGGTTTAATGTTTACAACCCCCTTTTCCCTAACGAGCTGGGGGTTCGTAACAGCGACTGACTAGTTAAAAATAGGTTTCATGTTGAGAGATATCAAAGTCAGACTGGTAGATGGATGAGTGGGTGGTCATGATAATGAAAGGCCGTGACACTCCCACAGGCATGAGGCTAACAAGAGACCATTAGAAAAGGATGTCAGCACGTAATGCCAAAACACATCTTCATGAAGTTTCTGACATTTTTTTTCGTCTGAGACAATCGCCTGAACAATTATGTTTGAGGACAAAGAGGATTAATGTGATGTGACTACAAAGCAGGATAATTGGCTTGACATTTAAGATGTGGCTGAAGAGCCTACAAGATTTTCTGTCTAATTTGAACACTTGTAGCACTGATACAGTACAAAACGAAATGTTTAGTTTGTAAGCTTTGTGATACATCTGACAGTAAATACTGTGGACTGAATCTTTCAATATGCACAACATGACAGAGGCTGAAGTAATTGAAAAAATGAAGCAATTATAAAAAGAAATTCTCAAACCAAAATAAAAGATCAAACTGACCTGTTACTTGGAAATTAAATCCAATGGGCTTGGATGCTCTAGCGTTTTGTACAGTGCTTTCATAGGAATGCTAACAGAACAGCATCCAGGACACACACTAACAAAATGACTGAAATATGAAATGAAAGCTGCATTTCCTCAACACAAAGAGCATCTGCCATAATCAGCATTTCATCTCAATTAAAACATGTTATGCATGTTATTCTGCAAAGGCCTTACTATGAGCCTTCATCAGAAGAGACGGCTTGAGTTCATCAGATGTGTAACTTGTAAAAAGAAATCATCTGATTTGACTAAATTAGTTTCTGAATGACTGAGTTTTTTTTGAATGAGTATAAAATAATTACTGCAAGCTAGTGTTTTTCAAGCCTGAACCTTTTGTTGGTGCAATTAATCACTTAAATGAACTCTTAGATCATTTTTGAAGCAGAACAAATGGAAAACAATGGTGTTGGTGAATTTTCAACCCATTTTAAGACTTTGCATTTTCCATTTCATTATAAGCTGTCATTGCAGTATATTATAATTCATCTAGCATAACTAATCAAACATCTGTGGCTAATCCCACTGGGAAGTACATGAAATTTGCTCTCCAGGGTCCATTCAGCATTCTTAATGTTCTAAATTTAAGTATTTAACACATACATGTTTTAATAATATTGATTCCCATAACTTACTTCCCATGATCATGCACCAATTTATTTCCTGATTTTTCAGCATTCACAAAAAGTATTTTTTATTATTATTGCAATTAAGTACAATTTGTTGTCTTTTAAGATTTTTCTTACAGTTTTAGCAGCATGTACTGTATGTCTCTTCTAATGCTCCAAGAATAAATATTTATTTTAAATAGGAGTGTGAAACAAGGTCTTCTTTCTAAAGATTGTTTGCCTCCCTTGTTAGTCCAATGGAGATATGGATGTAAAAACTAGAACTGAATTAATTCCAACCAACTGTTAATCTAGAAAGTTACAATCCAGTCATAGACAATGTTACACAGCACGGGATGAGCTGCTGTGTTTTGGACTACCTGTAAATCGGCACAGAGACGACGGATCCACAGCAACATGTAGCTGTAATCCAAACTAGAGGTGACAAAAGCGTGAACAATTTTCTCCAGATCTTTAAAAGGGAGATAATTCTTCACCTTGGTGATCACTCTTAGTTGGAAAAAACTTGTTTTGACAGCTGCAGTGATTTGCTTGTCCAATTTAAAAGAGCTTTCTAATATCACACCCAGATTTCTGACAGCAGAGTGGGTAACATGATGCCAAGGGGCCAAGTGTACTTACAGAATCACTGAATGTGTTAGAATTATAAATAAGATATCAGATTGTTTAGTTTCAAATAGTATAAAGAATGATAATGATAATTAAATCTATTCAGATCTGAATTTTCGTTTTAAAAAAGCAGAATGCAGCACATGTTGCAAGTTAATTCAATTCATTTAAAAACAGACACAAAAAAACTGTCCACTAAAACCGTGAGGCCAGATTCATCCGTGCATGTTTCAGGTATCAGCAATCTCAGCTCTCTTTCACTTTGACTGAGGTCAGGTTTTGCCTATTCAAATTCTAGGTCCCTAACTTTGCATTGCTAGCCCAGCTTGCAATGGAAAGTGGCAGCAGAGACACAGGCCAATCAAATCGCCTTTGTTGGATCCTGTAACTGATTGGTGGGCCCGATGTTAAGAGTTGTACCGACAATCCCTGGGCATGATGAATTAGAGTGGGAGAGATTTCGCCTCTTGTTTATCAATATTAATAAACGTGATGATGATGTAATGCAAACAAACGTTGCTGCAAGTCTCAGAGGGTGATACAAGCCCATGTCACATCTTGGAGACTTCTAATTTCAGTGCAACCCTGCAGTCTTTTAGATCAGAAGTGTACAGTAGGATAACCGAACCCAACTTCTGAAGCTGACAGCAGTACTGTGGGTTTTTTTCGCCAGCTGTGTCGTACTCACCAACCAGTCATTGCCAGACTGCTGTGACCCTAGATTCTCAGCTCATCCATGAGAACAGAGACATTATACTGTACTTTTATCATGGTGGCTGCGCCCCCAGCAACGGACCGGATGTGACGTATCAGGAGGCGAATGTTACTCACTCTGCTAATGAAAACATGGAATAACATCAGCGTGAAACAACAGATCCTGCATACGAAACCGGACACAGGGTGAGTACTGAAGGCCCACAGCCATGTAGTTTTGAGCCGGCAGCTAGGAATAATGACAAACAGGCCTCACAGAGGTCATTCAAACGGCCAAAGAAACTAGCTGCTAGCCGGCATGAAGCTCCGTTACTTCTGCTGCTGCAGGAGGAAGTTGCCATTGTTGTTGCTGCCACCGCTTTGTGTTCAGTCAGGTCACCTCACAGAGGTGCGCACCACAAACCACGGAGTTGGCTGGTACCCTACTGCTGGTGAAAGAGTTTACCATTTATGAAAATGCTAATCTTCTCGACTCCACTGCACCCCAGTCGTTGTGTACACAACAGCTGATGAACTCTTCCTCCTGCTACATAATGCGTCACGTGACTTCAAAGCTGCGCGTTATTTCTGAAGCAGTTTTTTTCCCTTGATTTGATACTTTGAGGTGCTCGCCAGTGATCTGAAACCCAGGAGGATAACCAAAGTTACTGGAAGACCTCAGAGAAGGATTTTCTGCTGTTAAAAACAACATTAAAGTTACTCTTTAATACTAAAATCAAAGCAGTTAATATATTGCTTTGGCAGTTGTGACGTAAAAAAAAAGAATTGTTAAATTGTTCATTTATGGGAAATCCTCTGCAGTGGGAACAATTAATAAATGACCATCTAGTCACAGACAAGTAAATATCTGCCTTTGCATGCAAATTGCAAGATCAAAACCATAATCAAATGTCTTGCTTAAATGCCACAGAATTACTAAAGGGAGAGAGAATATTAATAGTGAGTGTCGCTATTTGCAGTGACCAACCTCTTTCCACTCACAGCAGACCACGAATGTTAAAAGAAAAAGTTGTACAATCACATCCTGCTTTGTTTATGACTTCTTATAACAACTGCGGTCAATAAACCAGACTTCAAAACAACACCAGTTAGTTGCACTGTAGCATTAGGCTTTAAACATTGAAATCTACAAAGCTGCTTCTCACTTTCTTGAAATGGCAGGATGAAAACAGCACTGCACAAATGAAGACAAAGTGCAAAGCTGCCAAGAGAGGTGAGCTGAGAACTTTGCCACTTGAGTTTTTAAAAAAAGAACAGCTCCTGAGAAGCATGCAGAGAGAACAAGCAGAGAGCAGCAGAGGGTGGGGAGTGAAATGCCTCCAGGACACAGCCCTTGCTCATCCTTGAAACTGTAAGACAAAAAAAATAAAAAGCACAAGAATTGGAAAACCAGAGAATGGAGAGATGAGCTGAAGAGGGCACCTTGTGGTCTCCCACACCCATCAGCTAGCAGTGAGAAGCAGGGTTGTATGTGGTTGGTCCACGGGGACTATCAAGCACAGGTCAGATCGATGTATGCCCTTAACGCAGATCAGAGCTTGACAACTCCCCTCGGTGTTGGCATTTCTGAGTGAACAGCAATTTCCCACCTACGCACAAGTGAATAACATCAAAAGTGATGGAGCACAAAAGCTTTGTTGTAAATGAGAATCTGGAGACAATGATTAAACCAAATGTAACAAAGTCTTGCTGGTGTTTGGGGAATTCAGCTGGTGAGACACAAAGAGATTAAAGAAATGGGGGGGGGGGATGATATCAAGCTTTCATGCAGTTTCTTTGCTTATGTCTATTGTTCTGATTTTCATCCAAAGAGGTTGAACTGTATGTGCAAAGCAATAGGACTTAACAGGATTTAAACAATAAAAACAATCACATTGATGGTGAGTCATTTCACTTATCACGTCATTTAGTAATATTTCAGCCGACCATAATAATTTTCTGTAAGTATTTCAATTGTTTCCATTTATCTTTTGAAAAAAAAAACTGGATGAAATTAACAAAGTTTTTTTCTCTATTTCTAAACTGCGCTCCAACATTCACACCCTTTTCTTCAACAGTTTCTTAATCACACAAACTGTTTATCTCAAGGTGCTTAAGTGCTAATATTCTGCTGAACACATTTAGATGAGCATCTGTTGGGCTTAAATTCACTTTAGTTGAAAAGACAAACGCTACAACAGCATTGTGAGCACATTTTGGTTTGAAGCCAAATGCAGAAGTTAAGCTCAGTAACTTGGAGGAATCCAACTGAAAGATTGGCAGGTGCTGGTCAAAGACGCTAATACCGCTACACTAAAACTGGCTTAAAATAGACAGAAAAAGATAGTTCTGTAATAAGCAGCATTTATTTGTCTGAAAATAAGCCAATAAAAAATGTAATGAGTGTAACAGGGCTGGTGCTTGTGTCAAAAACTATTGAAAGATTTGTTTTGAGCATCCCATAGAGTGGCCTGAATTGCTGCTTAGTCCAACAAAGGTCATCAAAGGACTGCATTCAGTTTTTTTTTCTCCATAAAATACCACCCCCCCCCCAAAAAATAAAAAAAATAAAAAAGCAAATAAGAAACAGTAGAAGAGAAAAATCCTATTTTTCACATTTGTGCTTGCCAGGCCACATCTGTTCCTATTAGACCTCTATGATTCAGATATCGATGGTCTTCTCTTGTGACAAAAGGAAATCATTCATTCTGTAAACATGAGAACCCCCCACTTGTGTCCTGACATTGAGATAAAAGTGCTGAAATCAATAGAAAGTTTTCTGAGAATTGACCACAATCAGTGTGATGACAAACACAGAGCATAATGCCATCTATCAGAGCCACTCGATCATGAAACGAGCACCAAGCGTGGCTACATTAATTATTTTTCTCCACCTGACAGCATTCTTTTGTGCCGTCTGTCTTGCTATGAATGCATGTCTTTTAAGTTTTAGCACCCTTATAGATATATTATTGTTGAAAATTTTACATTTGGAAAACTATTTGAACGGGCCATGCCTGTTAATATTTTATTTCAAGCCTACAACAAGGATCACTGGCAAACAACAGTGCAAATACACAAATATATAATTTACATTTTAAAGCCTCCTTTCAAATCCACAAAAATATAAGTCTTCAGAATTAAACTTTGTACAAGTTTTGCCGCTTGAAAATGTCTGCTTAACTTAAAAAACGGGCACAAATTGAATTATTGATGCTGCATATGGATTGACAGAACATAATTCTCTTTCAATAGCGTACAAGTGTGACGCCTATGATAACTGTGGTTTAATTAGTTTTTTTTATTAAGGGAAAAGGTCCCAATATCATCAAAAGCACACTTGTTTTAAGTTTTGTGTCTTGATTGTAGTGGCGGAATCAGGACAGCAGAGGGAGTCTCTCCCAAGGTGAGCGCTGGGTGTGGTAGTCTGCTGGGAGGTGCGCATGCTCAGATCAGAGCCTGCCTGCCAAAAGACCACTGCTAACGTGTCTCTGTCTTTCTTCCTGCAAAAATACAGGTTGGTTACACGAGTTTTTTGGACTCATATTTATCATAG
>JBBBVU010000020.1:5290490-5302614 GCA_037177055.1 Atherinosoma microstoma
AGCTCAGCCTGGATAGCACTTAGCTTCTCGTCGGTATCTTTCCCCACCTGTTGAATCTCGGAGAGGCGCGGTTCAAGGTAGTCACGCTGCTTCTGTAGTATGGACTCGGCAATGGCGTCAATATCTTGACGGTTGCTTTGGGTTCTTGTAGCCATCATTGTTACCTATCTTTAAACCAACTCAAAAGGCCAATGTGGAAACCTCTAGCTACGAAAAATCAACAATTTGGCGACGCTGGGCCGGGAGCTGAAAGCCTAGGCTGCCATCTTGTCCAGCTGATCACGTGACTCCCTAATTTCACTCTTAATTATGCTTTGAACTTTGTTTTTGCCATTAACCAATTAAGTGATTCTGAAGTCCCAAGTTTTACAGATAAAATATTTAGAAAAAATAAATTAAATTCTTTTTTTATATGATGAAATAGTAACTTAATGAAATGTCCATGCTGTACTGCCAAATATTTCTCTACCAATAGGTTGTTACTTTATATAACTGTGGAATGCTAAATGCCATCAAACATAAAACTGAGTTTTGGTTGTATTGGTTTTGCTTTGTTTTTAACATTTATTTCTTACAAAGTACATTTAATTTTAAACACCATATTGTAATTCAAATCATTTATAAAAAACGAAAAAAATATTTAGTGTGCGCTCATTTTAGTTCTAAAAGAAACTAAACGAGTCCAAATTAGAATCAGAAGGTCAGAAATTTACAAATATCTCAAATCAGTGAATCTCTACATGTTATTATGTTCTAAGTCACAACAAAACCAATTTCTTTAACTTATGTTGATGATCATTTTGTCAGGCAACACACTAAATTAGAATTTCATGTTTCAGATCTACATATTACAATGCAAATAACCCCAAGTTAACACAGTTTTCACAGGACACTTTTAGGTGACAATTATTTCTTGCTTTGCAGAAAAATATGTGAATGAGCAGCTGTGCCGATAATTCCACCCTGTTAAAACATACAGATATAAAATATGTAATGGATTAAGAGATGTAAACAGCTGGCATAAAGCTGAATGAAAATGGGACAACTTTGTCAGGATAATTTGCATAATTTACATGTAACCTCACCTCGCAGCGTCAAGCGCCTTTTCTAGCAAGCTTTAGTACAGACCATTTGAAAGAATGCTGGTTTTAAAAAATTACATTTACATTGGGCTTCTCTTTTTACCTCCAGAGGTTGCAAGTTTTTAAAGAGCATTTAGTTTGAGAGAATAAAACCCCAAATTGTTTTTTTTTTTTTTTTAACAAGACGTCTGTTTTAAATCACCTTTTCTAAATCTTTTCTATATGCATGTAGAGATTCAAATAAAACCTTACTTCTCTTGAGGAATAATTGACACCTTCTAAATAACTTTGGCAGTTAATCTCTGAAATTATTGTTCAATTCTATCTCTGCGACAGCTTAGTTTTGACTTAAGCTCATTTGTAATTTTTGCTCAAAGTCTATCTGTATGTATTTAGCTTTGCACCTCTCAAAGACATTGTTTCTGAATCTTTTCTCTTTGTCTGCATTACTGAGGATTTCTTCTGAAGAAACAACTTCAAAAGCCCACGGAATTCCGCTTTCTGTTTCATTTTATGGATAACAGAGCTTTTCTGGCTTTATGACATACGATCACACAGGACTTCAGACACACATTGTCCAGGTTTCATATGCCAAGAGAGATTCTTATGAACCCCATCCTACATATATGGCACTTCCAAAAGCACCTATCAGTCACCAAAGACTTGCAAAGCTGCATGAAAACATTTCTGTAGGTTATGTCACTGGATTTCATTGTTCGCAGTAGAAGAGCTAACCTGACTAAAAAAAAAGTGAGATCTAAAAAGAAATTTTTTAAAACAAACAAAAAAAAATCACCCAAAGTACTTCTCCAAAGCTTAACCAGCAACTTTAAACTATTGCTAACAAGAGATATAAGTAGTATAAGTACAAATCCAGAATACATAAGATATGATTACAAGTCATTGTGGAAAAGCGTATGTTCTAACATAGTTCATGTTGGCACGAGTGACTGCATATCCACAATCAGTTTTGCTCATTGTATAAACTAAACATTGATCACCCCACCTTAATTACCTGAGTAGTATGATATCATTCATGATAACATATTTAGTGAAGAATAGCATATGTTTTGCATATACTTTTCTACTTTTATTTCTAATCTCAGTTTAATCAGCAATACAGTAGTTACACTATTCACAGAATTAAACCCATCATGTCTCTATGAAAGCTCATGTAAATATCTTAATAATAAACACCAAAACTAAAGAAACAAAGACAGACAAAGACTGATCAGATAAGCCTGTAGCCCTGAATAATAAAAACTAAATGTAGTACTTCATAAAAAGGAAATATAAACTGATCTGATATTTAGACTAATGAAAAATAAGCTATGAGTTATGTATGAATTCAAAAATGTAATAATTTGTGATGTTCATTCATTCATTCGTTCATTCATTCATTTCATTACATTACTTACAATTCTTGAAACTGATTTTACTGCTGGGATATCGCACACTAGGCTTGAAAGATACACTCAAAGGTTGCGTCACTTCCGAATTATTTCTTTGCAAAGCAAACAGGTTCACTTCTGTATGTCAAAACACTGTGGTGCACACCAAGAATATGCACATATCCTGAGCCCCCTCCCAACTGAAGTCATTAAATATGTATTTGTTTTTGATTACTCTTGAAAATTAATTCATCAGGGCAATGACAGGTGCTCCCTGTTACTGACAAACAGCTCTGGCAGTTACTGATAACATGAGCTACTTAAGAATTCTGCACTGTAACCTTCCCCCTCCATCTTTCGCTCTCTCTCTCTGCTTTTTTCCCCTCTCTCCTCTTCATGCCCAGCTCTCCTTCCTCCTTCGGTCAGGTGAGTTGAGAAATGATACCAGAGCCGAAACATTTGTCATAGCAACAATCCACTGAAACAAATTACACAGAAAGGAATTGCAATAGAAGAGTGGACAACAACAAAGGATGAAGGGATGGGGTGATTATAAAATAAATGCACTTTAGAGGAAACAACAGTGCAACCCATCGGCCCAAATTGGAAACTATGAGAGAAAGAAACAGCATAAGATAGGGAGGAAGAGGTGAGTAGTAGGAGAGTGTTTGGCATTGAGGTGAATAGTGAATGGTTTGAATCTACCATTTGTGGTTATGGCCTCGAGTTAGCCAGTGAGGCATTGACTGGTGCATTGGGGATGGGCAGTTATCCCCAAGGCTTTCCTTTCAGCGTTATGAGAAAACACATGACAGCCATGCTAGGTCTTACTAAAGAGTGCTTCAAGGTTGGAAAGAAAAGGCTGGGAGGGAAATATGCGGGGGGGAAACTCAAATGGAAACACTTAACACTGCATCATTCTCTCCACATTTGGAGTATAAAATAATGCATTCACACACAAAACCTGTATAAGTGATGCTGAATATCTAAAATATAATCACAGACAACTGCATATGTAAATGCAAAAGTCCTTCATCCATTTTAAAGTATTAGCATTGTTTAAAAAAACCTTTTCCAATTTTGTTTCCCACAGTTTGCTAGTGTAGCAAAGTTGTGAAGCTGTACAAGTTGGTCATTTAATTGAACTCCGGTTCAAGGTTCAACTAATTCATCTGACTTTGTTATTTGCTCTTTAATATAGTATGTCCTCCCTCTTCTTTATTAGAAAGACCAGTCTACAAAATATTTTGCCAACTCTGTTAGAGCTGCAGGAAAGTTTCTCTTCTGCACCAATTTCGGTAATAACATTCGCCCCTTTGAACTTTCATTTACATAATTTTAATAAGTCAAGCTTATTGGTTTAATAGTTTTGAACCAAGACCTTCCTTCTTAGGATAGTGTAGCTTGTGAACAATAAGACTTGACAAATTTAGTAGGCTGCAGTTATTATTCTAATATGAGAATAACACATTTTAATCTACACTGCATAATCTCTGCTACTATGTACAGATTGATCTTTATTGGGTGCAGTTCCAGTCAGAAGTTAATGCAAAAATAATCATATGGTAATATTAAGCTTCCAATTAGTTATTTAAATTGCTCTTTTTCTGGAGTAAAATTATGTTCAAATAATCTTTAATTAATAGAACTTGAAAAAGAAAACAAGAAAAGATAATACGGTGCAGCGAAGTCTTAAAAGGAGGCAGGATTGAAAGGACTAAATTGTAAAAATAAGAAATCATGAAACTTCACATTTATGCTAGATTTATTTTTCTTTATATTTACCCTGTGCAATGATTCCACCCCTGTTACATAAAGAACACAACAAAATTAATTTTAGTAGTTTATATTGACAGAAAAATGTAAACACCATTCACATTACATCAGAAGAGAAAAACAGGATTTCATTTTCTGGCTTTATCAAATAGTTCCAGGTTTTTGTTTGGACTTTGGCAAAGCCGCTTCAGTTATTGCCTGTTTTAATAAATCCAGGGGAAGCTTTGCTTTGCATCATTATCCTGTACGAACACCCAGTTTTGTTCAAATGTTAACTGTCTTAAGCTGTAAAATTTTAAGATAGTGGTTCATCTTCATTATTCCTTCCGCTTCCTGTAATCTACAAGCTCCACTCACAGCAAAGCATACCGAGAGCATGTCGCTGCAACCATAATGATTAAACTGTGCTTTCTTTTCTCTCACTGAAAACTCAAAAAAAAAATTTAGTCTATGGAGTGCTTTCCTCCATCATTCATATGCCCACACACTAATGAATGCATCAGGTTTAGTTTACTGAAAAGGACTTTGACTATTGCACTAAGGGAGCCAGTGATCAACCCACAATCTTCACAATTGGCAGACAACCATCCTCCATTCTATGCCACAGGCACGCCAAACAGCTGATGCAGTGTTCTTGGAGCTGAATGTCTTACCTTCACTTCTTCAAACTTTCCTCTGGAACAGCGCCCAAACATCTCAGTCTAAGTCTTTTAACTTAGTCATATAGTTTCTGCAGAATTTGAATGCAAAAAAGGGGCACCAAAGTCTAGTTTCTTATCTCTGTCCAAATAGAATTCTGCACAACATACCTGTTTGCACAATCATCCACCCATAAAAAGAACGATTAGAAGATGTAAATGAAAGCCAAAATTTGTCACGCTGTTAATAGATAATGGAACTTACTGGAACTGCATGCTGAGCATCAATAGGAACTTATTTACAAAAAAACAAATCAGCACATCCCAAGTGATAAGCTTTTATCTCATAATCTAAAAAGAATTTTACAGTAGAGAAAAGACAACATGACGACGAAGTGAAATGAGGACCTCCAGAAGATTGCAAAGTCTCAATAACACACACACACAAAAAGCCCACTGCTATTTGATTACCACAGTAGATGTGTTTATCATAAACTCGAGGAAAGATCCATTTTCCCCTCGATGATATTCCAAGGAATAATTCAACACATTTGTCTATTTGAAAATATGCATGTTTTCAACAGACAATATTTCCTGTCCTTCTTTTGGATGTGGGTGAGCTTACTTCCTTCTCCATGTGGAAAAGGAATGATGGGAGAGGGGCTTGATGGGCTGGATAGAGAAAAGGGTTCCCTTTGAATAATGCAAAAGGGAAACTGGGCAATATGACCACCGTGCGATCTCTTACTGAATAGAAACAGCTGTGGATACTATTCCAGCTGCGTTCGTGAATTCATATCATGGGAAATGTCAGTTAAATCAAAGCTGGAGCTCGAGAAAGATTCTGACAGTTGTTTTTGTGGGGGGGATAAATAAAACATGGCAGAGATTACTCCACTGTTCTTTATCCCTCGCCCCATACTCTCTCAGTTTCTTTATGTTTCTCGCAAGTTTTTTCACTTAGGCCGTGCTCAGATCAGAAAGCTTTTTTAGCAGCAGGAGGTACTCTGGACTACATGTGCTGCAGCACCAAGCCTCACCTACCAAGTGCTTACTGAGATGGATTCAACTAAAAAGGAAATTTATGTCACTAAAAGTAAATAAAATGATGTGATGTGCTGGGCTTGCAACTTACATTGCTACTGTGAGAAGCACAATAACCTTAACATAACTTCTTTTCTTTTTTTTGCATGAGGGCCGGAGGGCTTTATCAACACCTAATATGGAACTTCTGATTAAGAATAGCAAGGTGCTGGTTCTCTTCCATCTGAATGTGGAGAGATGGTGACTTGCTTAGGGTGGGTCAGCTTCAAAACTTCACACTGCCATATCACACCAAGGGGGCACATCTATTGATTTCACACTGACAAACCTACACAACCCATTAGGACCTAATTGATGTTTTAAATGAAGAAGCCCACCCAGTTTTCTCCATAATTCACAAATCCCATTCCACAGAATAAGGCTACCATTAATCTATATTTTGACAAATCCAATCAAAAGGCCAAAACTGATTGTGTGCAAGTCCATCCCTGTGGCACTTAATCAGCTTCAAGTCTATTCATTATACTGCTGAGTATGTAAGCGCTAAAAAATTGGCCATAAATATAAGGTTTCATAAAAAGCCTTATAGCATATTTGTTAGGCTATATTTTCATAAATTTGTACACATTTGTCACATTTACAGCAGGAGAATTACGTATGTGGACTGATTCTAAATAAATTGCAATGTCTGTGTTCATCATAATACAGAACTACATCGACCATTGCCACCATGTGGCACAGTGATATATTTATAACAGCTTTAAGCAAAAATAAAAGTGTAGAGCACAGGGGAATAACCTAAACTAACTTAGCAGTAGCTTTGGCTTAGTGAATGATCTATTTTCTTTTTGTTGTTGGGTTTTTTAACCAATTTTGTAAATTATATCTTAATTTAGCTTAAAAAAAACTTAGAAGTTTGTTCAGAAAATGGTGAGAAATAACAGGGAAATCCAGATTAATATTAAACAAGGTCAAACAGACTTATTTTGTTGACTGTACAAGATCCAGTATTCTATTGTTGTATACAATAATCTACCAAAAACTCATTCAGCTTCTATCTTGATGCACTAAATGTGTTTGCATATCGGTCATAACTTCTTAGCAATGTATTAATTGACTGGCTGGCCGATCGGTTTCAGATCTATCCGATTCTATACTTTCCAGTCAAATCTACACATATGAGCAGCAAAAAGGTTCATGCAGTTCACACAGACATCCTGACACACTTTGTTCCAATGTTATGGGTAATGTATGCATAAGATAATTGTAAACAAAGAGCACAGAGTAACCGCAGGCAACAGTCTTTTTCCCTGGATAATGAAGTGCACTATATGTAAATCAGATTCAAACTTTCTGGATCAATAAAACACTTACAAGATGTTAAAAAACAAGCAATGCCACTCTCTAAACATTGCAAGAAAAACAGCATGCTAGAACCTAGTTTTCATCAAAGTGAGCTGCCATCAGAAATGGACAACTAGCACTGGTTTCCATGTGCCACACTGTGAGGCATGTGCAGATGGACTGTTTACAAAGCACAACACCGAAAAGAGGAGTTTGAGTTGCTGTGTTTCTCCTAAAATTCAAAGCCTTGAATGCCAGGCAGACTAGAATCCCTGTCACACAAAATAAAACCAAAGATTCAATCTTAGCTCAAATTTAGCCTTTATATTTTGAGAGACTTTGTGCAGCTGCCGTTGATCTGAAACCTAAAATAAATAAATAAATATATGTTAATTGCCTAATTAATATGTGATCTTTGCATTTCAGCTGAGAGAGTCTGTTGTGAGAGTACGTTGTCCTTTGTTCAGCATCTAAAAGGCAGAGGAAGGATACAAGGACCAAAGGTGACAATAATACTCAGGTCTGTGAAAATTGTAATGTTACTGCAATAAAAGCTTCACAAGTTTTATTCCACAACAACCAAATATGGACAGATGTAAAAACCCAAACGTCTTAAAATCAATGGCTCTGAAAAGGGTGAAAAGGCTTCTACGAGCACTGCTTCGATTTAAAAACTACTCATGGCCAGATAACCAGCAGCTCTTACTTTGCTAATGTTCCATCTGAACCTCACCTCGAAATATCAGTGGGTGGGGTGGGGGGGAGAATTGATGGTCAATGTTTCATTATTTAAAAAAAAAAGGATTTCTTTATTAGAGGATTGTTCTCCCCACCATCTTTAAAATGCAGCCGCTACCATGGATAACAACTTTGGGTTTGCAATCAGTATCAGCAGCACAATGGCTTTTCGAAAACCAAGACTGTGGTCCAACCTGGTTACAAGTCATAGACCAACCAGCAGGTAAATCATGACAGCCTCCGTTGTTGTGCCGCGTGTGTGACGCAAACAAGTAACTTCATGATACTTACAAGCCGCCTCAATTATAATGGAAAATTAAATGAGGTAGGGCTTAGTAGGTGCTAGTGAAAAAGGGCCATTAGACTGCTAAGTTATAGCTAAGCTAGTAACTAAGGGTGTTTCAGTTAATTCAATTCAGTCATTACAGCAGATTTTCCAATAAAATAATAAATAAAATAAATAAAGGTCAATCAATTGAATTGATAGGATTTTTTTTTTTTTTTTACTATTCAACAGAAAGACTAACTACACTGTCATATCTTTTTTGCGATGGATGTCTCGTGTCCAGCAGATATTAGCTTAAATCTGCCTGCCATTAGGGAAAATATATTACCTGCAGGACAGGTAATCTTTTACCAATCTAGCACTTTGAGTTGTGTTGTACATAAAATGTGCTACAAATAAACTTGCCTTGAAAATGAAAATAATCAAGGGCTGATGATAAATAGTGCCATTTTTACACAGTAGAATGCTAGAAAATGAAACAAAATATAGAAAAAGATTATTTTCATGGCCTCGGTTCAATGCAATGTTAACTTCTTATTACTTCTTTTTGCTTTTATTTTCTATTCTATGTCAAATCTCAAAAAACTGTCTTGCATCCAAATTAAAAGGTATGCATGTTAAAGCCTGAGTCGTTTTCAGAATCCAAAACTGCTCTTTAAGTGGAACGTGATGTCCATGTTGCATGACAATTAACAGTTTTCACCCCATACTTGATACTTGACATGTGATGTTGTTAAGAAAAGTTAGATAAAATCAAACTTTAAAAAAGGGCATTAAAGTCATTACATAGCCCCCATATTGACTATCATCCAGCTTGCAAAAGTGCTTAATGGAGTACTCTTCATGTGTCACACTATGTGTGACAGCTGACTGCTGACTGCAGTGGGTTTACATCTACATGTGTGTTGCTGTATGTCAAGCGATACTCCATAACTCAGCCTTGCTTTTTACATTCATTTTATATGTGCAGATAGGCTTTTTCTTTTTACATCCTTTCATGTTTGCATAATGTTTTGACTGTTGACATCCATATTACAGCAAAACATTAATGTTTATTTTAAAGCCTGAGTAAGAGTAATTTTCAATCAACAAAATGTCCCTCTACAGTGTATATAAACTACATCCTCAAACGCAGAAACACATTTTACTTTCATGCACTCACAGTCTTGTTTTTTTTTCCTGCCAGGCACAGCTCCCTCTTTCTAAATACCATGCAACGTTTTACATGTAAATGGAGGTACTATGGAAATGCTGGCCAAATACAATTCTGAGCAATTTTTAAAAGGTTTTCCTCAGCGCCTTTCAGACGAACTTTAAGAAAATGACAAACCCCTCCTGATCCTTACATAGAAAGTTGCCCTAAAGATCCTTATGCTTAATCTAATATTTATGCTATGCAAATTTCCAAGTCTGAGCTAATTTCAAAACTTGGGATGCAAAAATGAAAACCTTGGGGCTATTTGACTAATTGACTTGCAAATGCATCTTTGTTACACTGCCACATGGACTAAATGGATGCCAACAGGTCAGGAGAGATTCACCAGAAAAAAAAGATTTCATGATCATCTATTCTCTGACCAAACTGAGACATTTGTAAACTCTGCAACATCTCTGTATCTTCCCTTTGTTTCCCGGAGAGAGTATTTTCCTTAAAGCTGTTTTCTCCATATATCACCAAGCTAAATGGAGAACATTATTGTGAAACAATAACCCACACTATTGGCTATATATGAGCAAGAAAATGGCATGCAAGTCAACTCATCAGCAAGGCATCTTTTCTGTGTTAAATTAAGGCAGCTTTTTGTCCAGTACATTTTTACTTTATATAAAGAAGGTGCATACAATAAAATGAGAAATATGACATGACTCAGGCACTCGAAAAAGGAGTAATATGGTGTTGTTTTTTTTCATTTAGTTTAAACGTGACACGGGTCATCAGATAAGTAATTTTTTTATCAGTGTTTGTGAAAAGAATGTTTCCCCAGCAGAACTGATCCACAAAGCCTAATTTACATTTAACTTCTTTTTAAATATTAAACCAACGCTGGACTAATTAAAAACCTTCCAAAAAGACCAATCATTTTAAATACATCAGCCTGTGTTGCACATCACATGTAAAAACTTGTCATAATTGAACTGAACAGTCGGAAAACCACTTTTAAAAACCCAAACTAAGTCCAAACACCGCTCCTCACGGCAAAGAACGCGCGCGCACACACACACAAACACTTTATGCTGAGTTTATAGAAGAAAGATAAGCTTCCAGGAGGGGGGTTAGAGCTCATTGTTAAGCGTGTCGGTGCTGTTCTTACCTCGAGCCACCGCGGCTGGGACTTGCAAACCAAGGAGCACGAGGACGGAGAAACTCAAGTAGTATCCTCCCGAAAACTGTCCCATCACGGTTCTGCTCGTCTCCCTCCCCATCGGGCCTGGGGGCACCTGACGCGGGTGTCGAGCATTTGTCGTGAGCTCGAGAGTCCTCTAAACACGTTCCCGTGTCCCGACGAACGCCCTGGTCCAGTTGTTGTGTGTGGGGGGGGGGCTGTCGAGAGAGCCGTCCGCTCACCTCACGGAATCGCAGTGCGGAGGGGTAGAGAGATGGAAAGTGGCACGGAGCTCTTGTCAGTCGGCGCGAGAGTGGAATAATTACAGAGCGCGCGGGAGCCGGCAGCTTTTAGGTTTTTGGAAGAAGAGGAGGGTAGAGAGTGAGAAAAAGAGAGATAGTGAGAGAGGTCTTGTTCCAACCCCAGCGGACCTGTTGAGAAATGACAATGTATGTGCCTGAGCGCACGCGCGGGCGTTTGTCTGTGCGCGCGCTATTGACCACGCGAAAGAAATATGCTTTATCAATTACCTCTCTCTCTCTCTCTCTCTCTTAATCACTCTTTTAGCTACGTCCTATTGTCAAGGATGTTGTGTCACTGAAATCTACACCGCTGTCTTGTGGCTCTTGCAAACTGCTTCTGTGAAATTACGTTTTTACTAATTAATGCCTATCTGCAGCCTTTGAGCATAGGCCTTCTGATTGGTGTCCTTTTTCCAATTAAGCAGACATTATCTCAGTTAAAGAAAGGCAGGGCTCTGGGATGATTTAATTAGTGTGAATGCCCTCCAGGGGCATTCACAGTATTGCTTTCCTGTTTCCGTCCTTTGCCGGCTTATAACTCCTCGACCCTTTGTGCCGCTTTTGCCGTTCAAAGATTAAACCGTTCGGCCCGTTGAGGAGATGTCTGCTATGTCTTTTTTTGTCCCTAACTTTTGTACTTTTGGAGATATTTGACTTTTTTGTGAAGTTAAAATCCAGCCATTTGATTGGTCGAGCTTGTGCATAATGAGCTGGAAGCATGGTGCACCGTCTTGCGGTGTCTGGTACTGCAGCATGTTGTTTGTCCTGACCAGGTGTTCCTGTGATGCCATAGTGCCCTTGAAGTCGCTTGGTCAAATGAAAGGCAACCTCTGATAACAAAATACAACCTCTCTGATCAAATGCAACAAGTTAAATCTGGCATCCTGCTGGCTTGGGAAGTTATATTGCTGCTGTTCCTAGTCAGACCACTGCAACCTGCATGATTCAACCAATGACTTCATTGCTCTCAGCTGTCCAATTGCCAGACACCAACTTGTGCTGAACTAAAGTGATTTTGAAGCTGCACAAACAAAAAGTGTTTGAATTTGGTAAAGAAAAAAAACAGTTTGAACCATCAGATTGTGTTTTTCTGCCTTTTACAATCATTGTAGAATCCATCATTTTAGCACATTAAAAGTCATTAATTGTACAAGTTAATTCAGTTGAATAATTGCTTCTGCTAACTATTTGAAAGCATA
>JBBBVU010000020.1:5344497-5357585 GCA_037177055.1 Atherinosoma microstoma
CTTTACATACAAACATTAGAAACATTACAGCGGGGTGCAGAAAGCATTGAGAAGAATTAAAAACAAAATAAACAACAGAAGTGAATAAAGAAAGAAAGAAACCTTCAGTGAAAATATCACTTGTTATCATAAAACGCTGAAAATAGAAAAGATTTTAACCCTGATTTAAAACTGCTGAGAGTTTCAGCAGACCTGCAGTAAGAATGTCTGTTCCAGCTATTGATTCTTTGAGACAATATGTCTACATACTGTAATGCAATTAAGGTTGGCTTATTGCACTTAGCTTAATTCGATTATTGCTTACAATGAATATGATCTTATTCATATTGAAGTGAAATGTTCATGTGGAAGTGTCTAATTCAGACCGAGGTCTTCATGGATTGATTTGAAAGTACTTTTGTCAATGTACATGTATCCACTGACTGAGGTAGTTAGGTAGCTCCATATCCACAATACACACTACAGAGTTGTGGATGATAGAAAGCAAATTAATATGTTAGTAAAACATACACTCACTGGCCATTTTATTCGGTTCTCCTGTTCAATTGCTTGTCAACACAAATATCTAATCAGCCAATCACAAGGTCTTTCACCAGCTCAGGTTGATTTCAAGAGTGGCCTCAGGTATTCAGTGGCTGGACCAGCTGTTCATCACTTCCCTCTGCCACAAAGACCGACCTCAGTCACCACTCCTCTGCCAGATTGTAACCTCTGTTCTACAGTCAGTTGTGCTGTAGCCCAAATAAATTACTCTTAGTGAGGATCCACTTACTGTAAGTGACCAACTTTTCTCTTTTCCCATCCTCATCGGATTCTATTTCTGGTCTATATGGGCACCAGCCTCAAGCCAATGCTGTCTGATCCCTGTTGCCACACCTGAGCCATTACCCTTCGCTTGCCAGCCTTCCACCAATGCGATGGACTCGATTTCTTCTAATAAACCTGTTCATATCCAGTTACCATGTCCTAGCCTGGGTTCACCTTCAGTCTTAACGCAGTTTTTTTAGACTTGTAGACATTGTCAAGGTGAATTGCTGAAGTTCAAAACATGAATCAGAATGCGAAGAAATGGGTATTTAAGAGACTTTGAACATGGCATCGTTGTTGATGCCAGATAGGCTGGTCTGATACCCCATCTCTAAGTTTGACAGAGAATGGCCTGAAAGAGAGAAAAAGGAAGGCAACTGTAACTCAAATAACCACTGGTTCCAACCAAGGTATGCAGAATAACATCTCTGAACATACATGTCAAACCTTGAAGCAGATGGGCTTCAGCAGCAGAAGACCACACTAGGTGCCACTCCTGTCAGCTGAGAAACTGAGGTTCACCAAAATTGGACAAGATTGGAAAGAGGTCTGATGAGTCTTGATTTCAGCTGCAACATTCAGATTGTAGGGTCAGAATTTAGTGTAAATAACATGAAAGCATGGATCCATCCAGCCTTGTATCAACGGTTCAGGTTGTTGGTGGTGTGATAGTGTGGGGGATATTTTCTTGGCTCACTTTGGGCCCCTTAGTACCAACGTAGCGTGGTTTAAACACCATAGCCTACCTGAATATTGTTTCTGACCATGTCCATCCCTTTATGACAACAGTGTACCATCTTTTGATGGCTACTTCCAGCAGGATAATGCAACTTGTCACAAAGCTTAAATCATCTCCAACTGGTTTCTTGAACATGACAATGAGTTTACTGTACTCTAATGGTTTTCACATCCCAAAGGATTGAGCGCCTTTGGGATGTGGTGGAACAGGAGATTCTCATCATGGATGTGCAGCCGACAAATCGGCAGCAACTGTGTGATGCTATCATGCTAATATGGAGCAAAATCTCTGAGGAATGTAACTAACACCTTGTTGAATTTATCAACAGGGGGTCCAAACTAGTACTGGCATGGTACAGGTGGTCATTGAATGTACACACTATACCCTATAAAATGTTATCAGTGTGTGAAATTTTAAGGTAGTTTGTTTAATGCATATAACACGAACAACCAGAAATATAATATCAATCTTTCTTCCTGTTTTTTTGATGGTACACTTCTAGTATTTTTCCTGTTAATATGTAAAAAATTTTATTCACCTTTAGAGCAAATCATTCATACCAGTGTGGGCACCGCTGGTGGATGAATGTTCGATGATGGTCAGAGAGGCCGTTGGTGCGCATTGGCAGCCACATTTCTGTCAGTCTGCCCCAGGGCAGCTGTGGTTACAAATGTAGCTTACCATCACCAGGTATGAATGAATAATTGGATTCAATGTCAGAAACCAGGAGTCTGCCGAGAAAGCGTCTTGTCTCTCAGAGTTTGTATTTCTGTTAACATCATAGTTTTATTTTCACCTCAAATTTGAGACTATGTGCACAGGTTTTTCTTTTTCCTGATCATGTCCAATGAATTAAATCAGGCAGACATAGATGCCAGTAAAGTTACAAAGACATCTCAAGGACCACTAAGGATGAAGTAGGACTCAGGAGTGTCCTTAACAATGATTTGTGCAAAGATGAAAAAATTCAGTCTCCCCAAAATCCAATTTTTTGCTTTTTAATTTCAATATTTTGTGGTCAGAGTGGCAATAAAAACCTGAGTTGGAAACAAAAGTCTGAGACACAAAGATTTAAAAAGTTTCTAGGAGCTCTCCATGGGGACCCTACAGCATCAACAGCTAACTGACATATAGATGTTGCAGCAGTGTCCACCAAGATGGTAAAAGTGAAAGGAGAGTTTGCACTGAATGCTAATGAACAAGAAAGGCTGCAATGATGGGAGGATTTCCCAGGAAATGACACAAATGCAGTGTTTGGACTGCAAGGTGGTTCTGGCCTTCTTGTCTGGAGACTAGGCTGGTACAGGATCAAACAAGGGTGATTAAGTAGAATTATATTATTAGGTCCAGTTTAAGATTTTAGGAAACCCTGACAGCAGCTCTGCAACCCCAAATTTTCTATAAACCAGAGTCAATTAAGAGATCACCCTCAATGAATCTATCAGTGTCTTTACATGTTTTTTTAAAGTAGAATAAATCTGACAATAGCATCAGAAAATCTTCCTTTTCATGAGGAAGAAAAAATATCAAATAGGTCCATGATGACCAGATCCTACTAACAGATGTAAATGTAGAAGGACCCTAAAACAGATTCTCAATGGCAGGTTGAAGATGAATAACTTCATTTTTTTTAAAGAATAAAAGCATGGCAATGAAAAGAAAAAATGTCAAAAAAAGAAAAAACCCAATGATCATATGAGACAAGACAGGAGGAGACAAGAATGCATGAACGCCAACAATGAAAGAAGAGGTAAAAATGACGAGCATCTGGTGATGAACAAAGAAAACTGTTTTCATGCTGGGGGAGAGCAACAACTAGCAGAACATAAGTGTGTTAATTAGCTTGCAGAATCCAGGTGTGAGACAAAAGAGACACCAGACAACATAATTCATGAAGGAAAAACAATTTTACAACAAACTAGTTTAAAGCAAAACACAACACTGAACATGAATACCTGAATATTAGAATAGACAAAGAAACCTAATTTGACCCACATTTTCTCTAGTCAATGAAATGTCTAGCTGGAAAGCATTGTGTCTTTTGTGGGCTTTATGTTGGCTTGATGCACTGATTATCTAAACCATGCTGACCTGATAAACATACTATAAATGTGTGCCATTGGTGATAATCAAACAGCCTATGCCCCATGAAATACAGCAGAATCAGCTGGTGTAATTTAGTCAAAGCACAGACCTTATACTGCACATCAAGGTTTAAGTGGACATCTTTTTTTTTTTTTTTGCTCAGGAAAGGCCACACGAGTGCATTCACTCTGGTGCTGTTTGGTCCATTTTAAACGAACCGAGCTCCGCTTCTATAGATGGTCCGGTTTGTTTGGAGTTGGGTAAATGCTTATTCACTCTGGTCCACTTGATAATGAAATTAATTAAATGAAAAATACAATATTAATCCCAGAGGGAAATTGCAAATTTTTTTCAAATAAAAGCAATAATAATATTATTTATTTAAAAAAAAAAAAAAAATGTAATGATAACTAATGACTACACAGACTACCTGAATCTACTATGCTGCCTTTGCTAATCTCTCTTTCTGAGAATGAACTTTATCATGATTTCCTCTGCCGTCACCATGTTTAGTGTTGAACCCTGAACTCTGCACTGCCCTCTGGTGGATCTATTGCAGAAAAACCTTGACAATGTAAAGGATGCATGGAAGTATGAGAGCAGTGACATTTGAACTGGATGTACCTATTTACACCTGTAAAGGGAGCATAAATGGCCCTTTAAGTAGACCAAACAGCGCCAGAGTGAATGTACCCCAAAATGCAGTGTGAAAGCAAACCAAATCAAATGAAGGTGCAGTTTTTCAGAATTTTCTGTCAATCAAACAAAGTCCCCAGACTATCCTTGTGTGAATGTGCCTGAAGACTCCAACTGTCAAAGATTCTTCTCATAAAGACAGAAATGGAGAAGAAGCAGGAGGTCTAACCAGAGAGGAGAGCAGACAGAAATATTTGACCATAAATTGTATTAAAATTTGAACAAATACTGGAAGGTGGTATAATACAATTTTGAGACATTTCCAATTCAGAAGTTTAACTTTTTTTATAACAATAAAGAAAAAAACGTATTCACATTTCCATTCTGGTCTTGGTGAGGCGAGAAGACATGACTGCCAAGTTTTGTACCACCACAACATGACCGAGATAATCGCTAGAACATAGAAGGATGGAAAGGTGGATGGAAAATAGAATCTGTTACACAGAAAAAAGTGATGCTAGCCAACTTTAGCTTATCAGCCATGAAGCTTTGGGCCACAGTGTCTCATAACCCCTGCATTTGGGCATACGGGGCACAAATGATTGAACAAATGGAAGACAGATAAGAAAAACAGGTATATGGGAAAAAGATATAATGTCATTGTGGAAATATTGCCTTCAGAGGTGTAGTATGTAGAGGCTTGATAATGTCAGCTTGTGACTGGAAAGTAATTGCTTTCTAATGAATTTCAGTTTCCCCCTGAAATATCACCTGTTGCCTTTCCGGATATCATAACAAGTTAATGTGAGGAACCGTTCTCGTTGAAATAATGGAAAACGCATTGGACACATCATTTTGACCAGCTTGTGTCTATGCAGTGATGCAAGGACTGGTTCAAATTATTTTTCCATATTTTTATACTGTTTGACTGTTATGGAGCTTTTTCATATAAACAGTGGGGTGCATTAAATGTTCTTTGGGTAAATGAAAACAATGTATCTGGGGATTTTTATATCAGGTACAAGCACAAGAAAAATATGATTGAACAAATGGAAGACAGATAAGCAAAACTGTGGCTCTGGTGGTAGGGTAAGTCATCCAATGATCTGAAGGTTGGCAGTTCGTGTCCCGCCCCACTGTTGTGTCCTTGGGCAAGACACCTTACCCGCCTTGTCTCCAGTGCTGGCATCACTGGTAATAACTACAGCTTTGAAATAAAAGCATCTGCTAAATGACTGTGTAATGTAATGATAAAGTCAAGTTAAAATAAAGTGTCCAATGATGAAGTTAGTGGTTGATTTGGAGATCTGGGAAAATTACATCCATTTTGGGATGAATACACTTTTCATACCCCAGATATGAAGCAAGGTAGGAAGGCAAATTATGGACAGTATTGTTTGCAGGATATGTTTTCCTTACCGTTGTATATTCTAAGGTTCATCTGCATATGACTATGAATTCATAACAAATGAATGTCCTGGTCACCAGGCTCTTCTTTTCCTTCATCTTCATGTTATTGTTTATAAAATCTCCTTTTCTAAATGAAAATCAAAACAAAATAATAATTAAAAAAAATGCTATGAATGATGATTATTTAAATTCTCTGTCTTAATGTTGAGTCAAATTTTTTGTGGGTGAACACTATTTTACAGGGGACTTAGCACAGCTCTTAAAGTAACAAGCTGGACTATGAACTTTCCATTTTGCTGTGAAATGAATGACTCTGTAATGATAGTCTGAGCCTATATTGCATTTCATATCACTTGAGCATGGAGAGTACAATGTTCTGAACTAAACTTTCCAAGTTTCTGACCAGTTTCTGAGGACATCGGCGCACCATGGCAGAACAGGTGATATTTTGATTGTCTGTTGGTGGAATTGTTTATTTTTGTCCCTTCCCCTCTGCCACAGGGCAATATAATTCAACCGATACTCCACATCCAGAAACTGATACAAAAACAATTCTGCAGAATCCAATACGTATGAGGTGCACTGGTGCCTTAAACTACTAAATAAAACTGCCAGCTCATGAAAGCATCAAACTGAGATATAAAACTCAGCAGAGAAACTTAAGGGAAGCACTAGCACAGCATGAATATCCACATTACATCAAAGGTGCTCATATCTGAAGATGTGATTCAAGTGAATGATGTTTCGTTATTAAAGAGAGAGGGAAGAGAGACTTAAAAAAAGAGAATACTAACTTTGCAAAACTAACTTTGTTTTTAAAGGAAACTGTGCAGGCTAATATTTCCTGAATGTCCTTCTGAAGTGTTGTTTGTCCCAACAGTGATATTGCTTAATAGATTTATAAGCGTGTGTGTGCGAGCACATGTCCTGAATAGGCATTATTTGCCCAGCGCTTTGGAAGAAAGCTGATTAAAGAGTGAATGAGGAAGCTGATTTCTACCCCACAGTGGGCCAACAATGTGCAGGATTAATCAGACCCAGCTCTTTACCGTACAGGTTAATTAGGGTTAAATGATAATTAGGACACCATTAAAAAGGCAAACAACCGCCAAGGACCCTTAATCCATGCAATGCTGAGCTGCTGCAACAAGGTTTGTTTGTTTGTAGAGGGGTGTGTTTATGGACAAAAAGGTGATTTTGCGAATCCAGTTTTTCAAGGATATTTGTGAATAGATGCTCCAGCATGTGCGATCGTGACTGTGAGAAAATATAAATGAAATTTTATCTGTTAAAATGTGTTAACATGATTTTCTTTTAGCATGTACTGAGTATTTCCTTCTTTGAGAAGGCATGACCAGTAACCTCATCTTGAACCTCAAAGAGGGCGTTGACTTTTCAGCGATGAAGCCATGGGAAGGATTTTGGAATACTCTGGAAAATGATTTAAAATACTATCAAGTTAAAGCTGAGTGTAAAATGACTTAGCGGTAGCCTAAATATCATCGAATATCATCATGTGCCTCCACCACAACTTCATATTAACTGCTGTTGTGCTGAACTGCTTCTGAAAAGTTCACTATCATGAAAGCAGAATTAGGACTAATCCCCAGAATGCTTTGCACCATAACTGATGGGATGTAAATGCATCTGGATTGAGCTGGAACATCCTCTTTGTCCCTTCTCAAATACAACAATTTGCTCCCACTTTGTGCTTGCTAATGTGACACACGATGTTGCAGGGAAAAATTGGAATTGATTGGAGACTTGGCTAAAATGTCTCAGGTTGTGACCCCTAAAGCTCAAAAGCATTTTTCCATATTAGTATTCTGTACCTCACAGCTTCTACCTTGCAGGCAAGGCTTTAGAGCATGAATAGAATCAATCAGCATTACTCTGGCTCTGCAGACTTCTTAGTTCATCTAGTTATTTTAGTTATCTGTCTTTCTCTTTTATTACTATTAGTAGTATTAGCATTAATCGAAATCTGTATGAATCAGTTTCATGGGTTGTTTTTTCATCCACATTAAGGCACAAAATGCTGGCTATCAGTGAGAAAGCAGTTGCAAAAATAAAGAAATCAAGTGTTTATGTGCAACCTTCAAAGTCTTTGTCACTTTTATGATTTACTGTGTCATTCATTCATTGCACTTGATAGATACCTCCATTATTCCGCCAGTGGTCATAATGATATTGGTAATACTAGCCAGAGTGGTTTTTGCTCCCTTACTTGATCTCG
Source organism: Atherinosoma microstoma (assembly GCA_037177055.1). NCBI lineage: Eukaryota > Metazoa > Chordata > Actinopteri > Atheriniformes > Atherinidae > Atherinosoma > Atherinosoma microstoma. The sequence goes on from JBBBVU010000020.1 coordinate 5,352,411, forward strand.
AAATAGCTTGGGCTGGTGCAGAAGCCTATCGCCATACTGCACCTATATGTACACAAGGTTCATTTATCAGCACATATTACTCAGCATGCATGAAAGAAAGCCTGAGCACCGATAGGAAGACTGTACAGTTACAGTGGGCATTTTATTCCATCTTATTTTCATTTTACTCCTTTCTTGGAGGCCTGTTTGTGGGGGTCTCTTGTGTTTTGACTGAGTAATTTCTGAGCCGCGATAAGGGCTTGGATAAGCATAATGATGTTTGGAAGTGTGAAGTTTTCACTCCCTTTAAATGGAGATGGTGATTTTCTCCTTACACCTCTGTGCTTACTTAGAGCGTAAGCTGTGGCCAGGAATTTCAATGCCAGGTCTTACTGACAGACAGGTTCTCCTTGTGTGTGTCAGTGTGAAGGCACACTTGTGCCTGTGTGTGATCTGCATTCCTTCTTGGTTTTTACCACCCAAAAGGTACAACCTCCTCTAGATGAGGTTTCAGCAGACAGCATGGTACTCCTTGCTGGAGTTGAAGGGGTCACCTGTTGTTGTTTATTTCTTTGCCCAGTTAGTTGTTTAAGTCCAGGCTGTGTGTATGTGTGTGAGAGTGTGGTATAGTCAGACTTTTGTTTTGACAGTTTTTTTTTTTTTAAATCATAAATGGTACAGATGGGAGCTCTGTGCATGAAGTTTAGAAAAACTGCACTGATATACAAACACAGGTGCAACCATCTCATTTCAGTAATGGCCAAAGTAGTTTACCAGGTGCAGCCTAAATTAGTGCAGAGGAAAAACATGCAGATCTGTAATTGACAAACTACTCAGGCACAGCTTGTTTCTTGTTCCTGCATTACAGGCTATATCAGCATTAACCTGATTACCCGTTCAGTTAAAATATTTAAAAAAAAAAAAAATTTGTATTGAGTCTACTTTGATAAAAACACACTTCCATGATGCCACAATACTGGACTTTTCAGGTTATATGTATTAAATGTGCTATCATTCTTTCTTTTTATGATTTAGGATCTGATAGTATTCACACAGACTATAAATGTAGAGTTGTCATTGAAGCCTAACAGGTAGCCAAATACTAAATGATAAGAAAACTCTTTTGGACTGAAACACACAACTGTTCACCCTCTGGATATCTGTATAAAGCTTTTATTTCACAGACATGTGAATACAAACCTGATAGTGTGTCATGGCCTCCTCACCATTTGGTAACATTACACTTCTCTGCTCTCAGGGATAACCATCAGTGTAGATGTGGTCTAAATATGGATGACATGGTCTGTCCATTAAAGCAACACCAGAGATGTGTGTGAAACTTAAAAGCATGTGCCTTCAATTAATTTTTAAGAACAATGAAATTCATTATACTTATTGCAGAGCCTGAATCTGCCCTGGAGCAACTACAGCCTGAGATACTGCAGTTTTTAACTTTAATTTCCAGCCTAGTAACAAACCATTTCACTTTACAGAACCACACGCACAAAACAACTAGATAACAACACGCTTTCTTCATAACAAATAATGTTAAAAAAAGAGGATGCAAGATGAATGCAAACTTAACTTTGTTCCTGCTACAGGTAACTGATTAGTTTTCTTGTTATTGTTTTGTAGCAATTGCTTTGCTTGGCTCCATCGGTGGTGTTACTGACATACAGGTTTGAGATCATGAACAGAATAAAATCATGGTCATTTCTTCCTTTGCGCTGCTTTGTTGTAAATCGGATGAGATAGATTGCACATGTATTCATTTCATTCACACACCACATTCACACCCTTCAAAAATGTAAGAATAAGCAAACCACACTACAGATAAATTAGAAAAAGTTTTTTTTGTCTTTGTGTGTTTGTTCTGTCATCAGAAACAATTTATAAAATGAAAGGAACAATACTTAATTACCACTTGAAGGGACATTATGATGAATAATGACAAATAAAAAATATAATGACATATAATTAAAGATATATAAATAAAATAATCAAAATGAAATATGCAGTCTTTTTTGTTAGGTCCTAAACATTAACCTAAATTGACCACTTTTTAGCCTTTATTTGACAAAGGATTCATATGTATGGCTGTGCATGTGCAGCGCTCAGATAGAAATGTGTTTGTCTTTACATCCAACAACTGTTTAGGGAGCCCAAGAACAAAAATAGTCAGATTCTGTAGTGTTACATTAAAACAAAACAAACTTAAACACGAAGGAGTTCAAAAAAAGTTCTGGTGGAATTGTTGATACATGACGTCTTTTAGCGAGACATTCCAGGCTGTATTCTACTTTCTACAGTCGTTTGAGAAAGATACAGCTTGGCGGTTGCTCTGATGACATCTTCTTGAGTCATTCTGAATAAGTTTACACCAGTGAAGAATTTCTTCCAACACAACCTTATTCCTTGCCTCACACTTTTTGCCGTTAGTGCAACATCACAACCTTGCAAGGTGCAAAATTTGAAGCATGTCAATTTTAGCAGAACATAAATGGCACAATAGGCAGCATGTGAGCTTTGTGAATCATTCTGTCTAAAGAGTAGAAATACTTTAAACATTGCACTTTGCACCCAGGAAAATTCCCCTTTAAACTTCCCAAATGTCCCCTGCTTTAATAGTAAGTATCAACATCACAGTTTGTAAATTTATATTTATCCATTTATCTATTTTGCTTTGATGATAAACTTTATTTTTCTGAACATGGATCTTGTGGATTCAAGTAAAGTGACTTGGCCAGGACCTAATTGGTTCTTTTCTTCAGAAACTGTATGACTTTCACAGTATTTTGGAATGTCATTTAGGATTCATGACCAATGTTATCCTCCTAACACCTTTCAGACTCGTGCTGCCTCATATCATCAAACTCTGCTGATGATGCGATATTCCTGCCCAGGTTAACAATAAACATGCAAAGGTTACGCTGCTCCAAACAAGTGCATTATATCTTGGTTTGGTGGCCAGCAATTGTCAAAACTTTTTCATGTTCTTTGGCAAGCTTTTATTTGAAAAATTTTGTGCACAAAATGGAAGGATTTCTTTTCCCTTTGACTGCATCTGTAGAGGTTGAAGTTATGCAGTGTCCTTCACACTGTCTGAGTTTCCATCAAAACTCAGATTTCATTTATATCCTCTGCACCAAGTCTGAATCACTTGCCCATTTGTTTTTCAGAACTAGATTATGCAGCTCACTACCCATAATACTATTTTAGGAAGATGGCCAATGTGGCCACAGTTCCTTTCTGTACTGACTTTAGAGACATCGATCTTGCTATATCCTTTGCATTTTTGTTGACTCACTATTTGATTTTTCAAGTCTTTTTGCAACTCTTTTTCCATGTGAGGCTATGATGCAGGCAAGCAGCCAAAACTGAGAAAGCTATGATGTTCACAGGTCATTTTGTAAACCATGTTCATGCAGCAATGCCACCTAGAAATGAGAAGTGTGCTACAAAAGGTAATTCACAAAAGCGTTAACTGTAATTGTCCACTTGTTTTTGAATCGTTTCTAATTTTAGTGACATTTTTCATCAAAGTGTATTCACTTCTGATCTATAATGGAACTTATTCTAACTCATAAAACATTTATTCACCTTATTAAAGCACAATATAGATGCATACCATGCTGTTTGAAAAAACTGAACATGTTACAGGAAAAAGCAATATTTGCAACTGTACTACAAGGTTGATTACAGGTAATTTAATTTATTTATCTTTTATTGTGTCTTTTAGGAGCACATTGTGCCTTTCTAAAAACATTGAAGCTGTACACCCTGGAGTCACATAGCTTTTATAGGAGAAATTGTTTGATGTTGATAAAACATCAGGAGCGATAAAAGTGAAAAGCAGGGGAGAGGCTGAAGCTATTTTATAGCTGGAGTGCAAAGGAAAATGCAATTACTGGGGAAGAGGAGGTGGAGAGCAGCTGAGTTATGAGCATCACTGAGGATGTTTCCATCTTTTTTACTGACTGACATCCAGGTTGAAACACAGTACTGATTGAGTAGATTTAATGTTCAAGGCTTGAAGTTTGCTGGCCCTTTAAAAGTGGGATTATGATTATCAGTTCAACTTCATCAGCTCTAAAATGCCCTAAAGATATTACCTGATTCACTTACTTTTGTCAGGTTTGTGTCATGTAACTCTGGAGTATGACTTGATATTCTTGGTCCGCATGATGGGTATCACAACATCCATCCATCTCCTTCACCGGTTTATGGTTGCAAGTAAGTATCATGGTATTTGAGGTCAAATTGTCTGAATTGTGCATAATATTCAACTCAAATGTAAATTGCATGTGAACATGATTTTAAAGATATGTGCATGGAATTTACAGTGATGGAGGAAAGAATAACAAAGATTACGACGACAAAACTTCATGAATTCATCGTGTAAAAAAGAAACTGACACATAGCTGAGATATTACATGATGACCACTAATTGATGCTGATCATGAGGTAAGAATGGTTCTTGGGTTATGTTTTTGATGCAGATGAAATTTGGATTTTTAATCCTTTTTTTTATCTCCAAACTTCAAAAAGGTGTTCCTGGAGAAAGACCCCCGGAAGGGCATATTCATCGAAAGCTTCACATCAGCTATATAGTGAGGAAATGTCTTCAGTGTGCCATACTACTTTATGCCTTCAGGTCCAAGCAATTTTAATGTTTCTTTTATTACATATGATTGAGTAATTACATTTGCATCTACTTCTTTTTTCATTTTCATCTTCATTCAATTTCAGTCTGCTTCAAAAATCTTTACATTAAATAGAGGAGCTCCGAGCTTTTCCTTCATGTCTGATTTCTTTCTCCAACATTTGAGCTGTCATTTCATTTCTATTTTCCCACGCTGTCAAACTCACCACATTCACGAGTCTGTCATCATAACTCTAGTCCAATCATCCTCTTTCCTGCTACTTCTCAATCAGCCTGATCCAGTTTCTTTAAAACCCTCCTCTGTTCTGTCATTCCCCCTCCTGATACCAGAGGGGCCTTATCAAAAGTATCTGCCACTTCCTATCTCCACTCATCCACCACCAACCTCTAGATTCGGGGGGGGGGGGGGGGGGGGGGGGGCCCTCTTTTTTCACTCCAAAAACCCCCCCCCTACCCCCCCCCCCCACCCCTTCTTCGGGGGTTTCTCCTCTTCTTTGAAAAAAGGGGGGGGGGGGGGGGGGGGGGGGGGGGGG
>JBBBVU010000020.1:5405069-5415169 GCA_037177055.1 Atherinosoma microstoma
TAATGATGGCAGTACTGTCATACATTTATACATGGGAGATAAGGAGCAGAGAGATGAGGATGAAAAGCACAGAGATGTGGTAGTTTTTTTTTTACTTGTTTAACACAACACAGCCTTTTGTTTATATGATAATTCTCAGGTTTCAAAGGCGTGTAAAGTAACAAATCCAAATTTTGTTGTATATCAATAGACTGCAACTATGAGTAGATTCATTTTATCATGATTTAGTTAAATAACAATGGCACAGAATGTAAATTTTAGTCCCTTTGAAAATTGATCACTTGCCAAGAGAAATATGGCCGTGCCATTGATGTGCACAGTGTGGACCAATGGGGTGTGTACATATATATATATATCTATTGTGTGAGTATTTTAACGACCAATCAAAGGATAAGACACATCAGCCACAGTCTCCACCTCCAAAGTCTCAAAAGTCCAGCAGTTGAGCGAGCAAGGACAGTGCGTGCAGTGACAGAATTAAGGGCATGCTAGTCACCAGCGTGAGGTTATTGGGTCACATGTGTGCACACAGTGGATTGATGGGCTCTCACCAGGATGATTGTCTGCTTGCACATACTGTGTTGTTCCCTCAGTGCAGGAATATCTCCTCACGATCTGAGTTTTCACTTACGGGTACAAGTTTACGTGTGCAAATCACATGCACTGGGTGCGTGCACGCGGTGGGTTTTCAAGCGCGCCCCTTTAGGAACTGCAGAAATGCCATAGGATGTGAGAAGGGAGAGTCACGCACACTTTCTCCACTGTTAAATACCAAGTTATGGTGCATTCCAGTTGTCAATTCAGAAATTACATAAGTACCAGATTCTCTAATTAATGTAGAGTATTTTCATGATATCACATACCAAAGAAAAGCTAAACAGGATTTGTCTAACCCTCCCCTAATTGTCTTTCATCCAATATTCATGCAGGGTTTCTAGATTTTTGACAGTGCACTTTTATCACGGTAGACTGGTAGTGTTTTCATAAGATCGGGGCCACACCTTCAGGACTGTCATGACCTGAAATTTTAACACAAAAGACTGAAATGTGCCACTGCAGAAAGATGTCATAATCCTGAAAAAACATGGACATGGATCCAAGAATGAATTCTATGAAGACAACAGATCATCATTCATCAGTAATTACAATTCCTGTTTTCAGGTATTCACTGTGCAAGTTTCAAAGCACCACCCTTGAATTCATACTTCATATGAAATATCTTTACCACCCATGGTTCTTTTGCGAATAATTAATTGATTCACTAGTGAGGCTAAAGATTCGATGAAAAGGTATGAAAATAACTTGACAAAATCTAAATTTGTTGAACATTTGCTGAAAATGATACAGTTTTTACTTTTAACTAAAATTTTGGAATATATTCTTTAATCCAACGCTAACTAAACAGAGAAAAGAAATTACTGTGATTTTCCTAAAGGTAAATAAGATGTCAGGTTAAATCTTTGATAATCGGAGGCCAGAAATTTTTGAGCACTTCAGTTTTGTACATATTATTCAGAGATACATTCACAATGACACCCAAAAAGAAGTCGTCTTATTGCTCCTCTGATTGGTTGGGTCCAGATTGTATCAGCGGTGGTGACAGACCAAATCTATGCTCCTATAAAAATCAATCCCTCCTAAGCCTGTTTTCTCACTGATAATTACAATACTCCATTTGTTTATGTGAGTCATAAAATATAATTAGAAATATATATTCAAATATTATATGTTGTTAATCTACCTTGACAGGAGGCAATCAACATTACTGCACCATTGCCTTTATACAATGGTAGAATAGTTTTTTATGTAAAGTGATATAATATCATAATGAAATTAAATCTTGCCTAACTTTAAAGATGCTCTTCTGCTGCACAGTTTTCATTGCAAATGCCATCTGTCAATGAACATGTCACCTAAGGAACAATAACCAATGTGTTTTACAGACTATTATTCATCACAATAATCTGATGCACAGGTTCTTCATTATTCTGCCAATTTTGCTGTGGTATTCCAGCACACAGGAAATGTGCGCAAGAGCAAGTTGAACAGGTTCAACGATAAAAATCTCAGCAAGAAGTCGTTACAATGAACACCACCTCTGTTAGTCTCCCACAATGTGACACAGACGCTAGGGACAAGTGCGTGACTGACGTGACAAGACCTTAATAAGCAGTGGTTGTGATTTCAGTCTTTTAGTTGAACTCAGTCAAGAGATCACCAACCTAAATGCTGAGCTAGTTATTTTTCTGCGATCATCAGGGCGATGATATAACTGTCCATCATTTTTCTCTCAGTGGAAACACAGGTGAGGATTATTTTTAGAATTGTGTTGCTCTAAAATTGATCAAAAATTATTTTTTAATGATATAATATACAAATATATTCTAATCACTGTTGCTGAGTAAGTGCTCAACTGCTGATCTTTTTGGTTAAATGCACAGCTGTCATCTAACTCTTATGTTTTAAGGCAAGGCAAGTTTATTTGTATAGCACATTTTATGTACAGGACAATTCAAGGTGCTGTACATAAAAGATTAGAAGCAGTACAGCGGGGTGCAGAAGAAGCATTAAGAAGTATTAAAACAAAAATGAAATAACAAAATAATAAACAACAAAAGAAACCCTCAGAGAAAATAGGATATATCACTAGCTTTCACAAAAGGCAGCAAATAGAACAGTTTTTATCCTTGATTTAAAACTGCTGCAAGTTTCAGCAGAGCTGCAGTTTTCTGGGGGGGGGGGGTTCACATGTGAGGAGAATAAAAAAGACTTCTCTGTGAAAACAGAATTTTAAAGAGTGCAATGATGCAACTTTTTAGTCTAACATTAGCTGTATGTTGTCTTGGGGGGTTTACTCTCAGAGGATAAGTACAGATGCCATCAAACTTTGATATATGGTGGGAAATCTAGATGCGTTTGATAAATGTCAAGTTAACATGATGCAATCTTGTAACTGCACCCCGGTGTAGAGGAATGTTTGGTCAGGTGGTTGTGTAAATCACTGTTCAAGTTTAAGAGCTGGAAGAAAGAAATGGACTAAAAATGTAAAATATCCATATACTGAACATTAGTCAGCTGAGAAATCTTCTTTGTTTATTAATTTTGACAGGTACAGGTGGGAATGGCACACAGGGAATTGGAAGAAGAGAAAACCAAAAACCTGATGGAGGAGATCAAAGAAGATCAATTCCTGAAAAATATCTACCTTTTTATGAAGAAGAGAGATACACCCATCGATAGGATTCCCAATCTGGGCTTCAAACAAAGTACTTACAACATTCTTTTAATTCTGTGCACATTTATTCACAAAATGGCATTATTATTATATTACCTTTGTAAAAATATTACCTTTGTAAAAATGACGAGGTATACATTACACATGTTAATGTTGGCCACTTAAAAGGTAAACAGATCTAAGGGAACAAGGAAAATAAAGCCTGAGATATACCATTGTTATGATTTACTATAGATGATGTAACATCAAAAACTATGTTTCAATTAATTGAAAGGTCAATTGGAAAAAGATTTGCAGATATTTAAAAATGACTTATTTGATCAAATCTTTTAAGACAGACTCCCAAATGTAGCTTCACATTACAGTTTAATGTCAGTTTTATGTTTTGAAAATGACATGCATCTGAAAAGTAACTTTTTCCTTTTTTTCCTCAGTTGATTTATTTCTTATGTTCAAGACGGTCAATGACTTGGGTGGCTACCACCAGGTAATCAGATTCTGTTTCTTATCTACAATTCAGTTTTCACTTGAAGGCTATCAAAAAAATATAATTTTGTTAACTACAAAATATTTATTATACATACAATTTTACAATCAAATACAATCAAATTCTACTCATTGATTATTGTAAAAGCTTACATAATTAATATTCATAGCTAAGGTAGATGGATATATGATATAGATCATGTCCATTCTTTACCATTTACAAGGGATGTCTAATGTAGAGTTATATCTTTTTTTTTAAATATGTGACAGTACATACAGTACAGTCAATGCTTCAGGATAAGCACATGCCTCTACACAATCCAACATTATATTGTCTTTCATTACTCCAGGTGACTTCTCACCAGCTGTGGAAACAAGTCTACAACACGCTAGGAGGGAACCCTCGAAGTACAAGTGCAGCCACCTGCACCCGGAGACACTATGAGAAGTGAGTGAAACAGTTTGTTTGTGAATTTATAAGGCTATTAATTGTTAAAATGTTTGACTGATTCACCTGTTATTGATGTAGGTTGCTTCTGTCATACGAATGCCATCTGAGGGGCATATTGATGAGTAGTGTTCCTCAGCCTCATCAGCCAAAGCCCTACCGCTACAGCAGAGATGATGACGGTGGCCAGAGACCATCTAAAAGCAGGTTGTTATCTCTGCAGCTGCACCAGGTTGGTCTTATTTCACATTCAAATAAGATAAGACAAAGCTGTTTCGCTCTGCAAATTACTTGCAAAAGCACATTAGTGTATTTCATAAACCATTCAGCCCCTGATGAAGCTATGTTTCCAACAGAGGTCTCACAACTTCCAGTCAGACCCATGTGGGAGTCTTTACCCTCTGCATCTACACTACCCTCAGTACTATCACCCAAACAACCCAGTTCTGCCACCTTACGTCCCCATGCCACCCTCAGGGTTGACACCATGGGGCTCCATGGTCACCAAGCCCCGGTTTCCATTCCAGCCATCACGTCCAAACTCAACAGACACAGTTAGGGAGCCACTTCAGCAACTGCGTGACCTGGCAGAGCAATACAAATCCTCAAGTGGACTGGCTGAGCCTCTTAATTTAAGTGTGAAAGCATCAGCCCAGGGGTCAAACAGTAACCCGGTCTCCTCATTCTCCTCACCTTCATCCAGCAAGACTCCAAAGTTTTTGAACAAACCTTCTACTCTCTACACCCCTCAACATGCAGGGGTTCTGAGAAATGAAGGATATGAGATACAAGATGGTGAGTTCAGTGGAGAAGGCACAGCCTTTTCATATCCTGTGAAAACACAGGAGGGACATGGCATCTATACCAAAGCCCTGACAATTTCGGATAGCCCTGTAAATGACCCTGCTTTGACACTGGAGGTGGATAAAGATGCCTCTGAAATGATGCCAAAACCCAGTTCTCCAAAAATGGACTTTAAAATCAGGCCTGCAGGAGACAGAGAGGCCGTTCCAGAAAAAAGAGGGTTCAGTCTCAGTCATGTGCTGCAAAGTCTCCCTCAACAAAAGGATGGCAAGATGGAAATTGAGGTACCGCTGTCTGTGTTTTGTAACTGGCTCAAGTTGCACCAGTCCCCTGGCATGATGCACAAAGTTAAGGAGCCTCCTGATCATGAGGAGCCTTCAGTACAAAGGAGCTGGTCTGATTTAGATATTCTGCCCGCTGACATGACATTTCAACTGAATCCCCAACAACAAAGCTTAGCTGAAGATCTAAGGCTGAGGAATGAGCCAAGCCCCACGTTCACAAATATTCAGACCACCAGTCACCAGCACAGTTACGGCAAGTCTTTGCCTTCAGGTGGAAGTCTGAAAAATGCATCCAGCCAGAACCTCTGGTCGTTTGATCAGCAGGACACAGATAAGTCATACGACTTCCAATCCACAGATTTCTGGAATGCCTGTAACAAAGAGAGCCTGGCTTCCCCCAATCTGGGGAATTGTGACTCTGGTCCACTTAGAACGCAGCAAGGCTTCGCATCTAAATCTTTTGAAGAAGACAAAGTTCATGGAGAGACACAGAGAACTGGGACGGTGCCTTCGTCTTTGCTGAAACTGAATTCCAACTCTGCTAATGTGTTAAATCTCACCACTGAGGAGCTCATGAAGCTGAAGAAAATCATCTCAAGCTCATCATAAGGATCAGATGACTCTAAGAGACCAACACCACATTAAAGCTGTTACATTTATAATCTCATATATTCCTTATCTTATCCAAGTTTTGTATCTTTTACATTGAAACATTATAAAGCAACATTAAAAAAAATTAGAGATCTTGAGATTTGAATTTATTCATATTTAATTATATTCACAAAATAAATTTCAATTTGTTTTTTCTTTAATATGCACTCTATTCTATGTAGTACATATAATTTTCATTCATTTGAAAGTGTGCATAAAACAGAAACAGATTGAGAAATAATGTATATTTACATCTATACATATGGTTGCATCTGTGTATATAAATGTAGCTAATGTAGCAAACTCTGATTTAAAGAAAAAATCATGATAAGCCTTTTCTTTCTGTACAGATAAATCACTTGTATGATAAATGGGTCACTCTGACCTCATTCTGTAAATATAAATAAAGTTAAATAAATTACTGAAATGTCAAGAATGTCCTGTTGTAATTATGGGAATAAATATTTATATTTTTTTTCATTCCTTGCCTCTTGAAAGTTTTCAAGTATTGCCATCAGCAATAGTGCAATACCATAATAAGGTGAAGTTAATGGAAGTATAACCACATAGTTCCTGCTCACTGTCGAGATGTGTCCTTTCTGGAGAAATTGTTTAATATGGACTGAGATAATTTGCTTCGTACGATTCAGAAATATGAATTTAAATTTCATCACAAATTGCAAAATGTATTGAGAAAAAGGATCAATTATTGCCATAAAGACAAGATTTTTACCCTACAAATATTTTATATACAACAATATGCAGATAGAATTGCAAGATTCCTAAAATTACTTTTATTTAGTTAGAATTTGTTTCTATTTGAAAAAGAAAATAAGGGAAAAGTCTTAGGTACATCATTTTCTAAAAAGAGCAGCAGTAAAAGTGATGGTCTTCCTTCAGGCCCCTGCCACCACCCAAAGACTTATTGCATAATTAAATATGAACGGATGTTATATCACATAAGGGAAGATAAATGTTTCTTCTAATACTTAAATAAAATAATTAAAAAAAACAACAAGGAAACATGTCTGACTTTTAGTCAAGTTTTATGGATGCTGTGTCTGTAATAATATTCCCTGAGAATACATCAAAACACCACTGTAAAAAAATAAAATGAAATGAGCTGTGATTATTCTCAGTTCTATTTTCATGTTGTTGTCACACTAGAGATTTACACAACACCAAAGCATTGAATCTGACACTCCCCTCGCTTCAACTTCAATGACTTAAAAATTGCGTGCAGGTCACTTGTTACAAAAGACATATCCTGCCAACTATTCCAGCTTATTGAAATGAAAATGTATTTCATATGAATAGAAATTTAAACCATTAATAGAGTGAACCATGTTGAATAAGCAATCGGCTTACAAGCTAATTCCACTGTGTCCTGGGTTTTTCATGGTGACGTGTTTACTTGCTCTTTATCTCCCTCAATGCATTGTTCAGGAGAAATAAACTGCTGGTTGTGTCTTGTGAGATTGCTAGCTTAAACAGAGACAGGAATTTTACAAACTATTAAACAGCAGGTTATAGCTTAACACGAGGTATGTGGAATTGCCTCTTTAAATTACTCACACAAATTATGAGATGCCACCATATGAAGCCCCGAGGCCTTGCACATAATTCATCTTACATACTGCACATGCTTTATTTTAAGTGGAGTGTAGTCAGGTGCTGGATTTCGCTTGCATTCAGGCTCTTCCAGTACAAGTTAAAGCTGACATGTTAAGTATTTTTGATATCAACATATGCAATGAGAACATCCTATAAGTTCAATTTAAAAGCTGAATAATGAGATCGTGAATTTTACTTGATCCGTTTTCTTTTATTTGCAATAGATTCACAGCACATGGATCTTCTGGTTGTTTGAAATCAATCTTTGAGTTTTCATAAACTACTTCTTGCTCTAGCAGATGTTATATGAATGTGTCCCTGAAAATATATACAAATCTAGCAAAAAGTGTGCCCAGAAAAAGTGTCCAGTATCCATGTGTCCAGCAGTTGTCTCTGGAGAATGTGATCTTATGGCATAGCAATAAACAGCACTCAACACTGGGCATGAAATTTTGATATCATTTTCAAACATTTCAAACTCTTCATGTGTCATTTTATGTTATTAAAATTACACACCAGACAGTTATTATTATAGTAAAAGTAAAGCCAGGGAGTCATCCTGTCACTGTGTTAAACATAGCATGAAAACATCAACAAAAGGATGTGCGCTAACAAAAGGTGACGTGATTTGATGCATTCGAACTTTGCTATTCCTGGAGACCAGGCTGCAGGGTGTCTTCTTTTTACAGGACATGGCATGCAATGATGGGGGGGAAAAAAGGAAATGCAACTTAATTTAGGATGTGACTCGGCAGCAATCAAGCCGGACACCATTTGTGGTTTCAGTGTTGAGTCTGAAAACAAGTTACCATTAGTTATAATTAATCATAACTGAAAGCATGCAGGGCATATTGAATACTTTAAATTTATCATAACTGTAGTCTGTGCATTATAGTGAGTGATCTAATACAAAATGTGCACTATGACAATGATTTTTAATTGCACGCTCGCACTTGTCACTTTTAATTGTTTCATTTCTATTATTTCTTGTTTGAATTGACAGTTAAGATTCATGAAGGAGAATGAACAAAAACAGTAAGAACAGCACAGTGACTCCGGTTTCATTGTAGAGTTTGAATGAGCAGAAATTTTCATGTCCATATCCATCCCGACCAGGAGCAGACCCAAATGGGAAGAATGAGAACAGTGTCTCCCTTCTCTCTGGCAGGGTCATTAATAACTGAAAGAAAAAGGTAAAATATAGTCCAAGGTTAAAAAGGAAATAACAGCATCCCAAAAGAGCATAAAATATTTATTATTCTATCAGTTGAAACGTATCTAATTTTTTTAATCTAATGCTCCGTGTAAAATTAAGTGCCAAGGAGTTGAATTGGCGGGGACACACCCTGATTAACAATCCAGTCTACAAAAGCAACACACATCACCCCCCCTCCTGTGACAGTTGAATTTATGATCTATGATGGCAGTTGAAACTGTTCAGACAGGTATCTCTGAAAACCACAGGTTTTTTTTTTTTTTCCTATCTTGGCATCAAGTTGGTATGAGGATATAAGGCTTTTAATTACAAGAAGCCACAAGGATATGAGCACATGTCCACATGTCAGTAAGTCGCAGTCTCCTCCAGGAAATGTATTTGTTTTTTTTCCCCCTTGTTTACACATTCAACATATCCGTAATCCAACATCATTACTCGTTGATCAATTCTTAAAGTGTCACGATTAGGCAGGTTGTAACTTTGAAACTCCATTCCAGCTATTTAATCCCCAATTTCAAAACACATTCACATCTTGTTTCATCTCTGCAAAATAAATTCCACGTCTCATAGGTAAACTCATAACATGGCAACATCTGTTTTGTCTTTTTGCTATTCAAGGAGTTGACACATAAGATTTTGTCACTTTCTATGCAAATCTGTGACAGAACATCAGCAGGGACTTATCTGCCTTTCCATAAAAAGATGGAAAATCACAGCAAGGTGTAAATCACGCTACTGTCCATCAAGCAGCCATGCATAGTATGGTTATTAATATGATGTGCTAGACTGTCATATTGCAAGAATTCTGGGAGAGGAAATTCCACATGGGTGAAAATTAAATTATTTAATATGAAACAAAGTCAGTATTGTACAAGCTGGTCTTTATGACTGTCTTGGGTTGTTTCCTCACATATATCAACTACCAACCTCTGCCATACAACCTGTTCTCTGTGACATCCTGTGACCAGCGTCTGACCTTTCTCCGTACACAAACCGTCACACTCCTGAAAAAGATCTGTGGCTTTTAACAAACGGGTGCATTATGTGCAGATTTCAACTTGTAACTTTTATTTGCTTACCTGTGTACTTAGTCAAAGAGTAAGTTGATATTTGATGACAGCATACAGCGTATAAGAGGGCCATTATGTGTTTTAATCCAAGAGGTATTTGTCTTGTTTACTTGTGAAACCATCTCATAAGTCATGTCACTGCTGACCTCAAGATGTGCATGAAAGAGAAGGTTCTGACTTGAGCCATTGTCTATTATTGCCCTGTATGATGGCGTGAATAATAATAATAATAATAATACATTTTATTTAACAGCGCCTTTCTCAACACCCAAGGACACTTTACAAAGGTACA
>JBBBVU010000020.1:5430210-5452311 GCA_037177055.1 Atherinosoma microstoma
ACCCCAACTTTACATGCACAGAAAGAAACTCATCTAGTCATATGCAAGATTAAAGTTTAAGTAGTTCTTTTGAAGTTAATTTATTCTATTGAATCTACTCTCCATTTTTTTTAGAAATAAATAAGCACCACAAATGAAAATGCTTGCATCACCTGAAATTAAATTTAGGTCCTCATTAATGGATGTTTACCTATTATAAACATTTCAATGCAACTGAATTGGATCATCCTTGCACAAATAGGTTTACATTGATACTTACCAGAAAAGAGACTACTCTAATTCATTAGGTTAAACTTGAATAGTTTGAGTAGCCAACATACATTGTTGCATGGTGTAACGCTTTACAACTTTTCATGGTGAATCTAAAATCTATAGAATTAATGCTCAATATTGATAATCATACATAAATTCAGTGAAAGAGGAGTAATGAAAATAAATAAAAGAAAGAAGGGGAATGATATTCATGTCCTTTTTAGCAGTCCATCTTCCAAAATAGGGCATCTTTTAGCTGTAACATATTTTCAGATACTTGAGCCAATATCACATTTGACAGCACAATTCAATGAACTCTTATGTCTTTCACATCCAGGGAATACAAATATTTTTTTCACTCAAATGATAGAATGGATATGAATATTCATATGATGAGCTGCTGTGCAGGTGCAGAGAAGTAGGAGTTGGTCAACCTTTTTGTCTGCAATGACCATTCATAATAATCAGGGACAATGAAATTAAAACAAATTGCTGCTCTGGTCATCTACAAATGTGTGTTTTTCAAGATTTAAACAAAAGTCTATTTTGGGAAGCAGTCAGTGAATTTGCAGGTTAGTTCAATCTTTTTGCCCACTAATAAAATCATAGTAGTCTGGCATCATAAACTATCAAACAAAAATCTTTTCAGTATAGAATTGTGTTAAAACAATAATGGTTGTGCTTACACGACCTTAGAAACAAATCTTATAAAGGTAGGATCTCTTGTTCTTGCCACATTTCCACGTAGTCCAGCAGGGAAAAAGCAGAGACAAGCTCTACAGCAAGTCTTTCGCATTTATTGGTTTAAGTTTTATGTTTTCTGAAATTTGTACTTCATACCATTACCACTAGATGTCACTACATCTAACACAGCAGACCTTTACAGTTTTGTATGATGTGCAATTCCTCTCTCAAGTATCAAACATAATCTGAAAGCTGCAAAGCTGTACAAGGAACTCTTTAATACTCAACAGGTCTACAATATACACAACAAAAAGTCAAAACTTCAAATGGAGTCCATTTACCGAGAAGAGACATAAACTGTACATGACGCCGGGTTAATGAGTTATATATTTGTTCAGAGGCCATTGTGCTGAAATGTAACAATTACACAGAAAAAAATTGAAAATAAACAACTAATAAAAGCCATTTGAACCTTTACAATATTTACATTTTCACAGCTGCTAAATGAAAATTGAGACTTGAAGCATTATGAAATATTCAGCAGTCACCTCTTGAGTTTAAATAGCTTGCTTTACTTTTCATTTTCACACAGCTTAAATATTCATAGTTTGAACAAATTAAAAAAAAAACTCATTTTAGTAAATGGAACCTACTGTACATATCCAAAGTGCGTGTGAAAGTGAAAATGCATCTAATAGTAAATAAAGTATTATTATTACAAATTAACACTCATAGAGCTAAGTTAAGAAGAAAATATTCTATAAAAACAAGTCTGTAGCTTTTATCCCTCTTCCACTTCTGTGAAAATATCACTTAAGAAGTACTGAGAAACGGTGGTAGGTTCCCCTTCTGAAGAGCTGCTGTCAGCACCGTCCCCTTCCTGGGAAGCCAAAGCCTGCAAAGACCAAAAGATCAGCTTAACTAAATCAGGGTGCATTAAAATCCCTGTGAATTTAAGCAGCTTGCATCTATGTGTATCCTCATTACCTCTGTACTGTATGAAGTGCTGGGAGTTGGATCTGAGCAGATGGCTCTGTGGTCAGATGTCTGGTCGATATTCAGCGATTGTGCTGATGATGTAGTAGACTCATTTGGTGTCTGAGTAAAACATTGTGAGGGAGCAACCTCATGCGATACAGAGGCGACGGACTCTGAAGATTGTTTTCCTACTGCAGATTGAGTTTTCACCTTTGCTCTCTGAGATGTAGCTTTCCCAGGTGGAGGGACTTTTCTTTCAGAAACGTAGGAGGGGAAGTTTATGGCTTTTCTGTTGTTTATTGGAAAAGGAGGGAAAAAACAACATCTATTTATATGCAAACATATACATCAAAACTGGTTCAATTAATGAGATGTTTTATTTTTTCTCACCTGTTCAAATGACTTCTTCTAACACTCTGTGAAGTTTGTAAACCCAAGCTAGTGTCAGGCTCCTTTTCACCACTGACAGTTTCTACAGAAGACTCAGGATGGTCTGAGTCCTGGGTGGTGGACGACTCTGTTTCAGTGGCAGCAGGGGTAATTTGTTTCTTCTTTCTAGTATCTGGCTTAACTGGCAGTTTGGCTGGTTAAAGAAAAGACAGGATCAGGATAAAAAGGATGTGTCCAATTTGCTGAGAGTGAACATGCTGAGTACATATTGATCTGCTTCATACCTTTTCTGCTGCTGTCTGTTAGTCTCTGCTTTGATGGGAGAATATCAGTCTCTTTACTGTCCACAATCTCTGGTTGAACTAGAGTATTTCCTGTCCCATTAAAACACAAAATCATAAATGACTCTCCATAACAAATCATTACATCTTAGCCTTAAAACGATAGAAAATTAAAATTACCTTGTTGAGCCCCTGGATCATTCTGCAGGCTCAAACTGCTCCTTTCAGCTTCACTTATATATGCAGCTGGACTGATGTATTTTACATTAAATACATCTATTGCATCACTATCTTTTGTGGACGCAGGAGCAGGGACAATAGAGATTGACCCATCTCCTGCTGTAGAGCTCTCTCCAGAAACACTGCAAATGGTAAACAGGGTTGCAGAATTAGACGCCAAACAAAACCGCCTCCATGGCTAGCAGATTAAACACAGGCACTAACATAGGTTGTTGTTTTGATGCATCTGTTACAGGGAGATAAGAGACGCGCTCAGCTGAACCGCTCAGCACCTCTCCTGTTGAAGAGACTGGGATCTCTGTCAGAGAGAGGATGAAAAATGGCTCATCTGGATCTGAAGGCACCTGCTCTGGCAGTACTAGGAAAAAGGAAGAGAGAGGCAGGATTTATTCAAAAACTGAACATTTTAGACAGTACATTTAAAACAAACTGATGTGAGATGAGTACATTACCTAGCCGACTTACTCTGTGATAATAGTGGATGATTTTGAATCCCCTCTATACTTGATGTCAATGCATTCTAGGATACAAGAGATCAAAGGAAGAAATTTAAGGATAAGTAGCAGCTTAGCAGCTTCTTGACAGGCATTACACTCCATCCTTAATCAAAGCTGCGACTTAGTATAGCGTTTATATGGCACCAGACCACAGTTCTTTCCAAACTTTTTAATCAGATATTATTCCATATCTACAGCACCTGCTATGTTCTTTAATTGGCTATTTTATTTATTAATTCCCAACCTTGACCAATTAGCCTTTCTGGGGTTTTTCTCAAAAGAAAATCATTATCTTTCATTTTCAGAAAACATTGCTATTCAGCAGCTTCTTCACAGACCTGGAAAGAACTAAACTGAGCTCTCTTTGTTAAGAGTAGGCTAAATAGTGAAAAACAGAAATCAAGAGTACATTTTTTAGGTACATTCAAGTAATATAATGCAATCAAAAATATGAATAAATAAGTAAATGAATAGACATTACACTGTATTTGTCAATTATGTCAAAGCTATGATAAATATACTTAATCTGTTTAGTTCAGTTTACACTGACACACATAATCAATGAGAAATATAGCACATACAGTGGACAACTTTATAATGACAGCAGTGAGAAGAGGTCATCCCAAGGAAGCTACATACAGCTTATCAAATCTAATGTTCATTCCTGAATGTTTATCATTAAAATCCACACTAATAACTAACATGAGTAGTGTAAGATATTTGGCTGATTTTCACATTTACATTAGTCTTGTAAAGCACAAAACACAATAACCAAAGTAGAATTACATGTTAAATACAACATAAAGGCCTTGAAATCAATATAATGCAAGTGCATATGAAAAAGCTGAATGTGATGTTACTTTATTTTTTGTTTATATATCACGTAAATTTAATAATGCTAATTTCCTCCTGTCATTAATCATTTTCTCATTAATTTCAGTTCAGCCTATGGAGCTGGGTATTATGTGGAATTTTTATCCATACTGAATTCATATAATTATTCCAATTCTTTTATTTCTGTGAAACTGAATAATGATAAAGTTCTAATATGACATTCACAGTTTGAATTGATGTAAAAAAAAAAATCATTCAAAAAAACATTAAAATAAGTTAGTTTTATTCTGATAAGGAGTAGTTTAATTTAGACTGCACCGTCCACCTTGAGGGCGCCCTCTGCTGCCCAACTTTTTCTACATGCTTTACAAGAGGCACTACAGAATTTGGCCCAAAAAGATGACTAATTTTCCATCCATCTTGCATCTGTACTCTGAGGTCTCTCCAGACCGTAAGTCATGAAGTAAAGTTTCTCTGCCTCAGGATGCTGCTGGGCAGCGACGGCTTCAGAAATGTACAAAATAAATGTCACTATGTCATCAAAACAAGCCAGAAACGCTGAGTTTTAAGGTCAAAAAGTTGCATAGTGTGTCTTAAGAGTCGAGATGGAAAAATTAAACTGTCTACAATTTGCCCTTTCTGCCACTAGATGTCCCTATTGCTTACACACTGGATCAAGGAATGGGTTTTTGGCTTATAAACTATATTCAGCTAGATCAGAGGTATTCATTTAATTTATTCAGAACCAAATCTCTAAATATTACAGACCCAGTAATCTGTTTCATTAAAATTATTGCATACATGGACATTTGGTTAATCTAATTTACAATAACATATGCTTTTGTTGGTTAATTTTCTTTTTTATTCAATTTAAATCACAATGCCTTCCTTCATGCTGCTCCACAGATTAATAAAGTTTTTGAATTTAATCAAATTTAAATTTGATTCTGAAAATTTTGTTTTTGTTTCTCTTCATTATTTGGGATGTTTGAATAAATAAAGTAAACTGAACTGAAACTGAATTGAGCATTCATCATTAAGCTCATTCTTAAAATTATTTAGTGTTGTTGGTTTAATAACTGAAAAACTAACTGTTTATTTGCAAATCGGCCTGATAGTCTTGCAGACACTGAACACAAATTCTAGTAAAATGTTACAGATGCTTAGAAAGAATAGTCAAAAATGATTGCATTAGGTTTGTTAGTTTTCACATGATTAATGCACATCATACCTGAGAAGAAGCTGATTGTGTCGCACAACCCACCGACATCCAAGCATCATTTGAACTGGAGTCTATGACACTCAGTTTATCTAGAAATCCCTCTACTGACTCCTGATGCTCAGGTCTGTGTTCAGATTCATGTTTCTCATCAACTGAAGCATCTACAACCTGGGAGCAACAGTCGGAGTCTGCGGGGGAAAAAAAGAAAATATCTATCAACTTAAATCTATTAATGACAGTAACCTGGTGCAGCACCGCTTCAGATAAAGAAACTTTCTTTAGTATCAAACCTGTTTCTGTTGACTTTGTGTTCTGCACTCGCTGGGGATGTTGAGGACGACTGCTGCATCGCAGGTTGGGTTTGGGTTTAACAAGTCGGCCTCTACGAGTTTGAGATTTGTTTGATGTCTTAGAAGAATCAGACAACTCTGATGTTGTATCCATGCTTTAAAAGGATATAAAAGGACTGAGTAAAGAAAAATTGCATTCACATTTCCTTCAAAACATAAGAGTAATGAAAGTCTTACCCTTGGACAGATGAGTCTCTCTGAGAACATGTGGGGCTGGCAACAGAGGTGAATAGAGGATTTATTTTGGACTCGGGGGATTCATCTTGGGTTGAAGACTGGACATCTGGAGCTGCAGTTAGATTGCTTATTGGTTGGTTATTTGACGACGTAACTTTAGTGGACATGTCCATCTTAAAATCTTCATGTGAAACAGGATCCGTCCCTGCTGCTTCATTTGACCCTTTGTCCCCAGCTGACTCCTTTTCCACTGTAATCTTTGTGCCACTTCCATTGCCCCCAGACCCTTCTGTTATATATGACCTATCCGTTTGCTGGTCCTCTGAAGGTTTACTACAATCACCTGCCTTTGGTTTTCTGAGTGCAATTCTACTGGGTGATCCTAAATTGGGTTTGGGTTTGAGCTTGGGATACCGCTGCCTTCTCTGAGGTACATTTTGTTCTGCACAATCGGAAGTCAACATTTGTCCAACTTCGACATTTGTCTTCAGTTTTTGCTCAGCTGAAAATAGCTCCCCTGTGCATGTAGGAGTTGAAGTTAATTCCAGCGATGGAACAGAATCTGAAGCACAGCCTTTGTTTGACGTTTCTAGAGGAGTAGTACCGCAAGTTGGCTGTGCTTCTACCTCTGTCATTGGGTCGTCAAGGGATTCAGGTCTCGAGGTGGAGCTTTGAGGTTTGACCACAAGCTGCACAAATGAGACAGAGTCTTTTGTGGCTTCAAGCACAGGTTGTGCAAAGTTTGATGCCACACTAATCAAACTGCTCTCTGTTGTCTGAACATGGGGTGTTAAGTTTTCTTCTGTGAACTCGCATGTTTTCTTTGTCTCTCTGTTGGCCTGGTCCCATATTGGTCCTGGCTGGACTTCAAAGACATTCTGTTTCACTGAGGCACCCTGATCTGATGTTGGCACATCCAAGTCTACATTACCAGCAAGTCCAACATTAGTGTTTTGACTCTGTTCATCAGACAACGTTGAGCATGATGGCTGTGGTTTCATCTCTGCTATTGTTTTGTCAGATTCAGAATTTGGACTTGAACTTGAGCCTTTCTCTGCTGGCTCTTTAGTAGTTTGTGGTTTAGACCTTGCAGCTCTAGATGTCTGTGGTAGGTTTGGTTTGGGTTTAAGTTTCTGCCACCGAGGACTCCTCAACAGACAAGCAGATGGAGCTGTACCGTCATCTTGAGTACCTTGTAAATGCTCTACAGGTGTAATAATTGCGACTGGATTGCTGCTACCTTGTTTAACAGCAGCTGAATCTACATTTGACTCTTGTCCAGCTTGTGATTCTGTGACTCTTTGGTCAGGACTGCTCTCAGTTATTTCATCGTGTGATGTATGGCATTCATCTATAATCTCAGAAATTGATGCACTATCTATGGTGGTCTGCTGGCTAGTAGGCTCAAGCTGGACTTCGGGGAAGTTCAGGTTCTCTAGCACGCTTTGATTTGACGCTGGTCCATCAATGTCCGCCTGACCAACAAGTCCAACCATGTAACCTGCGGTATGAGATGGTTTTAAACCTGAAGCAGGATCAGAGCTTTCATTCTGTTTTTTGGGAGAGGATGTGCATAGTTGTTGTGGTTCCACATCTGCTGTTGTGTTTTTATGCAATTCAAGATTTGGACTTGATTCCTTCTCCACTGGCTCTTTAACAATTTGTGGTTTAGACCTTGCAGCTCTAGATGTCTGTGGTAGGTTTGGTTTAGGTTTTTGTAATCGACTTCTCCTCAACAGACAAGCAGATGCAGCTTCAACATCCCGTTTACTGACTGGCAGCTCCACAGGGCTATCATTCTGTTCTTGGACCGGGGCTGATCCTCCATGTGACATCTGACAAACTTGTGTTGCTTCAATTCCTGAGTCATATGTCACTGTTTCATTACAACTACTCTCACTTGTTTCAGTATGAGAAGTCAGGTCACTGTTTTTATACTCAGAAACTGGCCCTTTGTTTCTGGTGGTCTGTTCCATGCTGGACTGAAGCTGGACTTCAGATAATTTCTGGTTCTCTTTGGCACTTTGATCTGATGTTGTTGCCTCCATGTCTCTCTGATCAATCATCCCAGTATCAGTTTTTTTATCCTCATCCATAGATAGCTCATCTGTTGTTTTAATAGTAGAGTCTGATGTCACTAATTCAGTAACTGAAGCAGGATCTGTGCTTTCACTCTGTTTCTCAGAGGGAGGGATGCTTGCTTGTTGTGGATGTGGACTTGAGTCATCCTCTGCTGGCTCTTCAGTGATTTCTGGTTGAGACCTTGCAGCTCTTGATGTCTGTGATAGGTTTGGTTTGGGTTTAATTCTTTGTATTCGACTCCTCCTTAACTGAGATGTCGATACAGATTTACTATCTTCTTGACTTTCTGTTAACTTCTCTACAGATTTAAAGACAGCAGCAGGATTGCCACTTCCTTCTTGGGCCAAAGCCAAATCTACATTCAGTTCTTGACCAACTTGTGGTTCTGACAATTCGAGGGGAGTTAACACCACATTTTTACTATTACCCTTAGTTGTTACAGCATGAGATGTCAGGTTTTCTTCTGTGAATGAGGAGGTTGACCCTGTGTCTCTGGTGGTCTCACTAAGTGGCTCAAGCTGGACTTTGGAGAGGTTCTGGATTTCTGAGACAGTATCTGCTTTTGCTACATCTGATACTGCTTGATCAACAAGTCCAACACATGTCTTTATTTCTGTGATTGCAGGCAGCTCCTCTGTAGGTTGGGAAGTTGAAGATGGGGTGCATGTTGGTTGTGACTCCATTTCTGCTGTTCTGTGGAACTCTGGGTTTGGAGTTGGATGAGAGTCTTTCTCTTCAGTCTCTTCTGTGGTTTGAGGTCTAGACCTTGTAGTTTTTGATGTCGGTGGTAGGTTTGGTTTGGGTTTGACTTTTGGCAATCTACTCCTTTTGGACTGGCATGCAGTTACAGTTTTACTCCTTTCCTTTTGAATAACAGGTACATTTTCTGCAAGTGATGTGGGGAGATCATCACTGCTCTCTTGGACCAGGCCGGATCCAACGAATGATTCTTGCACAACTTCTGTCATAGCAGAGTCTGAAGTTGAAGGCTCATTTAAACCAGTCTCAGCTGCTGTAACGTCAGATGTGGATTCAGCATCTCTGGTGGGCAGATCCTTGCTGGGTTCAGAACGGGATTCAGAAAGGCAGCTGCTCTGAGTTACAGAAGAATTCAAGTCTGATATTGCCGCACTTGATTTTGCCTGATCATCAAACCTTTCATTTATGTCAAACAATTCTTCTATTAGTTTAACTTCAGTAGTGGAAATATCATTTGACAATGATGCTTGATTGGAGTCTAATATCTCTGGGGCTGTTTCTTGAGTAGCTGATGGTGACTCTCTGACTTGAGAAAGGTTGGGAGCAAATGTGTGGCTCTCTTCAGCTTTTCTTTCTTTTAAGATCTCCGTTTGCACCACTGGCTGTGCAGTCCTTGAGGTTCGGC
The DNA here is from genome assembly GCA_037177055.1 of Atherinosoma microstoma. Taxonomy (NCBI): domain Eukaryota; kingdom Metazoa; phylum Chordata; class Actinopteri; order Atheriniformes; family Atherinidae; genus Atherinosoma; species Atherinosoma microstoma. The sequence goes on from JBBBVU010000020.1 coordinate 5,439,582, forward strand.
TAAGGCTTGGTTTGGGTTTTACCTTGGAATAACATCCACTCGTGGTTAATGGAGAATTCATATTTGACTTGTCTGGATTTGACTGTAATTGATTGGCAGGTTCCAGATCACAAGTAATCTTCTGCTCACTGGCTGTAACAAGAGACTTTTCACCACTGTCTGTTATGTTATTTTGTAAATCCAAAGAGGCAGCTATCTCTGTTGTTTCTGTTGCTTCTTGACTAAATGCTGCAGACATAGAAGTGACAGGTTCCTTTAGCTTAGCAATCACAATCTCTTCCTCGATGTGGTTGGACTCTGTTGTCCCTGGAATTAAATATAATACATTATAATTCAATCTCAAACAAACTAAGTCCCATAACAATATAAGGAATTTTGTGGCCTTGGCGTTTCCAACCTGTTGTGCAATCTTGTACGTCCGTTTCACTCGCTGGCTGAGAGACGTGAGGCAGGTTGCCGATGGTCAAAAGGGTTTGAGCAGCCTCATTGTAGCTCTCATCCTGAGCTACTGAAATAAAAAGTTTTACAATATAAAAACAGTCTTACCATATGTGATTCACTAGAGGCTGCTTAGAATAAACATAAAACATACCTTCTGTGTGTTCAGTGGAAAGGAAGTCTATAACATCCTACAAGGTAAAACAGATCATACAAGTGATGCTGAAATGTTAACTTACAAGGCAAACAAAACATATTACACTTCCGTATTATCTTTGTTTTACATTTTTAGTTGATGAGACAAAAGGCTTGACTAGACTTCCTCCAGCTCAGCATCTAAACAAATCACCTGGATAAGCAGCATTTTAGGAACAATGGAAACAACTTCTCAAAACTCCAGTGGACATCATCTCTGGTCTTCTGACTCTATCAGTTCCCGCTTGGACTATTGCAACGCCCTCTACATTGGAGTAAATCAGACCTCTCTGCACCATCTACAACTCATGAAGAATGCAGCTTCCGGGCTCCTCACCAACACCCTTAAACAAGACCCCATCAATCCTGTCCTGTACTCTCTACTCAGACCGGTTCAGTTCAATTCTGTTCAAAATTCTACTGCGACATGCTGGTGACCCCTCACCAGCTTTGCAGAGCCCTACGGTCCAGGTGCAAACACTGGGGTAATCGTGCTTTTGCTGTGGCGGGGCAAAACTCTGCCCATACAGTATGTTTATCCTTGTTTTACCTCAGCCCAGCACTTTGATCAGCTCCAGTTGTTGTAAAGGACTTTAAATAAATAAAATTTGATTTGATTGTGATCTGGCAACACAAAGTAAACTATGGTAGCAACATGATATACAATGACTGCATTCATAATTTTTCATTCTCAAACATTTTGCATTTGCAACACTATGCATCACTAGAAACGATTCAAAGTCATAACAGGAGTTGAGCCATCTGACCATGAAATAAATACATGCACTAATAGTGGAAATGGAAAAAAAGAAAACATAAGGATGCACTTCATCAACAAGGGCTCTTTAAACTAATGGGTGTAACAGGGGATCATGATTAAATTTAACTGGTATTATATTTTAGGCATCAATCACTTACAACCAGCAGGTCCAATTGATGTTCACATGGCTCAGCAGTGCCCGTTTCATCTTGTGCCTGCTGACAAGACGAATCAGGGCACATTGCATCTTGGGAGATGCCCAGCACATCAGGCATACTGGCCAAGATATCAAGCTAAGTGTGGGATGGGAGGAATCAAGAGTGGAAGTTTTAAAATATAGGACGTAAAACCATGCCACAAAGAAACAATAATACAGAACACAAAAATGTTTGTAATAAGAGATATGTAAAAATAAAAGGAATGAATGGTGTGTATCTGTGCCACATATCATATATGTAGAAACTGCTCTTTTTACCTCCACCATAGTCTCATCTACTTCTGAAATCTCAGGATTTGAGGCATGTAGACTGGCAGGCACAAACACAGAGGCATCGTGGTCTTCATTGGAGCTGCATGCAAGTGGCATATCCACTTGCACATCTCCATCCTCCTGGTTTTCATCCTCATCATCACTAAAGTCTGATTTGGAGGATCTGAGGGTGACAAGTTTGGGTTTTTTGGACTTCTGGGTTGATGGTGGCTTTGAGGATTTCCCCCTCTTGGCTGTACGTTTGGGTTTAGATTTTGAGGCAGAAGGTGAGGCAAGAGTAGTTTCAGATGCAGATGAGGGTCGATCCTCTTTGGAAGGATAGTTCAAGGGCTGGGTGGGTTTGGGCACTCTGCCATATCTACAAAGCACATTTACACAATGACAAAAGTGAGTAATATAAAAAAGAGCACCTTTGGTTATAAATGATGAGGATTTTTCTGTATGTTGCATTAGATGGGATATTTCCATTGAGGGCATAACATTTTATACCTGGTTGGTTTCTGAGGTTTAACTGTTGCATCTTCTTCAGAAGAAGAAACGTCATCACAAGGAGATTTCCCTTGACTGCCTTGGCTCAAAGGTAATTCATCTTTTTTTACCTAAAATATATGAGCAAAGCTCATCGTGAGACAAGGTCAGAAAACGTAAAGAGATTTTAAAGTTCTAAATTGAAAGGAGGATTAACCTGTTCTTCAGAAGCTCCATCACCCTCACGCTCTTCCCCTTTCTCAGACACTGTTTCTTTGGACTTTGTCGAAGGCGCAGGCTTTTTACCCCTTTTTAAACCCAGAGGCAGCAGTGGTTTTGGTGCTCTGCTCCGTGAGAGCTTGGCTGGCTTGACAGCTGTGTCCTTGGCTGTATTCACATTTGGAGTCTTTTCAGTCCTGAATATTAGAACAAGACAAGGATTTTCAGTGTGACTGCAATACACAAAATAAACTTCCTTTAAAAGCTAATTTGTAAATTTTTACATGTCTGAATTGGTGGGGTCCTCAGGAAGTGTTGCCTCCGAGTCTTCAGGTATCCCTGCTTCACCTGAGAAGATAAAATGAAAACTGAAGTTAGCAGTAATCCACAAGAGTCAAATATATTGGGAGAAAACAGCATAGGAAAGGAAGGAAAAAAGGACAAAAAAGGGGAAAAAAAGGAAAGGAAAAAAAAAATTCTGTCATGAGGTCAGAAACAGGAAATTTAGCATATAACATATTGCTTGCCAGCAAAACAAAACATTACAGGTGCAGAAAAAAATCAATTCACATTAGTATCAAGATTCTTATTTATGAAGATTCTGAATTGATCCAAAATTTCCAACAATCGATATTTTAAGATTTTAAAAATGTTTAACTACTTTCAAAGCTACTGTTAAGTGACAAAGAAATGTTTAAGTTTGCAAGGTAGGCAAAAAGAAATAAAACCTCTGTATCAAAAAATTGCTTCTGTGTATTTTCAATTTTTGAATCACTTGATTATCCTGGAAAACTTCCTTCTAGCTTATAGAGGAATGTAGTTAATCCCAGATTTCGGCACCCTTTGTTGGTAAAAGAGTATTTTCTATGAATCAAGATAATCGAAAATCGAGAATTGATACAGAATCGAATTGTCACCCCAAGAATCAGAATCAAATTGAATCGTGAGTTAATGTCAAATTCACATCCCTATAAAACAAGCTTGTGTTATAAAATTTTCATTAAAAGAATTAATGTTCTCGTACTTTGTCCGTTGCTCTTTAGATCCATTTTGTTTTTCTTGCCACTTGGCTCCTCAGTCAAAGCGTCAGCTTTTTTCTTTCTTTTGCGTTTCTTCTTGGGCTCAGCAGCAGGGCTTCCTCCTTCATTACACTGGTCCTCATTCTCTTTCTGTGCCTCTTCCTCTAAGTCAGAAACTTGATTCTCCTCTTCCTCCTCTACATCGCTCAGCTTCATTTCAGATTTTTTGCCTGTGGGGATAAAATTACAAAATTACAAAACAGAGATTAAGGCAACACTGTAACCCCAATAAAAATTAATGAGGCAATAAAACACCACAACACGATATAAAACAAAGATCGTTACCCTTTGCCTTAGTTTTGCTCTTCTTAGTGGCGTTTTTCCGAGAAAGCGATTTGAGTTTCTTCCTGTCTTTCTGAACCTCCAGAACTTTCTCTAGCAGCTTAGAAAAGTACTCTATGTCCAGTTTACGCCTCTCTCCTGTGAAACAATAATCAGTAAGCAACAAAGCATCAAAATGGAAATATTACATGTTACATTTGACCGGCTGGCTTACTGAAAGCCTTGTCAATCCTCCACGAATTCAGTCGCTCTTCTTTTTTGAATTTGTTCTGAAAGTAAAAAAAAAAAAGAAGTATTTTCAGAGAACAAATGTGTTGCTCCATTATCATCATGCTTTTCAAATACAGTACATATTAATCTGCAGCACCCTCACTGACCTTTATCTCTGATCGAGCTCTGTGTGGAAACAGCTGACAAATCATGGAAAAGTCGGTCCCCACCATACTGACTGCCAGGAAGAACATGTCTGTCTCTGATGAAAACATAATAAAAAAAACAAATATAAAAAAGGTTTAAAAAAGATTAAAAAAATAGCATGTGCTGCAGAAATTAATCTCATCTTCTGTATGTATGTGATTTAAATCAGTTGAACCTTCTATGGACCAGGGCTTCGTGTAGGTCCCTTTCCTGAAACTTGAGTAAGTTGTAGTGGAGCCACGTTCAAAGATGGGTTCTCGCTCCTGAGCTGGGTTTGGCCCTTTGGCTCGCAGGACTTCCACTGTTAAGCTGAAATGCAGGTTATAAATTTATAATAAAAGAAAACAAACCGCTTGATTTTCTCCAAGATCATAATCAGGCAGACATTAAGTGCAAACAATTAAATACTTTTAAAAAAGGCACTAACCTTTCTTCATCAATGATCAGTGAGCCATCTTCGGCTACTTTGACCCGAGGAACCATGAGTGCTTCTTCGTCTTCGTCTTCCTCTGCTGCCACTTCTTCTGCTGCCACTTCCTCTTCATGCACCTCCTCTTCCCCTGAACTCATCTTGGTAGGTCGGACTTCAGGTTCCTTTGCTTGCTCTGGAGACCTTCAAGAATCAAGGAATGGAAGCATGTTAGACCAGCAACATGAACATTTCGTTATATAAACTACCACCATGTCGAGACACGAGACATAGATGCAGACTGAAATTTATCACATTCTCCAGGCTGTAGCATCATTCAGTCTCATTTAGGTGATATAACCATACTTTTAAGACAGAGTATTTCAATCAGATGAGCAGATGCAGAGGAAAACATCTGGGATGGATGATGAAAGTCCAGGTTTGTGGACAACATGGTTGTTTTCATGGTGTGTGATTTTGATTTGTTGAAAGTCCATCCTAAAATATAAAAATGTCTTTTGTAAATTTATTTTATCACCCCATAGTGGACACTTTGCCGTATTTTCTAGGCTCTTGGTTTCATTTGGGGGATTTTCCCATTAAAATGAACTGATCTGAACTGGTTCGGATCTTGCACTAGGGAGGAGAAAAAACAGCTGTGCAGAGTAGTGAAGAAGACAGGATTGTAGGTATCCCACTCCCCTCCCTGATAAAACTGTTTGAGCAGCGCTGCACCTTCAGAGCCACTTCCATTATTACGGACCCCCATCACCCCGCCCACCACATCTTCTCCCTGCTACCATCTGGGAGAAGATACAGAAGCATCAGTTGCAGGACGAGCAAGAAGCTGAAAAGCTTTTTCCCAATGGCTGTCAGACTGATCAACAACCTGTGTCCCCTCCCTATATATATATATATATATATATATACCCCTATATAGAACCTCACAGACTCCCCCATATACACTCCCACAGACACTGACCCACGGGACTAAGTGTAGGAGAAAAAACTAACACCAGAGCCAACTACTTCTTTTTATCCGTGTATACAGATATATAAATTTGTATCTTTCCTTTTTATCTCAACAAAAATATATTCATTGTATTTTTTTGCACTTCTCAACTGGTTGGGAATAACATCTCATTCTATGGTGTGTATATTTTATGCACATGAAATGACAATAAAGAAATCTTATGTCACACACACACCCTAGACTGAGAACCCCCAACACACTCACAAACAGGCTGTAAAATAGTTTTTTCCCCAGAGCTGTGGACAGACTGCAGAAGTCATGACACCAGCTTGCTCCTCACATTTTTGGCAAGAACTGTTACACCTAAACCAAGTGTATAAATAATGAATTCTGGACAATAACTGTGGAATTTCTATCACCCTCTTTTTTATGACTGTACCTATTTTGTGAAATTATTTGTTATATATTATTCAGCTTTATGGGTCTGAATGTGTATGGGGTCAGGAGTACAGGTGAGATGTAATTTGGTTGTGTGTGCATATGTACTATTTTATTGTGCACCTACAATGACAAAAAAAATCTTTCAAAGAATTCAGGCAAATGATTTTTGGGTATATAAAATGGATGGCTGGTTTTCTGTTGCTATGTCTTAAAAGAAGCATTTTAAGACATAGTTTCTCCTCCAATACTATTGGCAGATTTTAAACATCAAGTCCCATCACTTTCTTGATGCAGCAACATTGTAAAAATTGAGCTACTGTCAACCAAGAGGGTACAGACCCTGAAACCAAGGAATGCTTCACAGAGTTTGTGGCACATTCTTAACTGTTGACACTATTGGTATATTGCTAATTAGCAACATCTGCTGGATTTCAAAAATCATTGCAGGCAACCTGGACAGTTGGATAGACTGAATTATCCATTTACATAACCAGCTGATAATAAAGTGCTAACTGAATGAAACACAAATGTCTATTCCAATTAGTTTGAATGTAAACAAGATTATATAACTATGACATATACGCACATGTAGTTCGGCAAGTTAAATCACAGTTATATAACTCCACTAAGGGCGTCACCATAGCAATGCCTTAATCAACTGGTTCAGATCAGCTGGCTTTTGACAGGTAAATGAGAGAATCGCGTTGCAGCATGGGACTTTTGTTTAACATGTAAAGTACATCGAGGCAAACATAAAATAGTTCCTATACTTAAGCGTATTTAGCAAGTTTTGTGTAAAAAAGGTGTCCATTATCAGAAATTAATGGCCGATGTGGAGGCGTGAACCGTCCGACGCGAAGCGGGAGCGGAAGTTTAAATGGAAAAAAAAAAACACCTTTTTTTTGGAAGAGGAAGTCTCCATTCCTCCTTTCAACTCTAATGCAAATGAGTTGAAAGTTAATCATTTGACACTTCTTCAAGCAATGCCCACTGATACTGGGTTTGCTCTTTGTGCTCAATACATGTACCAAACGCTTCGGTATTGTTTGGCCCATCACTATTAAAACTCAAAAGTGACTTGAACATCTTAATAAAAGGCTGCTAGTGTGTCTGATTGAAAATGCTCAGACATGATTTAAATAAGGTGTGGCACACAAATGAATATTTGTTCAAAACAACCTCTTAATGCAAAGCACTGAGTGAATTATATAAAAAGGTAAAAAGAAAACAAGAATAATTATTTTTCAAACCGAGGTAAGTCATTTTTTGTCAAAAATGTTTAACATCAATAATATTACGATGAGATCAACTTACTCTTCTCTTTCTGGTGAGGGTGGGACCTCAGTTTCATTTTCTTGAGCCGAGTCTTCTAAAGTAGACCTACGAAAATTAGAAAAAAAATGTTTTTTCTTAAATCAAGCAACGTCCTTGACGATCAATATGAAAAATCCCCTCTGGAGGTGAAGCTCAAATGTCACTTAAGCTCAACAAAACTACGAGATACTTACATCATGGGGTTCGATATAGGCAGATAATGAATTAAGTCCCTCATGGTCATTTTTGTGGGATCTAAAGTAAATTCCTTTGTACGGGTTCTGGCTTTTTTGAGTCTCTGCAACATAATAAACATTCATTATATATGAATAATAAGAATTTTTTTTTTTTTTTTTTTTTTAAATAGAAAATTAGAAGGTGGAGATGAATAACATTTAATCAAATATGCAGAACTGACCTTTTCTTTGCATCTCTCCTGTCTAAGCAGCTCTCTGAGCTTCTGGGCCTTGACCAGCCTCTGTAAGTCTGCTGGGCTGTTCAGGAGTCTACTTAACGAAAGTGCTGATGGAGGCAGTGAAAACACATTTTTGGATGATACAAGTGTCCTAGCTTTCTCTGATATTTCTGAAACTTCTTTATCGGGTAGAGAGGGTGGCACTGTATCTGGTGGTCTGGCAGGAATGTCTTTAACTTGACTGCCTGAAATGTTTTCTGCTTGTTTGTTTCTGTCTGCTGATATGAGAGTTTGTTCTGGGGAGTCTTCAGTTATTTCAACAGGCGAGGGTCCTGAATGCTCGGGGGACATGGAGGTGAGATTAGGCTTCCCTTTGTGCTGCTTGTTGTCTTCTGAGTGTCTCCGCCGCCTTGGGGACTGGAGTCCATGAGGGACTGCTGAAGTGGTAGCTTGGCTGGATGTTGATGGCTTGGAAGGGTCTGTACTGGAGACTTCAACAGTTGCAGAGACTGCTTTGACAGGAGATTTTGGCGTCCGGGACAGTGCGGCTGGGCGACCAGGGGCCACTTTGGGCTTGATGGAAAACCGCTTCCTTCTCTGGAGTGCTGCTGCTGAGTTGGATCCTTCTCCATTTTGCTCATTTCCTTCTCTAAATAGTTATAGGGAAGATTTATTTTTGTTAAACTCACAAAATAGAAGTCATTGTTTCTAAAAAGCACTTTGAAACTCACCCTTTTTCTGACAAGATCACATCAGATTTGTTAGTCACATCAGTTGCACTGTTGCTCTCACTGACTTCTTTGGGGGTCTCATTGGGCTCCTGACTTGCAGCGGGAGTTTCCTGAGGAGTTGCTGTTCTCCCAGCAGTACCAACATTAGGACGAACACTAAATCTCGAGCGGCGAAACATTGTGACCTGGATACACGACATGAGGGTAGATCAGAATTTTAGCAGGAAATGATATGGTGCTACGGAAAATAATAAGCATGACTAAAGATTTGTTATAGGACAACTGTCATGAACTCATCTTCTCAATACAAAACTTTGCATAACAATTTTTGGGATAGAATCTAAACCAAAAGCGTTCAAATCTTCTCCCTCTAAACATTGCAGCATAAAATTAAAACTGCATCAGCAAATTTTCATATGAGATTAAACTCACTCTCTTCTAAATGCAAACCATTAAAATGATTTGCTAACTTCTTGCATTAACACAATCTTGATATTAATCTTATATTTTATATGCTAAATCCAGAAATACATGTTCAGTTTTTAGTGTCAAACACACATTGCAATGTATAAAATATAGACAACACTACATCACAGAGGCTGATCACAAAATCTACCGGTCTGCATTTTTCTTACAAATGAAAATACTAACTTTTGTATGAGAACACAAAAGATGTGAAAATAAACATATAGCCTGAAATACTAACTTTGCAGCATTAGAAGATGGACGGATGGATGAATGGATGGATAATAACTTTGACTTGCTTGATCTGGTATCTTGTGCTGTGGTGTCTCTTTACCATGTATGCTTTTAGAATCTAACAGCTGTAAATAAATGTAATATATTTTTTAGTTGTAAATAATATGTCATATTCTTATAGCTATCTCAGCGACAATTTAAGTAGAAAATATTATATCATGACAACGCATATTAAATACTTAAGTAAATCAACTTATGTTATCTAAATACCTATAGAATGCGTACATTGTGAGATTAGTTTTGTGGCTATTTCTTTCATAGAACTATTCATCATTTACATACAAGTTAGTCATTATAGAACACCAATTGCAGGATAGGGTGAGGAGACATAAAAACATATCCATCTACGTGCTGTTTGCCTTTCTGCGATGTAGAAGCTGTACAAAAACGAAGCTACAATCCGCTTAAAATAAGTACCCGGTCAAAATGAATCTATAAACATGACTTAGTGCAAAGCTCAGCTGCTCTGCTGTCAGGGCTGGTCACGTTGACAGCCAAAAGGCATTTTAGCACGGATACAAATGATAAGATCACAAGGAATAAAAGTGGAAGTTTATTAAACTATCTCAACATATTAAATCAACTGCAAATCACAAAAATGCACCAATAATGGACGAAACAGGATAAAACTACAACACCAAGCTCAAACTCAGAGAACACTTCAAGTCAGACGTTACTTCAGTTGAGAAGCAAAGATTACTATATTTACACACTAAATTACGTCAACGTGTGTTGCTTTGCTAGTAACAACATACCTGCCCAAGAAAGGAGCTTTTAATTGTAGAAAAGAGCAATTAAATATCGACGAAGAGAGGTAGGTAGCGGAACCCATGCATACACCGATCCGCCATGTTTTCTAATTACGCGATGTTGTCAGGGGCGAAGGGTATTGTGGGAAATGTAGTCACGTGACTTCAGAGGGAAGATGCTGTAAACTCATGCAACATATGGGCAATGTGTCTTGCAGAAATTCATAGGCTCTGTTCGAGAAGCCCCAAACAGCAAAACACAAAGAAGAATCAAAATTATTTGTTTTCAAAATGATTGTTTTAAAAACGTTTATTTTGATTTTAGATGATTTTTCCGTTTTCAGTTAACATGTAGATGAAACACAGTTTTGTGAGCACTACAACACTCCCTTAGAAGCGAAAAACAGATAAGATCTAAGGCCATTTGATTTGATTTATTAGTTTTCACATAAAAAAAGTAGCATAAATATTTCAGTTAAGGAGTGTGATGGAAGGTCACCAAAAACCCTCAAGGGGCTTAACAAAGGGCAACCGTCATTACTTTAAGAATATGCAAACATGAAAGAACAAACAGAACATACAGTAATACAGCGATAAACATAATAATTATTACAGACCTGGTTTAGTCAGAAGTATCCATGTGGAAAGTTATCTTGGCTTTTCAAAGATTTTTTTAAACTGAATTTGTGAAATGTCTGTGAGACACGTTGGCAGGTATCTCCATATTTCTGTATAATACTGAACAGAGACAGGGTCGTCCGGGCAAAGGGGGCCCTGATATGACTTCTGGCCCGAATTGAATGTTTATGAAGGTCATTATTAAAAAAGAATCCATTGTTTAAATGTTCAGGCAATAGGTTATTGATGGAATTGTACACAAACTGTCCAATTTGCAGTTGGTAAACAGTAAGAACACCTGCTTTTGTAAATAATGGCTGAGATGCTTGCCTTCGGTCGACACAGAATATTATTATCAAAGTTCGTTTCTGGAGACGAAGAATAGGCTCAAGTTTAATTTTGTGGGTGCTAGCCCAAGAAATATTACAATAATTTATGTATGGATAGATCATTGCATAATACAACATCCTTGCAACATTTATATTAATCAAATGACGTGTTTTTCCAAGTATACCCACTGCTTTGGCAATTTTCGTACTCATGAAACTGAGATGTGGTTTCCATGAAAGAGATTTGTACACTAAAATACCAAGGAAACATGTTGATTTTACTTTCCTGATGGGAATATCATCAATTGGATTTTCACAGAACAGTTAAAAATATTCGGTTTTGTTCCAAAAAATATGAAACTTGTTTTCTTAATGTTGAGTGACAATTTGTTAGACTTGAACCAAGAAGCTAATTTGTCAAGTTCATCATTAATCACTTTTAAGGATATATTTGGATCCTTATGAGAATAAAATACACTTGTGTCATCTGCAAATAAGATTTTAGAAAGTTTATCAGAAACCTTAGGAAGGTCATTAATATATAACAAAAACAATAAGGGACCCCAAATCGAACTTTGGGGTAAACCGCACAGTAGAGGAAGAAGAGGCAATTCATATCCGTTATAACTAACAGTTTAGTATTTTTCCGTTAAATAACTAGTGAACCACAACTATGACTTGTGTTTTATGCCAAGAAATAAGAGCTTATCCAAAAGTATCTTATGGTTAACTGTGTCGAATGCTTTGGATAAATAAAAAAAAAATACATACAGTGTTTTCTTTTTGATCTTTGGCTTTGTACATTTCATTCAGTAATTGAACAAGAGGCATGTAGGTAGAATGTTTTTTCCTAAATCTGTGATGTGGATGTAAAACTTTGTTTTTATGAAGATATTCCATTAATCTCTTATAGACTAGTTTTTCAAGAACTTTTGAAATAGCTGGTAAAACAGAGATTGGTCTATAATGATTAAAATTTGCAGGATCGTCCTCTTTATAGACTGGAGTAATTTTGGCTCTTTCCAGTTCCAAAGGAACATCACCTTTGTTCAGGGAAAGATTGAAGACATGAGCTAGAGGTTTAACAATGTAAGGAATATTTGACTAAAGCATTCTACTGTCAAATATAAAATTAAATTTCAAGTGATTAGTCTGTTTAATGAGTTTTGAGCATGTGCAAAGGTACTACCTTAATGTACCTACAGTTTGGGATGCATAATTCCCATTTATAGAACTTGTAAAACTTCATACCGTGCACTGATAGTCCTCTTTATGGATAATAATTAACTAGATATAAAATGGTATGATTAACATAAAAATGGAAAATATTGCCAGAAAAATGCAAGTCAATAAACTGTTTTCCAGTAACGATTGTAAACAAGAAAGGTCTTTGAATATACCCAAAGGAATGTGCAATATTAACTCTTAACCACCAAACGCCCAGCCAGTGCCAACATTAGATTCAAAGTTCACAGACAGTAGCTACTTTATAGTCACACAAAAAAACTGAATTTATAACCTAATTAGTTTCAACTTAACCTAAGAGCAGTTACTTTATAGCTATGTGCAGGGGCGTTTCCTGGACCTGGGAACATTGGGGGCTGAGCCCACACCCTCGTAGAGGAATCCCAGTGAACAAACGCA
>JBBBVU010000020.1:5452411-5465657 GCA_037177055.1 Atherinosoma microstoma
CACACACACACACACACACACACACACACACACACACACACACACACACACACACACACACACACACACACACTCAATAAGCATAACATAAGCTATTGGTGATTAAACCCACGGAACAACACAATGACTGCATGGCAGGGTGAAGGAGGGCCCGAGCGGGTTTTCAACCACAGGGATATCCCTCTGGCTGAATTGTCAGCATGCATGACTCTCACCTGAGTGAGAGTTCAAACCCCGCCGGGACCCTCCTTCACCCTGCCACAACTGTATCAGCAGGTGAGAGCAAAATATAAGGAATGAATAATGATCAGTAATGAGTGTGATCATGAAAAGTGTGACTGTAAGATCTGAGGCAGACCAGGGTGGCCTCAAGACCTAGTCAAGATCAACAGTTAGTTATCCCACAGCAGCTCAGGGACAACCAAGCATCCGCCCAGAAGACTGCTTTCCTTGTTGCACTAAGTATAAATTATTGCCTGAAAAACCCTTCCAATATGATTTTTGTTTTAATATTAGCTACATAAGCTGGGCTGCTACAAGCTGTAACTAATGGTTATTATAGGTTCATGTGTTCTTTGTTAAAAATGTATTGTTTGTTAAAATTAGTTGCAACATCAGTAACAAGTGGCATCCTCACAGACAAACCTCTGAAACTGAGTTGTGAAATGTCTGTGCATTGCTTTCTGTTATCGTAGCATCTGTGGTTAGATGTGTCTGGTTTAGTTTCTAAGTAAGTTCTGTAATGCCACTGCATTAGATGTTAAAGGCAAAAAGATATGAGCTTTTTCTTAAATGTAATTTTATCCTGAATCTCAATCGAGCCATATTTATGTTTTCTATTTAACTTACTTTAAAACAATTACATTTCTGTTCTTGTTCTGACTGTGACCGTGTTAATCACGGACAGTAAGAAAAAAGAAATACTTCCCATATAACATATCACTGTCATGTGCAACTGAATTAAAATGAACTCAAACTGATCATGAAGTTCCTGAGAAACTTAACTAGGAAATACTCATTGTGCATCAGGGAATTCAACAATCCACCTTTGCATTCAAAGATTCAAAGTCTTGCATACACGCTGTATGGGGCTAAATGGGTATGCGATGGATGCATGTTTCTGCATCTTTTGTCCACTCAAGACGTTCCTTTTTCTTGGGGGAAGTAAAAACTGTGAAAAGAGTGAGAAGTGTGAGCACTACACCCACAACAAAGTTCAGTTTTCTTTTGCTATGCCTTAAGCTGCACACAGTATCTTATGTGGCTCTGTCATGGGGAAACTTCAGAAAAGCTTGTACTATTTTTTGGCCATTGGTGAGACACGTTTTCATTATTTTTCTTTTGAATATACAAACAGAGTTGGTTACAATAACAGCTAAATATTCTAAAGATCCTTGTTGTTCTTCCTTTTTTAAAATGATACATTTTTAGAGACAAGTAATGATAGATAAACAATGAGAGTACTGTCTTCGTCTTTGCAGTTAATCATATGTGCATCTCGCTTTCAGTTGCTACAGGTCAGTCACGTCTAAGAATTATTTTTTATTTATTAATTTGAAGTAGATATTTCAAATTAATACTGATTAATCTTTCTTTTGTTAGATATCAAATTAGCTGGATTAGCTACTCAGTGCGCAGGAAGAGTTGAAATCTACCGCAACACTGGCTGGAAAAGAGTATGCGATAACTACTGGAACATGACGGCTGCTAAGGTGGTTTGCAGACAGTTGAACTGTGGAGAAGTGCTCAATGTCAGTCACACAGCTCATTTGGGTTTAGGAACAGGAGAATTCCTGCGTGATTCTTTTACCTGTTCGGGCGATGAAATGTCTTTGAGTTTTTGTCTCAGTCAGAATGTGTCATATGACTGTGGTGGAAACAGGAAAGCTGCAAGTGTTGTCTGTTCAGGTAAGACTGATTACAGATAATGATCTATACACTAATGTTTTATTTTGTTTTTACAAATGGACTATGAAACTGGGCTGCACAGTGAGATGTTTGTTAGTTGGCTCACGTGCAAGAAGGTTCTTGGTAAATAGCTGGCCTTTCTGTGTGAAGTACATTTTAATACCTAGTTGTTACTTGACAGTGATGTTAGTTTCAATATAGAAATGCCTATATTCCCTTACAATACTTGTACAGGAAGTGCTTTGCAGGACTGGATTATGAGTTATATTTAAGCACATGAATAAACAGCAGATATGGCACAAGATTTTATCTGGCAAAAAAACAAATAAAATTAGGCCCTATTGCATGTAAGTCGTGAAAGGAAACAGTCTCTTTATTCTTAAAGCCTCTGCTCCCTGATTCCCTTTAAGTCTCAATTTTTTGTCTGAGCCTTCATTTAATGTCTTGTCATGCTACACCTGGACAAATGCAGATGAGGTGTTCTGCTCAGGGAAGTTAAAGTTATCTGACAAAAGAAATGCTTTAAGATTTAGGAAGGAAAACTCTTGAAAATCTCGAAATTGCAAAATGACTTTTATGCTTTTATACTTTTAAGGAACTTAGCTTCAACTGTTTTTCAGAATTAAATAACCTTTTTACTTTGTCTTTTTTATCCAGGGTCGCTGCAGCAGCCAAACATCTCCCTGACTTCTCCTGATGGAGGTTTGGTCTGGAGTAACAAAGTCACCATTGGTTATAGCTTTATCATCACCTGCTCCACTAACTTCAGCTACACCCCAAGTCGTTTCATCCTCATCGGCCCTGTCTCCAACATATTCAATGATGCAGTCAACCAGTCAGCCTCCTTTCACTTCCCTGCAGCTGATTATGAACACCAAGGCAACTACAGCTGTGAATATAAAGTGCAGTTGTCCTCAGGAAACTTCATGTCTACTAAGTCAGAACCAATCCGTGTCATCATTACATGTGAGTTCTCTGCAAAAGTCAATATTGCTGTCCACCCAATGAGGGAATTATGGTGGAGGAAGCAAGCTGCACAACCCTTTTAATGAGCTTCGAAGTGGTTTATTGATCAAGGGGGCAAAGTTCACTGTGGAGACTTTGACTCTTTTTTACCATTCATGTTGCCATAAAGTGTTTGCTACATGGACCAGTTAACTTTAATCTCACCACTAAGTTCTCACAGCAATAAGACACAAAAAGGTTATATTTTTTGCAAAGTATAAAGCCCAAGTATGTGATACAAGAAGAAACAGTCTGAGTGAAGACAGCATATAGTTATTATGAACTATATCTGTATAAACATATATATGTTATATGTGACACTGCTTCCTCACAGCAGGGAGGCTCTTGGTTAGACCACTTAGGTCAGCTCAGTCATTTCTCTACATGTTTTATATGTTTTTCTCTGTGCCTGTCTGGGCTTTTAGTGTGTGCTTTTATATCACTTAAGATGTGCAAATAAGATCAACTGATGAGTCTAGATTTGCTTTTGCCTTACTCTGGTGTAGTGTGTCATATGACCTACCTATAAGTATACTAAAATCAACTCTCAGTAACTGACTGGCAAACTTAAAGCAAACATGTAGTTCCATATCTCGGTGAGGTTCAACAATGAGAGCATCAGCAGTGATTAACATTGATATTCTTTTCTATTTTATTTGATGTATTTATTCTTCCCTTTTCATGGGTTATTGTAACAAAATGGGAAAAGTTGTGGTTACACACATACAAATTCTAAAAACATACTTTAGCACCTAAAAGTAGATATTTGGGAAAGGATTGCTGTCTCTGCTAATAGAAAGGCTAACACTTGCCATGTAAACATGAAATCTGGTCTCCTATATCACAGGGAAATTGTGGCAGCAATTTAGCTGGTGCCATTAAGAAAATATCAAATAAAAAAGAAAGTTTAAAATAAAAAATGAAGATTTCTCTACAAATATGCTGAAAAGCCATAGTTTAAAAATATTAAATTCCTTTTATTGATGTAATTATTGTATTTATTGGTCGCAGCTTGTAGCACAGTTACAGTGGAAACAGAAGCACTAATGGCTCATGCATCACTTTTATGATGGAAATTTGCCAAAAGTTGTTGTAAATCTTTTCTATTTTTCAGTGCCCTGGTTGTTGTTGATTGCTTGTGTAGCTGCTGGGAGTGTGCTGCTACTCCTGCTGGTCTTGTTGGTGGTCTGTCTGGTCCGGAAAAAAAGACGACAATTCAAGCTACCAAAGACTATAGTCCAAACTCAAAGTTTGTGCTCACCACAACACACATTTATATAAATGATTATTTTGAACACAAATGTTTTTTTACATTCAAGGTTCATATTGATGACAAATATATTGGTCTGTGTTTCAGTGACTGCCATTAACTCTTATGAGTCAGAGGATGAGGAGGAGAGAGACTATGAGAACATTGAGGAAGAGGAAAAGGAGGAGGAGGAGGAGGAGGAGGAGGAGGAGGAGGAGGAGGAGGAGGAGGAGGAGGAGGAGGAGGGGGACTATGTGAATGTTGAGCCAGGGGACGCCACCAGACAGATGACACCAGCAGAAGTGGACGAGGATTCTGATGCTCATGATTATGAAGGAGTGGAGGACAATGATATTTACATTTCTGCTGTAGACCATGGGGAGGAACAAGAACATAAAGAGGAAACCAGTGATGATGAAAATGACTATGTTAACTTGGCAGGATCATTTTCTGAACAATGTTTGGACATTTATGGAGATGATGTTTATAATAACATTTAGGTTTCAACTAACTCTTTCTCTGAACGTGAACCTGCACACAGAATTCAAACACAATGTATAAGTGTGCTCAAATATTCTTTAAACATTTTAAGTAAGTTCATTCTTCCTGCAAACATGAGCACAGCAGCAGTTTTTCTTATTAGTCAAACACTGAAGTCACCTTTTCATCTTTCTCATAAATATAAACATTACTATGATCAGTTAAGCACTGGATCATGAAAGTGACACATCCAGAGACACATGCAGACTGTTTATTTAATGTAATAATAATCTATTCAGCAGGCAAATAAACTCAACATGCGGCATAACAATGTGTATATAGATTACATTTTATTAGTTCTTCAACGCTCCCCTTCTTCATGACAAGAAAGGTTAAAACTTATAAAATCTTCCTTCATAATTTCAGAACATTCAGTTCACTGGAACCTTTTATTTCCTTCAGCTTATCCCACTTAGCTGTAGTCACATTAAGTATTTAGGCATGAATGTTCCACAGGATGTCAGATATGTTTGAGATTTGTGCAATAATAAGATCATTTAAAGAACTGAGATGAAAGTACTAAAAAGGTGTGTCAAGGAAAATGTTCAGAAATATCCCTGGGTGTGTCCCTGTCTGATTATGATCTGGACACTGACTTGTTTGCAGGTATTGCCTGTTCAAGGTCCTGAAGAGTAAGAAACACAGTATGTTTGTATATTTTTTAAATTTCTTTCCTTCATTGCAGCCGAGCATCTCATTACTTAGCAAGTTTACATTACATTGGAGTAGACATTAGGTGGCTCGCTTGCTAGCTGAGGTTAGAAAATGAGTCACAAAGACAAATAAATTTATGCAATTTTAAATAGATTACGAGACTTCTGTTGAAAATCCACAATAGAGCATGGGCTAATTGGGATTTAATGGTAAATAAAAAGCCAATTTAAAGAGCGAAGTGTCAAGATGCTAGATTGTAGCCACAGGCACAGATCTACTGGAGTGCAAGGATGGGGGTTATCTGCCCCTCCCTACTTTAGAGTCACCAGCTGAGCTGGTGTTTCACTGACACGTAGGAGACAGTCTTCAATCTGACGGAGTGGAGCGACCGAGCAGCCCATCTTTCTCCAGGTGAAGTTGTTTCTGCTGATACTGGCTCATTTGGTGTGATTTGTTGGAGTATTTTCCCTAATTAGTTAGTTTTGATTATGAAAAATTTAGATGTAAAACAAAAAGTTTGGAAAGTTGCTGTTTCAGGGGCTGAATTTTCAGTTTTATGTGATCAATATCAACAATTTGGCTTATTCATTAAAACAAGTCACATCCTTACTGTCAGATTGAGAAAACAACAAATAGGCTCTGATAAGAATGAGTAGTCTGAATGAAACTTGTGTGTTTTCAGTAACAGCCTACAGGTTTGTTGTAAGGTTAGAAATGTGAAGTTTTACTAATGTAGCAAATTTATCTTATCAGTAATCATGATAAAACTAAATATGATAGGCCTGGTCTGGTGGTTAAAACTGTTGCCTCACAGCAAGAAGGTTCTTAGTATTTAGATATGTATATCAAAATGCAAATATGATCATCAGAGCAATCTGTCCTCAGTATTTTAGAAGCACTAAATTTGGATATATTCATTAATGTTTTGATAAACAGAATAAAATTAATTCCCCCCCCTTAAGCCTAAATATGGTTTTTGTTTTCTTAGAAGGGGTTAATGATATAGTAAGTACTCTTAAAGTGTTTTTGTAGCTCTACTTTGGACTACATTAACATAAAGGGGATTTCCACACACTGCTCTGAGGACATATATGCACCCTGCCTTTTTTTAAACCACCTACTGCAACATTTTCTGCTGACATTTTTTTAGCTCTTTTTGCAATGACTGTAGCTTTTTGTACATGGACAAAGGTAGTTTAATGATCCAGATATAGTGAATATCCTTCAGTGTATCATATCAAAATGGTGTGATTTGTTCTGTTTTGTTGTGTTTTGAATTCTCAAATTCAGCAAGAGGAAATCATGGCAACGTCTTCTGAGCTGTTGGCAATACTGGAAGATTTAGCAGAAGAAGAGTTTCAAAAGTTCAGATGGTTTCTGCAACAGCCGGAGGACTTGAAAGATTTCCCTTCAATCCCGAGATACAAACTTGAGAATGCAAACAGGATGGACACAGTGACTGAGCTAAAAGAGACTTATAACAAAAATGCGGTCGAAGTGGCCGTTAAAGTTTTGAAGATGATCAGAAGGAACGACTTGGTGCATCAGTTGATAAGCATCAATCCAGCATCAAAAGGTAAGTGGCTGGAAAATTAAATTCCCTGATGATTTTTTTTTTACTGTTTTGTAAGAGGTGTTGATAATCCCCCAAAAATTGACCAACATGTCTGAAACAATATAGTGTCTTGCATATAAATTTTAAGTTTTAAATATATGCACACAGTCATACATGAAAGTTTTTGTTGTTGTTTTTATGATTGAAGTTGTGTGTGCACTGCTTTGGCTCTAGAAGGATGGGTGTGTACTCCATGGCTAGAAATATTAGCACTCATTGCTTTGTAAAGTCATTCAAGAACTGCCTGTTACTTGTTTCTGATTGTTCTTGTATATGTGCAACTCAAATGGAAAATGCTGTTTAAGGTTGTGATATGGGAAAGAAAGGATACACATGACACCCAAGAGTATATCCTTTTGCCATCAGTTTGCTCTCATCATTAACCTATTGTGGCTTACAGAGTTGTAAGTGTTCAGTATAATTATCATTAACAGGGGTGCACAAATTTGGAAAATTGGTGCTGGTCCAGATGAAAATGAGACTTTTTCATAATTTTACTCTACTTGGAGCAGGAAAAATTTAACCAAGATACAATAATAGCTTACCTAAAAGACCTCAAATTCATCACTTAATGTCAATTGGCCTGAAGCAACATTCCTTTAAGTGTGAAGAAGACATGATGAATGACTTGTGAAAAACTTGAAACAGGCAAACATACACATATTCTCTTCATTTATCTGTAGGATGTCTTATTATTACCCCTCTTACAACAGCAAACTCTTGTATTTGTAATTTCTTTCTTTCTTTTTTACTTTTTCAGAAATCCTTGCTACCTGCCAACATAAACTAAAAGCAAACTTGCAAAAGAGGTTTCAACATTTGAGTGAAGAACCTGCAAAATCTGAGAAGCATGTGTCAATGAATGAGCTCTACATTGAACTTGATGTAAGAGAAAGATCTCTCCCCTTTGAACAAAGGATGAGTGAGGACCTCTTCAAAACCGTCTTTGGTCAACATTCATGGAGAACGTTAATGACAAAAGGGGTGTCTGGTATTGGGAAAAGTGTCCTCACACAAAAGCTTACTTTGGATTGGTCCACCGACAAAGTTGCAAATGATGTAGAGTTTGTGTTTCCGTTCACTTTCCGAGAACTGAATCTTCTGAAGGGGAGAGAGTGTAGCTGGTTGGACCTTATTCATCACTTCTTTGCTGATATCAAAGAGGCAAGAAACCGCAGTTTGGATAAACTCCAAATTGTGTTCATCTTTGATGGTCTAAATGAGAGTCAATTCCCTTTGGACTTCGACAACAATGAGATCCTGACTGATATAACCGACTCAGCTTCAGTGGATGTTCTGCTCACGAACATTATCATGGGAAAACTATTCCCCGCTTCTCGCATCTGGATAACCACAACACCAGAGGCAGCCAGTAAAATCCCTCCACAATACATTGATGAAATGACAGAAGTGAAAGGCTTCACTGATCCAAATAAGGAAGAGTACTTCAGGAGGAGATTTCAAAATAAAAAGCTGGCCAGTAGAGTTATCTCTCACATTACAGCTTCCCGAAGCCTGCACGCGATGTGCCACATCCCAGTCGTGTGTTGGATCACTGCAACAGTACTGGAGGACATGTTGAAGGGCAATGAAAGAGAGGAGGTGCCAACGACCCTGACTGAGATGTACACACACTTCCTGGTGGTTCAGTCCAAACTGGCAAATGAAGGGGCTGAGACACCCCCTCTCTGGATCACAGACACAATCATTCTGTCACTGGGAAAACTTGCCTTTGAGCAGCTGAAGAAAGGAAATGTGATCTTCAGTGAAAGAGATCTAATAGATTGTGGTATAAATGTCAGAGCAGCATTAATGTACACAAATGTGTTTTCACACATCTTTAAAGAAGAGTTTGTGCCAGAGCAGGGAAAACATTTTAGCTTTGCTCATCTCAGCGTTCAGGAATTTATGGCTGCAGTCCATGTCAGTGTGTCATTCATCAGTTCTGGCGTCAACATCTTGTCTGAGGAGCAGTCAACCTGTCAAAGGTCTGCAGACACTCCGGATCAATCTTCAGGAAAGAATATTTACCAGACTGCAGTAGACAAGGCTTTACAAAGTCCGAATGGACACCTGAACTTGTTTCTCCGCTTCCTGCTTGGCTTATCACTGCAGACCAATCAAGCACTTCTTCAAGACTTATTCAAACAGTCAGGGAGTAACATTCAGAGCAGTCAGGAGATAGTTCAATACATCAGACAGAAGATCAGGGAGAATCCTTCTCCAGAGCTATGCTTCAACCTCTTCCACTGTTTTAATGAGCTGAAGGAACATTCTTTAGTGGATGAGATTCAAATGTACCTAAGTTCAGGATACTCTAAAACCTTGTCTCCCTCCCAGTGGTCGGCTCTAGTTTTCATCTTACTGTCATCAAACAGTGAGCTGGATGTGTTTGACCTGAAGAAATTTTCTGCTTCATACACAGAGCTTCAGTATCTGATGCCACTGGTTCATACATCAAGTCAAGCTATGTGAGTTCACAACTTACTGTTCATGCTACATACTGAAGATAATACACTTTGAGTTAATTGTTTATTATTTTGTCTTTTGCATCGGCAGTCTAAGCAGCTGTAAGCTGCCATGGAGTAGCCGTAGGCCTCTGGAGTCGGTTCTGAGCTCACCATTCTCCAATTTGAGAGACCTGGACTTGAGTTACAACAGAATAATGGAGGACAGTGTCAAAGTGCTTTCAAATGGTTTGAAGAATCAGGAATGCAGACTGAAAACTCTCAGGTCTGGTAAACTTATTTGATTAATCTTAAACATAACTTGGTCAAAACACCATCATATATTTTCCTCATATGGGTTTTCTTTGTAGCTGGGCAATAAACAGCTCAGTCACTCATATTGTTAGATGAATAATTAGTTAGATCAAGAGGTCAAGATTTCTGTCACATCAGACAGAGGATCAGTGCATGGGGCATTATATGAAAGATGGCATAACAAAGATAGATTTGAAAGAAATTGCAATATTTCTGAAGCTGCACTGAACTGAAACATCTTTATCATCATGTTATGCTCCTCAGGCTGAGTGCTTGTGGACTGGGAGGCAGTAGTTGTGAAGAACTATTTTCAGTTCTCAGCTGCCAGTCCTCCAGTCTTAAAGAGCTGGACCTTTCCAACAACAATCTGCATGACTCAGGAATACAGAGACTTTCTGTGGGATTGGAGACTCCACAAAGTGGAATTGAAACTCTCAGGTAACCACTTTGATACCTTACAACACTTTAATAATCTCTTTTGAAATAAAAGCTAAAAGTGATTTTCTCACATACTCTTCTTAGGTGGATTTGCTGTCGGCTGATGTGGAAAGACTGTGATGTTGTGGCCTTCTTTCTCAGCTCCAAGGCCTCCAGTGTGAGACATCTGGACCTTAGTATGAACAACTTGGAGGATTCGGGAGTGCTGGTTTTCAGCAGTGGACTTGAGAGTCCAAACTGTCAACTGGAAACACTCAGGTCTGCTAGTTTCTTTACTTCTTTCAGTTCATCCAACAGCATCCATCTGTCAAGGCTGGAATGATGCTTCTTTGTAAATACACACAAAGCTCTTGTGTCAACACATTCATGCAAAGGAAAAATGTTTATAACTTGGGATTTCCCTGGGAATGTTTTATATGGATTTGATTCTTGAGTGGAACCATCAGTGTTGCTTTGTACTGTTGTGTAGGGCTTTTGCTTAAAGTTTTTATTTTTATTTTACGTGTGTCTTTGGTTTTGATACAAATCCTTGGTTCACATTAGCTTGAATTCATTTGAACAATAACAATGCCCAGTTTCTGCTCTTCCTGAGTAAATGAGTCTTGAACCAACTTGAAAAAGAATCCAACTCACACTCTGGACAGGATAAAATGAAATTTATATGATACAATTTACAGCTTAAAGGCTAACTTGCAACTGTTTTTGATTCATGATTAATTTCTCCTCAGACTGCGTTTTTGCAACTTGTCAGAAAAAAGCTGTGAAGTTCTGGCCTCAGTTCTTGGCTCCCAGACCTGGTCCTCCAGTTTGAAAGAGTTGGACTTAAGTAACAACAACTTGTTGGATTCTGGAGTGAAGTTTCTTTCCACTGGACTGGAGAGTCAGTTCTGTAACCTGGACGCACTCAGGTGGCATATTATCTTTACTAATGATATAATGTTATATATATATATATATATATATATATATAAGAATGAGTAAGTAGTAATATGTGACTTAGTTGATATAGGCTCTTCATTTTCCAGGTTGAGCCACTGTAAGCTGTCAGAGAAATCCTGTGAAGTTCTGGCTTCAGTGTTTGGATCTAAAGCTTCAAGTCTTAAAGAGTTGGATCTGAGCGGCAACGACCTGCAAGATTCAGGAGTCATGCAGCTTTCTAAAGGAATTGAAAATCCGCAATGTATCCTGGAAACTCTCAGGTCTGATTGTATGCCATTTAATGTTTATATCAAATATATCAAATGACTAGATCCCTATAGCCTGTGTATGAGCTCACACCAACCATACAGAATTTGTTACAAGGGTGTTGTTTCAGCATTTTCTAATTGTTTTCTAAAGGCAATCAGCTAATCACTCATTTGAATCTGACCCAATGTCAACAGGCTGTCTGGCTGTCAGATCACAAAGGAGGGCTGTTCTTCTTTGGTCTTAGCTCTGCAGTCCAACCCCTCCCATCTTAAAGAGCTGGACCTGAGCTACAACCATCCAGGAGACTCTGGAGTGAGGGCACTCTCCGCTGTTCTGCAGGATTCCCAATACAGACTGGAAACTTTAAAGTATGTGTTATCGAGTTCAATTGTCAGTTCAAAAAGTCAAACCCAGCTTCTCTGACCCTGTGGGGTTTCACTGTATCGGTAGTGCTAATACCACCAGAGCAAATGATTTTAGATTTCTTAAGGGGAAAACAAACAAAACAAAAAAAAACACAACCTTTAAGGCTTACAAAATCCAGATGTTGAAATCTTTAGAACTTAAATCAGCCTGTTTGTGAGATAAACAGCCCACTGATGTGTTTTATGTACAGTAGATGCTCATTTGACAAAGCCAAAGGATTTACAACGGAGAGAAAAGGCCCTCTCACTATCATTGCACAAATATCATCTATTTTTACCTTATTTTCTTAGAGAAATAATTGTCCTGTAAACTGTGTTTACATCATAGTGTTACCAATCTTTTCATGCAATTTGAGTCTCTGTTTTCTAAATAATCATTTGTTGCTCTGTTCATGGTTGTGTTTTCTCTTTTAGAGTTGACCATGGCGGAGTGGAGAGGTTAAAATCTGGTCTGTTAAAGTGTAAGTACATTTGCTGCTGTTCATAACTCAATAATGAGTGACTACGATAAGCAGCTGATGTGTATTTTTGTGTCTTATTGTCTACTTCAGATGCCTGTGAACTCACATTGGACCCAAACACAGCCCACAGACAGCTTGTTCTGTCAGAGGACAACAAAGAAGTGACATATGTGAAGAAGGAACAACTTTATCAGTATCATCCAGACAGATTCAATACCTTCAAACAGGTGCTCTGTAGAAATGGATTAACAGGTCGTTGCTACTGGGAAATTGAAGATGATGGAGTGTGTTTAGTTGGGGTAACTTATAAAGGAATCAGCAGGAGGGGAAATGGTGCTGACTGCGTGCTTGGAGGCAATGACAAATCCTGGAGTTTGTCCTGTTATGACTACCACGCTTTGCACAATAACATACAACCATATTTAGCTCCATCTCACAAACTTACTGGTAGAGTAGGAGTGTATTTGGACTGGCCTGCTGGCATATTTTCCTTCTACAGAGTCTCATCCACAAAAATGCAGACTCATCTTTACACAAGTTACAGCAACTTCACTGAACCACTGTATCCTGGCTTTGGCTTTGAGAATAGGGGAGATGGGTTTCTTACATCACAACCTGGCTCTGTAGTGACTTTGTGTCCAGTTGATGAGGGAACAAATTCTGATGGAAGTGAAGGGTAGACACATTGGATTATTGTCAGCCTTTAATAATTTTCTACACAGTAAAGATGCATGTCAGCTATTTCTAACAATAATGGATGTTTCCATATTATACTGGCATTCTTACATATGAAATGAAAATTAAATGAAAAATACTTTATTTATCCCTCTTTGAGGGAAATTATTGTTGTAGCAGAGTTTTTATTTTTGGTTTTTTTTTTCAAAATAATAATAATAATGATGATACAAACAATTAAATTAAAGGTGAAGATAGGGCCTTGTTCCGGAGGGTGATGGCTGCTGGCAGGAATGATCTCCGGTACCTTTCCGTCTTGCAGCGGA
>JBBBVU010000020.1:5465757-5485448 GCA_037177055.1 Atherinosoma microstoma
GGAGGAATTCACCTGGAATTTATGGAGCTTCTCACATAACAGAGCAGGCTGAATTGTATTAAAAGCACTTGAGAAATTGAAAAATATATTCAAATATCAAAATTCCTTTCCTTCCATCTTAGTCTTATTTGGTTAGATGATTTTTTTCAACCATTCCATTTATTTTCACAGCTTTTTGTGACACTAATATCTGATATATTGAGCTATAGATGAGCTTTATCATGAGTCCTTGGGGGCCAACCTACCAAGAGCGCCTATAAAACCCCTCTATTCCAAGGCTTTCCTAATTCGTTGTCACACTTTATGTCCTGAGTCTTAACAATTCCACTGTGACAGAGATTTCGTTAAATTTTTTTTGCAAAAACTAGTTTTATGAAACACAGGAGGAAAGAGGCCATAATACTCTTAAGTAATTGACCCCCTCAGGTCTCTACCACCATTTCTAGTTCAGCTTTTATACAAAAAACTGAATTTATAAGATGCTTTTAATGCCGTGGGATATTTTATTGATTTGAATGACGAATGAATTATACTTTATTGATCCCCGAGGGGAAATTGCATCAAAATGTTAGTTTATTTCTGCAGACTTGCAGGCCAAAGTTTTTGTTGATGTGTAAATGAAATTATGTTTAACTCAATATGATGTTCTTTTTTACATTATACTATCAGAAATATATATGTGTCAACAAAGTTGATTTCATGTAACATTTAACATGTTTAATTTTATTACATTTAGATTATTATTATTAGATTAGTATTATTTTATTATATTTAGAGATTGTCTCATGTGTTTGCATCCAAGCACACAATAATCTAACTTCTGTAAATTATGTATAACCCAATCAATGGAGTATACTTTTAGTTTAGATTATCTTGTAATTCAGGTCAGACCTAGATCTACTAGATCTAGAGCAATCTTAACCTTTCATAGTTACACTGTAAAATCTAACATTGGCTTTAATGGAATATATCTAGTGGCTATAACTTAATTTTAACCTAGTTGTTAGTATTACTAATCTTAGATAAGTTATATGAACTCAGGAGGGCAAAATGTTGAAAAAATATATGTAATTAAGTTTAATTAAGTTTCGGAAGAATGGTGATGGTGGGGGAGCAGGGTTTCCCACAATGCTTCACTTCTATTAACAACCAACCAGAGATTAATCACTGTATAAAATCTGCACTTTTACTTTTACTTTTGCAGATTAATGATTGTTAAAATTACACAATACTTTTTAAAGTATTTTTTTGTTTTTTCTCCTTCCAGTTCTCAGCTAATAGACAGGACAACATGTTATGGTCTCCATGTTGAACTCAATCCGCAAGAATCCACCATTCACCATAGTTGTAGTGTATAAACAAGTTCTCCCCTCCAGTTTCTGCTCATCCCCATGTATTAAAACCAGTTAGCCAGTAACTGCACCGTAACAGAGATGCCAGTGGTCTGACAACAGAATGAGCAGAAGCCCCGTCGCTCCTCTGTCTTGTTGCAAAACAAGTCAAATTTTGAGTTTGTTGATTATTTTAAGTTAGATGAACTTGAAATTAAACATTTTCTGAAGCATTGCTTCTAATTTATGTGAAACTAATCCAAAAAGTTTCCTCCACAACCCGATGATCTTCCAATAAAATGAAAACTGATCAAGTTTCATAAAAGTTCAACAAACTAAAACCAGTCTAGTTGATATTACTCAAATCACTGAAGTTGACAAAACTTAATTTTTTCAAGGCAGCAAGTTTGCATAATTTTTTTAAGTAGCCAGAACTAGTTAGAATTTACATTGTATAGTTAGAGGGGTGCATGGATGATGCCACTGTATAACGGCAAATGGCCCTCAATGATTCAAAGAGGCATTTGTGGGACAACCAAGTGTATATATATATATGTACTTTATAAAAAAATAGCTGGAACTTAATTGATATTAATGAGGATTTGTATTCTGCCTATAGATTTCATTCTTTCAAGTTCATTTGTATGCATGGAAATACAAATGCTGGATTTCAAAGGTGGCTTACTTCTGTAAATAATGTCAGCTTTAATACGGGAGGCTCCAGTTTATAATACTTCTGAAGTGGCTGAAAATTTTTTTGAGATTTTAAAACAAACTCCTGCTCATGTTTTACCTGCATCATGTGATTTTATTGTGGATCATTTTAACAGCAAAATTAAATCAGCTACTAACCTTGTAGCTCCAGTTAAAACTAAAACAATACGATTTAAACAAACACCACCATGGAGAAATAAGGAAATTAAAGATCTTAAAAGAAGTTGCATAAGAGCAGAGAAGAAATCAAGGAAAACTAATCAAACTATTCATTTGAAATTTTTTAAGGAACAACTCAAAATTTACAATAAAACAGTTAAACGGGCAAGAACAATTCATTCTTCAAAACTTATTACAGACAATAAAAACAATCCTAAATTCCTTTTTGAGACTATCGACATTTTAATTAATACAGATATTAACAGGTCCTCCATGCCAGTATCACACTCTGCATGTGAGGACTTTGCAGACCACTTCAGAAGTAAAATCAGTGCTATTAGATCCAACCTTTCATCCCAACGACATGTTGATTTTAACAGATCTAAAGCATTGTTTTCAACCCGAGGAAACACTGGAGAGTTTTGTCCTAGTTGATGCAAAGATGCTTGGTCGAGTTTTCTCCCAGCTAAACCCAACAACCTGCCTTTTAGCGCCCATTTCCCACATTGCTTTTAAAAACATTTTATGGTTTCTTTGAGCCTGAGCTTTTAGACATAGTGAATTGCTCCCATCAGTCGGGCGTCTTCCCATCTGCCTTTAAGACGGCGGTGGTGAGGCCCCTTCTGAAGAAGACTAATTTTGATCCTAACATCCTGGATAACTACCGACCTGTATCGAACTTACCGTTTTAAGTAAGATTATAGAAAAAAGTTGTTTTTATTCAGTTACATGAGTTTCTGAATGAACACAATATTTTAGAGGAATATCGATCTGGTTTTGGGACGACCCACAGAACTGAGACGGCCCTTTTAAAGATTGTTAATGACCTCAGATGTAACCTGGATGCACAGAAACTTTCTGTCCTGGTTCTGCTGGATCTTAGTGCCGCCTTCGACACAGTAGACCACCAGATTTTATTACACAGACTGAGAAGTCTGGTGGGCCTCTCAGGTACTGTTTTAAAATGGTTTTACTCCTGTCTCACAGATCTGTGATTTTTTGTAAGTATAGATGCATGCTCCTCAGTAATCTGTGAAATAAAATGTGGGGTTCCCCAAGGATCAGTTTTAGGCCCAATACTTTTTAATCTGTACGTGTTGCCTCTTGGGGATGTCATCAGGAAACACGGCATTGCTTTTCACAGCTATGCTGATGATACGCAGCTTTACATCACCGTGTCTCCAGATGACCTAGAGCCAGTTATACCATGGTCTGGTGGTATAACCGTAAATATACAGTTGCTTCGCGGAGGACGGTTCACGCCTCTGCGTCGTCCATTATTTTCTGATAATGGACACCTGGTCGGGCATTATCCCTTACTTAACACCCTTTTAAACTGGATTTTAGATATTAAGTCATGGATGGCAGAGAACTTCTTACAGCTCAACCAGGACAAGACTGAGGTTTTAATCATTGGTCTTGAAGACAAGAGAGATATCATTTCATGCAAACTGAACTTTAAACCTTCTCAGTGTGTGAGAAATCTGGGTGTCCTTTTTGACTCTGAGCTGAATTTTATTCCACACATTAGAAACATAACAAAAACAGGATTTTATCATCTTAAAAACATTGCCAGTTTGCCCATTTCTTTCTCTTGCCAGCACGGAGATGCTGATGCATGCTTTTATTTCTAGTAGAATAGATTATTGTAATGCCCTGGTCTCTTGTCTAAACTAAGAATAGTATTTCTGGTTTACAGTTAATCAGGAAACTCAGCAGCACGAGTTCTGATGAGGAAAGGGGGACAGGAACACATTACACCAGTTTTAAAATCGCTGCATTGGCTCCCTGTGCGTTAAGGATTGAGTTTAAGTTTTTTTTTAATTGGTTTATAAATGGTTCATCACTATGGCCCTCGTCTGTGGAACGGCCTGCCAGAGTGCCTCAGAACTGCAAAGACTGTTAATGCTTTTAAAAAGAGCCTCAAGACCCACCTTTTTAGCTTATCTTTTAGAAGATATCTGGTTTTTAGTCTATTTTAGTTTTATTGTGTTATTCCATTTCTATCCATTTGTTCAGTTTTTATCTTTTTATCTCGTTTTGATTGTAACAAAAGTTTTTTTATTTCTATCTTTATTTTAGAAGTCTTATATTTACTTATATTCACTCTTATTGTTCTTATGTTTTTAAGTCTTGTTTGATTCTTAAACGATGTATGGATCCCCAGGATATCGTTTCCTCCCAGTGGCGCCAAGCCTGGTGTTCATCCATTTATCATTTTATATAAATATCATTTTAGCCATTTTTTAATTTTATTTTAAGGTATTTTTTACTGTGGTTAAAGAGACGATATACTCTTAGAGTATTTATAAATGGGTTTAAGGGGGGTGTATGTCAGAGAGAGACCAGTGGCGTGTATTTATTTAAATATAACTTTTCGCTGTTTTTAACTTGTGAAGCACCATGTATTGCTTTTTGTATGAAAGGTGCTATATAAATAAAATTGATTTAATATCTGATGACAATGTCAAAGATGAATGGCACTTTCTACCCACACTGTATGGCCGAGCTTTGTTTTTCTTTTTTTCCCCCGGTATTAAAATTTTGAAATGCATGACAGAAAAGAGTCTGGCTATATCTGATTAAAGTTGTACAATGAACTTATGGTTGGGGTCCCCATCATTATCATTGAGTTTGAGAACATAAGGAAAAAAAAAAACTGTCACATATCTGACATTTCCCAGGGTTCAGGTCCAGTTGAAAGTTGAACACTGATCCCTGAATTCTGATGAAAGTGTTAAAACATTTCTTCATTTGATGTTTGAATGATTCAAACAGCATTTTAAGGATTTGAAAATAAAGTGAAAGCTAGCTGTTAAGGTCAGTTGTAGCAACTGAACTAGACCGTCCTACACAAATATAAATAGACCTTCCCCTAACAGGAAACTGCTGATTTCCTATCACACTGGGGACTTACAGTAAATCCACTCTCAACTGAACTTTGCATTGTTTACATAACCAAGATAAGAACATGTGGATTTATTAACTATGTAAATAAGCCAATGGGAAGCAAACTTTGCAGTGTAATTAATGATTTATTTTCTTTAACAAAGACAGCATCATCAGTGAACCTCAACATTTTCCACATAGCACATTTCTTTCTTCAGCAGATCATGACATAACATTTGTTTCTTGGATCAGTGGTTGTTAGAAACAGAGGAACCATCAGAAACAAGAGATGTAAAAGAAGGGTGTGTAAAAAAGGACAAGAGTAAGAAGAGTTCATAATGTGGATTGTCTTGCACAGAGCAGCTTGTCCCTAAGGTGTCTGATGTGATTTCCATCTGCTCCCTTTGCTCCTGTTCAGCTGTAAACAAAAAAAACAAGCATTAAAATAAGTACAAAAATGTGCTTTGACAAAATAAGGAGCAAACATGAACAGCTACTTACTTAGACTTGTAGTCAGGCAAAGGGATTTCCAAAAGCATTTGCAAAAGCATCTGTTGAACCACTCTGAGCAACAGAAGCCTTCTGACACAAGGATCAAAAAAACAAATTTAGAAAAGGTTACTGTAACATTTAAGTCAAGAGTCACTGATGTGCGTAAGGATTATTGTAAAAACATCAATGAGTAAAGCTCTGTACCATAGCTACAGGCGGTGCTCCAAACAGACTGGAATCTGGGGACCCAAATGCCTCGTCAAACATGTCCTGGTTGAGGCCGTTTCCCTGTGATGGCGCTGAAGTGTTTGAGGCAGGGGTAGAAGAGAAGGCACCATCAAAGAGATCAGAGTTAAAGCTTGGTGCTGGAGCTGCAGCATCTGTACAGGCACATTATGACAATCAGGGACTGGTCTCTTGATCATAAGCATTATAACACACACACACACACACACACACACACACACACACGTAAAGCAAAGCTTTAGTTTACCATTAGCAAGTGATGATATTTGATTGATTTCAAAGTCATCATGATCTGCAACATCCTGAGCAAGACCAACTTTACTGGAAAAGTACTGATCAAATGCTGCTGGCTCAGTGCTGCTGGGGCCTGGAGCAGAGCTTGGTGCGACTTCCCCTTTCCTTGCTGGGATGGCTGGAGGTTTGGCGAGCTGGAAGTCCTTGAACATATCCTTTCCAATCTTCTTCTCTTTATCCCCAAGGGGATCCAAGGCTGTGAAGGCACTGTTCTCTACTTTTGGACGAGGTTCTTTAGCAGGTGGCCTTGGAGGAGGACGTGCTGGACCTTGCTGGTCACCCATTCCTGGGAAGGCACCAGGTTGGAAAGGATTGGACACAGCAGGCTGACCCCAGGCAAGGTGGGGTGGGGACAGAGGTGGGACACCAAATTGTGGTGGCATCTGCTGGGCCCAGGCTGTGGCTGGCATAGGTACCCCAAAGGCAGATGGCTGTGGAAAGCCTGGTCTCGGCCCAGGAACAGCCACTCCTGGCATGGAGAACATGTTGGGTGCAGCAGTAGGGGCTCCCCACATGCCTGGAGCAGGGATATTTGTGGTACCTGGTGGACCCAACTGAAGATTTCCTAAATGTGAAGAAAAAAAAATGAAAATTTGGAAGCCTAAAATGTAAATGAAGCTTAGAAAATAAAGCCTTGCCGTTACCCAGAGCAGCTATGGAGGATGGAGCAGAGTTTGTGGGTCCACTGTTGAAAAGGTCAGCTGGAGTAGAGGAGCCCTCAGGGGCAGGAGCAGTAAACAGCTCTGCTCCAAACAGATCACTTGATGCAGGCTGATCCCCAAAAATGAAAATATATTATTAAAGATATTGCTCGAACCAACATAATTATAGGAATTAATAAGAAACCAACCTTTACCAAAGACTGCCAATTATGAACCAAAATTATACATGCTCTAAATAAAAACCATTTACCTTAATGTGGACGCATTTGCATGCCTTGCCACTTACCAGAGCCTTCATCACTGAAGCATGAATATGAGGATAGGTTATGAGCATAGATAAACAGTAGGAACTGTTCAACCGTAAAGTCAAAATACAGTTTAAGCAAGTTCAAGAAGCACGTAGCCAGTGATGCATGCATGAAGACCGAACAGATCCAAATAACACCTTAACGCAGGCGTAAATGACAGGCCCCTAGCATATCCGGTCAGACACCAGTGCATAAACCAGATACTCAGAAAAGGAGACGTGAGTGCCAAATGTGCAGCAAACCCATTCTTATATGCAGAACACATGCAACCCCACTATAATTCATCCAGCTGTGTAATTTCACCTTTGCACTCCTTCGACCTCGTCCAGACTTAGAGTTTTGTGGAGGCGGACTTATGACAACTGAATCCTTGTTATGAGTCGTGGGTAGTTCAGGAGGATGAGTTACACCATTATAGACAGGAGAGGTTTTCAAAGGGGAGTCAAAAAATGGGTTTTGGGTTGTGAGAGCCTGACCACAGTCATTCCCATCCATCATGGTAACCGTGGAGCTCTGAGTTATGCTGCCCCCTAGTGGCCATTGTCCATTATTGAGAGCGAGGATCATGGACTTATTCGATAACCCATTTATCTGCTGACTGGCATGTTCAGTGTTTTCATTTAAACAGTTAAAACTTGTCTTAGTGCTGCCAGAAGTGCCGTTTAGGTGGTTATTGGTGGTGGACATATGTGCATTAACTGGTTCAAAACTAGTAGGCGATTTAGAAAGGGGATCATCTTTGAAAGGATCACTGTCCGGGGCTGGGAAATAGCCAAAACCAGAAGAAAAGGGATTCTCTGTGTGCAGAGATGCTTTACAGTCAGGGTCAAAGGAAGTTATAAAGGAATTTCCCTTTATGCAATTTTGATTGCTGTCAACTTCAGCAGAAAAGTCCAGCAAGAGAATTTCATTAGAGTCCTGGTTAACATGGAAGGGACAGTGAGAGAGAGAGAAAACAAGGTTCATGAATCATTTGGTAGAGAGACAAAACATGTGTTAACAAAATGAACAATGAATCACATGGTGTGAATAGACATGGCCGTTTAAGGCTGCTATTAGTAGAATGCATTACGTTTTTTTTGTTTGAACAGCAGCAAATATGCTGAAGTCAGCATGTGCAGCTTGACCTAAAACTCGAGCTAAAGGGTTGTTTGAGCAACAGTGATGTAAAAGATTACCAGGATATATGCACATCGCTTCACGGGTCACCAAATTAAAAACAGATTCTACTCGTAGCAGCTTTAAAGTTAAGATGAACAACAATGAGATTGGTAAACATGAGGTGTGAATTCAATTCTTAAAAGATCCTAATTCTGATAATTTATACAAAACCCAAACTCTGCTCTTTTTAGAATTGAGTTCACATAAATACATTAAAATGATCTGAAAGCTGTCGGTGTTATTCATTAAAAGCAGTTCTTGTTCACATAAAGCCAGAAACTAGACTACTCCACTCATACCCACAAAGAAAACTTGATGAATAAAAAAAATAAAAAAAAAATAAAAAAAATTACACATACACAGGAAATACCCAGCCACATTTCTCTAATGAAGTATAATGTCATCCAGATTTAGAGACACACTTACATTTGGAGCCTGAATGTCTGGAGGGGTCGACATGTCTCCAAAAAGGTCAAGCTGCTCCACTGCCTGGATGTTAAAAAGAAATACCACTTTTTAAATTAATTACACACTTTAATACATCTATGAATAACATTAAAAGAATTGAGCCAATATCCTCACTTGGGCAGCTTTTCCTTCACTGTTCACACTTAACAAGGCATCACTTCCATTCTAAAGATCAAGAAAAACGATGTTAAAAAAAAGGAGTAAGAAACAGTTTTTAGAAAAAACAAGAGATTTGAGTTCTTACCTCAACTACCGTGCTGCCATTTTCACCCTGTAAACAGACGCAGAGCGTTAATTATCATACTTGTTTTCTTAAAATTTTACTGACTGTCATTTCAGTGGAATGTCTGGAAGATGTGATTCACTGAGAGAACACAGAGAGGCAGTGTTGACGTTCAGGAAATACACACACACACACACACTACCCTGTCAGGCCTCCCAGAAGACCACACCAAAATGCTTTTTCCTCAAAAGAAAATGTCACTGCCCAACATTTAAGGGGGAAAAACCATTTTCCAGCTTTGATTGAAATTTTACCTTTTGTGAAGACTCCGCTTCTTTTTTCCTGATGTTGAAGATGATCTGGAAGAGATCTTTCAGATCAATGACCAAGGGCTCTGCCTGTATGGTAACACACAGAAGACATTTTTTATTGTTAACCCATTTGTCCTTGATACTTAAAGATTTGTGTTTCTAAGCCTAACAGTGTTACCTGTTGCGCAGTCTTTATGGCAAAGAACTGATGCTGTCCTTCTGCTCCACATACGTATCCAAATGCCCTGTTATCTGTTACATCTCTAGCAATGAAGGAAATCTTATTCACAATATGCTCGTGTTCAATCACCTGAGTGACAAAAAAAAGGGAAAATGTTTAATTATTAGCACTGCAAATGAGAGATTAACTCAAGATTGTAATTCTGATGGAAATAAAACAGAACTCACTCCGGATTTCTCATCAATTATCTTTATACCCGACATGGAAATGTTGACCCAGATCCTCTGTTTGTGCTTGCCTTGAGACCGAGCAGCTACTGCCATACCCTGCATTTAAAAAAATAAAATAAATAAACAAATAAAGCTTTCTTAATAAGAGTGACAGCCAAGCAAAGTTCCAGATTAAATATTTGACCTTAAGCTTCATCATTGAGTCCTGGCACATCTTGTCTCCACGGGCCTCTGAAACATCATCAATGCCGATCAGCTTAGCCTTGTACCTTACGCCATCTCCTTGAAACCTGCCCAGCAGGTAGTCATCTGTCTTTTCTACAACTAGAGGAAAAAAATAAATAAACACAATATCAACCAAATCCCATTAGAAAACCAAATCAGATATATACTATTCTGACACAAAATTTTGAATGTTGCTTCTGAGACATTTCTTCTGCTTCTCAATAAAATAAAATGTGGAATTATTCTGTCTCTAAAGATAAAAACACATTCTCCTGAACTGCTTCAAATACCTGATATATACTCCACCTAGTGGTTAGTTTGGCAAACTGCAAACTGGTTGCCTCAGTTTTTGACCAATCAGAGCACACTGAGCTGTCTGGGAGGTGGGTCAGATGCAAATTCGAATAGTTTCACAGGTGGTGCTGCATGTGCTACAAACTACTAATCTTAAATGATTTTAGCTGCATAAATAAGTAATCATTCAAATGTAGTGGAAGCTTCACATCAGGAATAGATGACAAAATACTTGTTTATATATATATATATATCAGTGTACAATCGCTACAATCAAACTTAAAATTCAGCAAGCTACAGACTTGAGCCATCACTTTAGTTTTCAGAAACACAATCAGCCGAGTCCTGCAACTCATTTGCATTAGTGGCTACAGCTGTCCTCTACTGCTGGATACTAACTTCCTGTTCTATGTTAAAGTTTAGCCTCCACTAGCTTGCTACACCACATAACCAGGAAAATTTCACCACTTGCTGCAGCAGGACTCCAAAAAAAAAAAAAAAAAAAAAAAAGACACAAAAATTTCTAAATGTAATGTGAGAAAAATTAATTTTACAATGTGTGACCATTTAGAGCAGACACACACATCTTAAGAGTAGGAAACTCCACATGGAGGCACAAGACAGAGATATAATGTAAATGTATTATGGTAAGTTAACACTACACGTCTCCGATCCCTAGAATTACTAACTTATACAGGGCACTATAAAAAAGTATCTTGGTATTTTTAGAGTTTAATTTCCAGGAAAGTCATTCATCTTGTCTTCAGGGTCATCCACAGTTTTAAGGAGAAGATAAAACCTTGCAGAGGTGCTGTGGTATAGAAGTAGTGGTGGTTTCTCAGGCCTGTAGAGTTGACCAGTCTGCACAGGTTGAGCTTTTTTTTTTGAAGGGGACTTCCACTTCCTGTTTCCCCAGGAAAACCAAAGCATTCGAAACTATTAATCAAAACCCCTGATTTTCAATCACTCACCTTTTTTCTTCTCCTTCTTAAATGGGACTTTGGATCCAGGAGTCACAGGGGAGCTGGGTGGGGTGTTAGAGGCTGTGACTGTAGTCGGGGAGCTGGGGTCAGCGGATACGGGTGAGCAGTTTTCCACCTCTGCAGACATGGTGTGGGATCAGCCTCACTGGACAAGTGACAATCTGAGATAAAGCTGACAGCAGCTCTACGTTGGGGGGTGGGGAGGGGGGGAAATCAGTGATGTCAACTGAGCATATGACTTAACACCCACACATCCTTCTCTCTTTGTTGGTCTGAAGAAGGAAAAAAGAAAAGAAAAGTGAAGCAGACAATGAGTGTCAGATAAAGATCACAAGGACATGCATTCCAAGTAAACCTGCAAAAATATATTTTAGATTGTAAACACTCAATTTTTGCTCATCAAAAGCAACAATGTTATTTAACGATGCACAGTAAACATTTACAACCACCAAAAACACTCAAGGGAAGGAGGATGAGACACATGACCTATAAAACATCAAACTCTCATAAGACCACAGGACATACTTTTAAAAAAAAAAAAAAAATAAAAAAAATAAAAATAAAAAACACGCTACATCAGTTGTTTGACTATTAAAAAAAAGAGAGAAAAATCATCCTAACCACATCATGCAGTCACCAATGTTACCAATTAGCTTTCTGTTAATTTGTAGATATCACAACAACAACCAGCAGGAACAAGTTCTGGAGGTAACTCAAACACATCATGTGATTTCAGACCAATAAAAATACTTACCGAATCAGTCGCTTAGGAGCATCATGGTAGTTAACTGCTCACAAAACTAAAAAAAAAACCAAAAAAAACAACTACCTCCTTCCCCCCTTTTGCTAATGTGCTTGTAGTCAACCCCTTTACATGCAAAAACACAAACATGACAAAGAACCCTCTAACTCATGCTGTATAAATGTGAGTTAGGCAAACAACCACAGCAAAGGAAGATGACAAGCAGTGGGATAAACGTAAAGCAAATGAAAGAAGAAAAAAAAGAAAAGCTCTCATCCTGGAAAACCACATGGGAAAAAAAAACAAAAAAACAACCAGCACAAATCCAGCTCTGCTTGGTTACACACATACCTTTAGGATCAGCTCCAGAGGCAACACTGACCAGAACACCTGTGTTAAGAGCCTGTGAGTACCATAATGCAGACCAAAGGTTGGAAATGGGCAAAGGTTGAACAATTACTTGAGGTTAATCTTATGCTAGCATAGCAAAAGATCTTGTGATGCCCAATGAAGCAAGTCCAAAACCAGAGACTTTATTATGAAAATCAATCCCCTAATAGTAAGATAAAGTTGTCTTTTTTTTTTTCTTTTTTAAATACAAACATAAAAAAAAATATAAGGAAAATGTTGTGCAGCACTGTTATTATTTTGGTATGTGGGTGGATAGAGATGGGGGGATATCAAAGACTCAATCAAGCAGATAAGTTAGATCCGTAAAGGAAATGAGACCAACACAAAGTGAGATTGGGAGATACAAGCTTCCAGGTCAGCAAGTATAGTTTCAGCTTTGTGCCAATAAATTACCTTACTATAAGAAGCACCTGACCATATAAGACTGCAGAGGTTCTGGAAAAGCTGCTACTGTAGTCATATTGTAAATGAGCACTGCATCATAAGACCTACTGAGCGACTGTAAACTTGCCTTTATCTGTCAGTACTGGTTCTGCAGTCAGGCAAACTAAAAAGAGTAAGTCGTGCAAGCTTGGTTCACCCTGCCACACATGCTGACTTTGTTGTTGCAGTGCTTTAACACTGCTGATGCTCCACTTGCACAAGTCTAACACATGATTTCGCTTGTCCATCAACTAGAGCCAAGTGGCAGAGCCTTGTAAAAGTGCTGTAATGTCAGCACTTCCTTGCAAATTGGAGTTAAAGGTTTACATTTTAACTGCTACTTTGAAAAGGGAAAAAAAGCTGTCACATCTATTAGCATGAGTGGAAAAATCTGGAACTTTAACAGCATCCACTGATGTCAAAACACAAATACCACTTGATCACAGAAGTAAAAGTTTAAATGTATGTTAGTCAGCAGAATAACAGCAGCGAAAGGGCAGAAATGTCACAATCCTAGGCCATCAGGAAACGTAAACTACTGCACATCTGGAGGAAATCAGGGAATGACTCAGTCTGCAAGTGAATGAGATGGTGAAATACCACAGGCCCAATGTGAACACGGAGGGCAGGCAAACACTTTCAAACCAAACGAAAATGCTTTTGCACTTAAACAATGGGTGAATGATTGGCTGGTTTAGTCCTTAAAAAAAAAAAAAGAAAAAAAAAAGCTTGAAATAAACTTTTAAAAACTGAAAAGTAACATGGCCGGGGGGAAAGATTGTTTTACCCCCTCAAAAAAAAGGCAAAATATTTTTTTAAAAGAACCTCAATGACCAACAAAAGCAAACAGTGAATTGAACTTTATCTAAGTGATGGGCATTCCCTACATTTTTTAGAAAAACTTTACAAGTTAGCTGTAGACATAAAAGAAAGAGGTTCCACGCTCATCGTTATTCGCCATTCAACACGGAAACATTATTGTAACTACTTTCAAACGACAACCTGCAGCGCTTTGCCTTAATTAATGCAGGGATGGAAAATACAGTCCAACAACACAATGACCAACCTGTTGGAAAGCGCGTCGTGGGATGTCGAGTTCCTGCTGCCCAGATGGAGACTTCTATTTCCGTGATGCCTCCGTGGCTCCGCTACAAAATCACTCAAATCAAACGTAGCTTCGAAAAACGAGCAAAGAGTCCGATGTTTTCCGCTAAATATCAAGGACAGAAAGGAGAGACGTCTGCGAGCTCCCAGGTTAACCCTTCACTGACTGACAGGACTGACTCCCTGCATATTTCAAATGGCAGAGGGGCGGTCTCTACACATGTGAGAAAATTATACCAACAATCATATGACATATGCAGGCCCCAGTAGCCTTTCACAAAGCTGTCACAATATTTTGTTCATTGTATTTACCAATAACACTATGTTCGCATTTCTTTTAAACGCGTGTTTTCTGCTCCATAAAATCTTTATTGTATATTAGGCTATTACACTGTGGTTCTACTAAGTGTAAGGTAGACATTTAAGAGATATCACAAAGATAATTAATTGGAAATTACGTTCCTTTTTGATGTGCAACTGTAAATTGAACCACAAAATGCCCTAATTAATGCTACCTAGTCAGGGAGCTAATAGTGGTTCAGAAGGCTCTAAAATCCTCTAATTAGGTGAAGAGCTTCTATAAAAGTGTGTAAAAAGAAGAAGAAAAAATGAAAGACTATGACAAGGGATTGATGGTCTGGAAATATGAGGACAGTGACACATACGTCACTTCAGCCTCTGACAAAGCATTATTCAAGTTGCAATGATATAGGCTTTTATATACATTCAAGTTTGAGAAAGAACACATTCTGGCATGCTAATAACAACGCACTCTAAAGCTGGCTAGTGGGCAGGTGTGAGCAATTTAGTCTTAATTAACTCATCAAGCAGGTAACATGTTTGGGGTTTGTTCAAAGCATAGAATTTCTTTTTAAAAAGTATAGTTGTGAATAAACAGCACTGAACAAAACAAATGAGATACGTCATCCTCTGACTAAAAAATAAATCCATCAAAGTAGAAAAAAGATTAAGAGTAGTAAGCCAATTGACTGGTATATTCTGAGGGAGGAAAAGAACACACTCAGCAAC
Organism: Atherinosoma microstoma; assembly: GCA_037177055.1. Taxonomy (NCBI): domain Eukaryota; kingdom Metazoa; phylum Chordata; class Actinopteri; order Atheriniformes; family Atherinidae; genus Atherinosoma; species Atherinosoma microstoma. The sequence continues at coordinate 5,480,638 of JBBBVU010000020.1, forward strand.
ATAAAAAGACCTGGATGTCCACATAAAGAAAAACTCTTCCACTTCCTGCCAAGAGAGAAACACTCTCCAGGAGGTAGACATATCATTATCTAAATCTACCATAATGAGAAGATTCCAGAGCAAATACACAGGATTCACCACAAGGTGCAACACATTCATAAGCTTCAAGAATAGAAAGGCAAGTAGGAAAAAGAACAAAGAAGCAAAAGATAGCTGCATTCTTTGGATTGATGCAACCAAGATCAACCTGTACCAAAATTACAGGAGTAAATAAGTTCAAAGAAGGCTCAGAGTGGCTACTGATCCTATACGGATAACTTCACCTGGTAAACATATGCATGACATGACACTGTCTGAAAAATGTCAGCCAAATTAAAGTAAACTAGTTGTGGTGAAGAGCAGGAATTAATTTTCAGAAGTGGCTAGTTGGTCACTTGATCAACCATAAATCTACAGTAGTGGAGAAAGAAGTTTAATTTTCATCTCTGAAATGGAGATAATGGATGGATGGGTGGATGGATAAAGCACAAGTACATGAAACTGTATTTAAGTGGGAGTAAATATAAGTATTGTTTACATTCCACCGCTGTGAGAAGGTGATTATGGAGCTTTTAGCAGTAAAAGGAGGCCATGTGTACTTTAAGAGTTGAAAAGAAACCTTTAAAGGGGATCTAAATAAATCTATTTGCAAACAATTTCACTGATGTGACACACATTATTATATTTTCTGCTGTTCATGCAGAATAAGAATTGTTAGAAATGAAAGATTTCTGACTAATGGGACAATATGACTAAAGAATTTCTTTTTGATCAACTTTAGTGATTTAAAAGCTTTTGACACAAAGAAAGAATATGTTGCATGTGCTCAATATTTACCAAACCTGTGAGCCTTCATTGTAAGTTGACCATCACACTGATAAGGAAATTCATATCTTAGAGGAGCACCAACTAAACATAATGCACATCAAGCATCATATTATAAAAAGGAGGAATGAGACGGGACTGAAGCAGAGGAGAAAAAGCTAAAAATGTGCCAACACAGTACATGTTTTAAAGTGAAGGTCTGACTTTTCCTCTGTTTCCTATTGCAATTACTGTAAACTGTGTACCAGGAATGGGTAATCAGCTTCCTTTGTACAAATGTGTGTTTTGCCTTTGATGCCAGAGTGCTTCAATAATGACAGTTTTTATATTTGCTGCTCTCAGCACTCAGCGACACTCATGATGCACCCAGAAAAAAAATCTGGTAATCGCAAAGGAAGTCTTTTTGTTTCATGTTTGCAGAAGCATCAAAGATGTTTGTTTGGAAAGGATTAGAATAAGAAATGGGTCATTAATGTAAGCTGGGTTAGGCACAATACAAATACAGAATAGTTTGATTTATTCACCATAAACAAACTTTTGGAACTGACATCTGTAATAATTTCACAACCAAAATAAAAACTAACACTGACGTCTGCACTGACATGGCCAGTGATGTCAATGCGGTTCTTCCTTGGAGACTGGTAAGTTTCACTTCTGTAAACCTGAGCGATTTTAGTACTACGGTGAGCTATCAATGCATTGAAAATAAATGTTTGTCAACAGCACTGACACAGCGGGCCAAAACTGGTAATGGCTATTCAAGGGGAAAAAAGATTTTAAAAAAATAGTTAAATAGATAACTGACAAAAAAATCTTTATCATGATGTTTTTTGTGTTACAATTTGCTATATGGCTCTGTTTTTGATCAATTATTCTTTATATATTTTTTACTTGGTACAGTCGGATCAATAAAACAAGGCAAACCTCGACTCACTTATTTTTAGTATTTTCTTTTAAAAAAAAGCAAATGATGAATTGAAAAAGAAAATCAAAGTATTTGACAAAGTTAGTAACTGTTTTTGTTGACTTGTCATCATGGTGTTAGTTTAGGAAAACTTTATTGACAATATTTAAAAACACAGTTGTTTGAAAGCCAATCTGTTTGCATGTTTTTAAAGCAAGTTTGCCAATGTTCCTCGAATGATACGTAAGCCCGTTATTTTGCTTTATAAAGTACAAGAAATATATTAGTTTATAAGCATGAGCATTTGGATTAATAAATCCAATCTCTGCTTCCATAGTCAATCACTTCATGAATGATGGTCATCATCATATCTGTATTATTCAGAGCTTTCACTTGGATAAAACAATTCAATACAAAACAGAAATACTGCATCAAAAGTGAAGGCCCTGCATAAGAAATAATGAGTTAAGCTTAAAAGTCTTGGGCTACATCTACATGGAGACAGAACTGATTTTGTTTTAAGAAAGATGGCAAAAAATGTTAGGCTCAATTATGGCCCATTTGCATTTTGGCCTTGACTTGAAGCGTTGACTTCAATTGTCAAATCGTCATGATCTATGTTCAGGCCTACTCCTCACATTTGGACACCTTCTGACCTACCTCTTGCTGTAATCCATGTCCAAGTAAAAAACTGAGATCTGCACCACATCTTTGGCCCACACAACACATGCCAGATCTGTAACTGAGCCATTAGTGCCAAGAGTCGCCCGGATTAGGCCCAAACATGTCTGCCATCAGGGAATTGTTTCAAGAAATCCAAACCATACCACTGGCCTGCAAGATGGGTTGTAAAACTACCACAGAGACATGATGCATGTGCACATTAAACTTGTGTGGTGCAAACAAACATACAAAGAAGTAGATAGCGGAGACTGAAGCTTAAAATGAGACATTTGTTTGGATTTGGGATTTTTTTTTTCCGCAGATTTTGCTGTAAAAGCCATATCATGATCAGTAGCTTCTACTGCACAAATGCAACACTTTAATCCAGTGGGGGACCCCTTGGGGACGCCCCAAAAGCCCAGGGGGTCTCCAAGGCTTTGAACATTCACAGCCATTATGGTTACTATCCACACATTGTACCTATTTTAAGAAAAAAAAGTAAGGCTATATGGGTCCAGGGCTTTTTAGTTTTTGCATGAAGAGGGTCCTCAAGGAAAACAGGTTGGGAACCACTGCTCTAATCCATCCTTGTTCTAACTGTAAAATAGACATTTTTTGGCCTTCCTGAAGACCAGTCCCATGTAGATGAAATGTCCTGAGAAAAATATAAATTCATCTCTGTGTGGACATAAACTTAAAGCAAAAGTACATATCTTAAAAAATATCTTTACTGCTAGTGAAAGTGATTAGTAAAATAATAATGGAGAAAAAGTAAGACCTGTACCTGATGCAGTATGTAACAAGGCAGTATAGATATGGAGTGATAAAGGCTGCTTAGTTTCAACTATATTTTTGGATCTGCATAAAACATTTGATTAAGTTAATCATAATGTTTTGATAAATTTATTAGGACTTTTTTCCCCCATGGCCTTGGCATGGAATGTTACCACAAGGGGCCCTATAGGTGTTCCAAAAAGATTATTATTTGGTCATATTTTAAGTTTTCATTGTCATTTGTCCAGAAACCAAGCTACTACTAGTGCTATTTTAAAAATCTGAATTTGGCAATATCTTCGCGAGAGAAGCTGATTTTAGGCATATGGGTGCCTTGCCACAGCTGTGAAGATAATCTATCAAAAAATACTTTATCCTCCTTTTCTGTGAAGACTCTGACAGTTTTCAAGCCTTTCATTGAAGATTATTATTTGGTCATTTAATATACGTTTATAGATATTTTTGTTTTCTTATCCAGTGGGAATGTGAGGAGCTAATAGTTTGAGTTCTCGTGTCTCTGGTTAAATGTTAAAAGTAGGGATGCACTGACACCAATAATTGGGCATCGGCCCAATACATTGTGCTTGTACTCATACTCAGTATTCATAAAAGTGTTCTGATATTACATAACCTGATACTGAGGGAATTTATTAGCTGCTCACACAGCATATTAGTAAAATGTATTACCCTATGTTTTTATACCTTTTATAAAAATATTAGTTAAGTTATCAGTGTAATATGCTTATTGCTGGTCATGTGTGTAAGTCACACTTATAAGCAGATTTTCAGTACAAATGAAAGTACAGAGCATTGACTTGCGAGATGATACATGCTTAGCTCAAAACAAAAGCAGGAACAGGTGTCAAAAGTACAAACCACAAAGTCACTTTTCTATCTTGGTGTCTGTTTTCCCTCCACTCTGTACCTAAGTTTCACAGGAGGAGGCTGCACCCGAGCAACTAGATCAACCTACATTTTTAAGCCTTATATTTTAAGTTTTCATTGGTATTTGTCCAGAAACCAAGTTATTACTGGAGCTATTTTACAAATCTGAATTTGGCAATATCTTGGCGAAAGAAGCTGATTTTGGGCATATGGGTGCCTTGCCACAGCTGTGTAGATAATCTATCAAAAAATACTTTATCCTCCTTTTCTGTGAAGATTCTGAACGTTTTTCAAGCCTTTCATTTAGAGACTGGCCGCAGGATGACCTGTTTGATTTATCACACAATTAACCACTCAGACATCACATCTGACATTCTGGTCCACACTTGTTATCAGTGAACTGTAATGGGATGTATTAGTACTCATATTGGTACTCGGTATTAGAAAGTACTCAAATGCAAGCCATTGTGCTCGCTTTAGAAAAAAAGTGGTATCTATGCATTCCTAGTTGAAAGACAAAAGGCATGTTTTTCTCTTAAACAATAGCCTGCTTTCTTTGATTAGCATACCTCTGTCCATCATATTGTTGTGTGTGTGTTTTGTATGTTTCTATGTCTTTTAAAAAGTTGTGTTATGTTTCTGCCTTAGTGGTGTGTGTGTGTGTGTGTGTGTGTGTGTGTGTGTGTGTGTGTGTGTGTGTGTGTGTGTGTGTGTGTGTGTG
>JBBBVU010000020.1:5488060-5520077 GCA_037177055.1 Atherinosoma microstoma
CCGATCTGTTGCAAAATTCTGGAAAGATAGCAATTGACAAATTGCCTTGAATTCCCTGAAGTCTCTAAATAAAACTAAATACTAATAAATGTTCATGTATAATCTGTGTTTATCTGTGTTTAAGAAGTTAAACAACTTTTCTTTTCTTCAGTCCAGCTTCCTAGGACTCAAAGAAGGACTCTACCTTTCAATATATTTTCATATTTACGAGTAAACATAGCAGTTATGATTTGATGTTTGCCTATTTAAGTCAGAATGGATTCTGAAAATGTAATTCAATTCAATTCAGATTTTTTTGGTTTCCATTAAGTCACTTTGGTACAGTTGGAGTTGGTACTCCTTTCTCACGCTGTGTCGCTCATACCAAAGAAGTAAGTGGATGAACTAAAACAGTCGTTATGACAATCAACTCCTCTCATGAGCATAAAAAAAATTGTATTTTTTTTACCTCATTTTATGTCTGATTATGTGTGAATAATTACGTGAATCAGATTATGGTCATTTTCGACCAAGAGAATAGCTCATAGCTGATCACCTGAATTTTGCCGCCTTAACAGGGTTTTGCACGACGGGTGGGAAATCTGCCTCGCTAGATTTCATTGTTGCATCATGTTTTTGGGGACACTTTGATCAAATTGCAAAGAAAAATACATGCAGACAGGGTAGTGTTGTGATATTTCAATTTAAACAAATAATCTAAACCGTGATTTCCGAGAACTGAATCAATATTGCCACATCTGTAGTCCAAACTATTGACTGTGACAACAGTACAGGTTTTTTTTCTTGCAATCGGCTAATAATTAACAGAAAAAAAGCAACTCAATAGAATAAAAAAGCAGGGTAAACTGTCTTTTCAAAGGATCATCATGAGGACTGAGTTTGTTCTGCAGCTGGGCTTCTACAGCCTGTGCCTAACTCTGGCACTTCTTGAAGGAGGAAAGTATGTATATTTCAGATTTTCCAAATCATTTAAATAGGAGTTAAATGTTTTATCAATATTATTAGCTGTCAGTTCTGTGATATTGAACACAGATTATTCCTTACAATGTGAATATCTTAGAGCACAGAACATACTTCCTGAACCACCACCTGTAAATTGTGTATGGAGCCGCTGGTCAGAGTGGAGTCCTTGTGATCCTTGCACAAAAAACAGGGTAAGTCATTGAGTTTGTGGTCTTAAAAAGTCAATCTGTGAATTTCGCTTGCTCCCTGTAGAGATTCCAGGAATTGTGTAACATTTGTACACAATTCGGGTTAAACTAAGGTTTAAAAGCTTTCAAACTTTTGTGACGTTTGTCTCTAAAAGTTATTGTAAATAGTGACCCAGCATCTTTGCAGAACCACGGTTGTTGACTGATGCTTGACAAAGACTTGTATCATTTGGGATTCTCAGAGACGCTCTCGAGGCATAGAAGTATTTGGCCAGTTTGATGGCGAAGCCTGTAAAGGATCGATTGGTGAGAGGCAGTCTTGCGTACCTACTGATCCATGTCTGAAGCCAACCCTCACTCCTTGCGCAGACACAGACTTCCAATGTGACTCAGGTACTACACCTTTACAGTAACTGATCATTTGTGTGTGTGTGTGTGTGTGTGTGTATGTGTGTGTGTGTGTATGTATGTGTTTTAGATCTTGTTGGTTTAACCCACATCTCTCTATAGGAACATGCATTAAAAAGAGATTGCAGTGCAATGACGACTTGGACTGTGAAGATCAAACTGATGAAGATTATTGTGAAACTACGCGTAGTCCCTGTGGTGCAACAAGACTTGAAAACAATGAGCAAGGCAGGACAGCAGGATATGGGTAAGAGTTATTAAATAGGTAATTCATTTGGAATTAAAAAGTCAATATGCACTGACATGAAGGTAAAAAAAAAAAAGATAGCTTGCACATATTGAAATGTAGCTTCAGCTATGTTGAAAGATCAACATAAACCATAGGAGAATTGTTAAATGTTGTTAGATGGTATGAACGCTCTGATTAAAATATCTATAACCTTATCACATACTATTTGCATTCTGCTTCGAACATTTCTTCCTTCCAACTGTTTCAAATATGAGACATAAGACAAAGTGCTGGAAGAGCTCCTTTCTTTCACTGAGGATAAGATTAGTTATTATGTTAAACTGTGGAAAATACACAATCAAACACGTTTAATGGGTCATATGACATCATTTAGAGAGGTTGTGCTATATGCTCCTGCACTCATTTATTTATTTATCTCAATTTCCTGCAAAAACAATGAAAATATATCCTAAAATCCTCACATTGCAACATGTATGTAGAATGTATGCCCTTTTTAGAGTCCTCTCCTGAACTGTCTGTACTGAAACCTCTCTTATTTTGTTTTGCTTTACTTTCTCAGAGATAATGTTTCCATATTTTACTCTGATTTGATAGTTTAGAGCTACAGCAACCTTATTGCAAACGTATAGTTACATTAATCCTGCAAGTTTTTTTAAAGCAAGCCTAAAACTTTTTTTATTTATACTATCTACCATCTTCATTTATTCTTCACCAATAACATGTATTCTGATCTTTATACATCTTAGCAAGACTTACAAGTATTCCTTTACAATGATTCCAAAAGTATCCTGATAAACTTTGTGGTTGCAGAGATGTACTCGTTTCATTATGGGTATGCAATTTTCAAGCAGAGGCCTAAAAACTATAGGCTTAGAGTTAAATTGGTTATGTATGTCTATGCTCTAGAGTCAACATCTTGGGTTCAGATCCTCGAATGAACCCTTTCAACAATGATTATTTCAACGGGAGATGTGAGAAAGTGAGGAATCCAACCAGTGGGGTGCACGACAGGCTTCCCTGGAATGTTGGTGTTCTCAATTATGAGGTTCGTCACTATGATGCATAATTTGTAAAAAAAAAAAAAAAGAAAAAAAAAAAGAAAAAAAGAAGAAGCTAAGCAAGACTATGAAAGCAGAGATTGCAAAACTCTTTCCATTAACATCACCTTTTCTGTCATTGCAGACTCTGGTGGAAGAAACTGTCTCCAGAGAAATCTATGAGGACACAAACAGCCTGCTGAAGGAACTGATAACAGAGACGACTTTTAGCATCGATGGAGGATTATCTGTCAAATACAGCCCAAGTGAACAGTCTATGTCTGATTTTTCTGGAGGGGTTGATGCAAGTCTTGGATATTCAAGAAAAGACATCATTAAGCATATCACAGAATACACCACCACTAAGGTAAATATCAGTAAAAAAGTACCATTGAACCCAGTTTATAAATATAATCCTGGGAGATAAACAAAACTAGAAAATGTAGCCATTAAAAGGTTTCTTTTAAAAAACCCATTTGTGTTTGTATTTATCTATACTTCTCCATTTATTCACTCAGAACAAGAGCTTTATGCGGGTAAAGGGCAGAGTACAGCTGAGTACGTACAGGTTGCGCTCCCGTGATCTCCATGTTGCTGAGGAATTCGTGGGTCATGTCAAATCTTTGCCTTTGGTTTATGAGAAGGGTATTTATTTTGCCTTCTTGGAGGACTATGGAACTCACTACACCAGAAATGGGAAGTCTGGCGGGGAATATGATCTGGTCTATGTTCTAAATCAGGACACCATCAAAGAGAAAAGTATGTGTTACCATGCAAATAAATTGTTTTAATCTTTGATTTCCAAAATACATTTCTTTTGACTTGTGTGTCCAATATATGAAAAAGCGATTAACACTCATCCTCAATGCTGAATGATTCTTACAGAGATTACAGAGAGAGAAATTCAAAACTGTGTCAAAGCCGATATCTCAGGAGACTTCACTGTATCATCGTCAACAAGTGGAAGTGCAAGCGCAAAGCCAGACTGGTGTAAAAAAACACCAAATACAGAAACAGGTAAGTTTTCTCCATTATGTTTCTTTTTTTTTTTTTGCTAGCCAAGAACACTGACTGATAAGGACTTCATCATTTTTTTAAGTCTCTCTTGAAAACAGTTGCATATTCTCTGTATGTTACAAAAGTTGCTCCATAATTATTTTCATAATCTAATTCTTTCAAATGGCATGAGCAGTCTGTTGGACACTGAGGACCAAATTAGGCATCACTCCTTGCAAAAAATCTCTCCACTGTTCAACCAGCACTTAAAAACTGCAGTTTTAGAGGACAGTGTCAAAAAGCATAGCTGAAGCTTGATGTTTCTTTTCTAAAGAGGAGATAGCGCACTAAAACTGTAATGAGATACTGTGTTAGTCATGTTAAATCAGTAAGATTTCATCCCCTTTTGCTAAACAGAAACAAAGGAAGGAAAAGCAATGGTGGATAAGGTGATGATAGCCGTCAAAGGAGGAACTCTGGAAGCTGCTGCTGCTATGAGGGTAAAGCTGAATAAGGACGGGGTGATGGATTTAGATGTATATAAGTCCTGGGCCCGGTCCATTGGTAACAACCCTGCACTAATCAGCAGTGAGGTAAGGATGATAAAATGGAAATGCTAACGTTGTCGTTACACAAGTCATGCTACAATGAAATTGTTCATAGCAATACAACTTTAATGGGAAAGTCAGTCTGTCTGCTGAACCAGTTTGCAGTAGAGGAAAGTTTTATCTTACAAAACAATCAAATATGTTACGATGCAATATGATTCAGAGACTGTTCAGAAAAGAGATGGCTGTCTCAAGAGTCATTTCCTTTGACTGCATCTTTGTTCAATCTTTTTTCTGATACTATATCCTGGTAAGTTAAATAAAACGCATACTCTGTTGTCTCTGATAGCCAGAGCCGATCTACAATTTAATCCCAGTGGACATTCCAGATGCAAATAACAGGACATCAAACATCAAGATGGCCATACAAGATTATACGGCCGAATACAGCGTGTGCAAGTGTAAACCTTGTCACAATGGAGGCTCTATCGCTCTGGTGGATGGAAAGTGTGTATGTTTGTGCCATCCTCTGTTTGAAGGCTTGGCTTGCCAGAACTTCAAAAGTGATAAAGCTTCAGGGCAAGGTAAAAATCCGTCGAAACCCACAGCATCTCAATAGACATGCATGTCACTTTACATTTTTTCCTTTGTATTAATTTTAACAATATTTTCAGGAAAAGAAAGACCTACTATTAGCCAAGAGGGTAACTGGGCCTGCTGGTCGGCCTGGTCCAACTGTAGCGGAGGGAAACGCAGCAGGACACGTGGCTGCAACACACAAGGGCTTGTTGGAGCTTCATGCAGAGGAGATACTAGAAGTGAAGACTACTGTTAAGAAAACAGAAAACCATCATACTAATAGGATGTTGCTCTCTTTTTTCACTCTGATATTAACAATCTCCTCAAATGAAATAAAACAACTTGCTGTGGTTACAGTGTCTTTCATTTAAGTTTCAGTCTCTGAAACAACAACTCAAAACTATGCCTCTTGCTGCCTATAGTAAAGTCAAGCTTTTTGACTCTGTGTCTTTCAGCTTAGGTTAACTTGAATAGTGTTGGCTCAAGTATGTATTAGCGAGCTAATAACTCATCTTCAAAAGGATAGACACATTCCAGCTGGTTGTGCTGTTTAAATGAGAACCACATGAATAAAGGTCATCATGAAAGAGTGGTCGACTACAAGCTGTCTGTTGGCAGAAATTAGAGATTTAGGTGCTGGACATAAACACAACATGAAAAAAAGACATTGGGCATGACTCGCCAGTAACGTCTTATGAATCTTTTAAAATCTGTTCTCAACTTGCGCTTTAGTTTTTTATGAGAACCATCCGTCATTTTCACAAAGGTGTTGGTAGACTGTAAAATTGCAGCTGAACTTAGACAACAAGCCTGCACTGTGGTCACATAGGGGTGCCAGGATAAACACCCTGGTGGCTAAAGGGGGAAGAGGTACTCTACGGAATAAATATTCACTAGCCCCCTGTGCCTTCTACAGTTTGTAAAGAAAATTGTCACCTGCTATGGAATCCATTTAGGATGTTGTGTGCCGATGGAGCGAGTCGTGCATCTGATGAAAGGAAACCTCCAGGTCTGTCTGAGGGTTGGTCAGTGGTGCTATTAACCAGGGGTTCAGGCAAAACCTTCATTTTCTGTTCATGAATTAATCAAATGAATGAAAAATTGTTTCATTTTCTCCTGAGATAAATCAGGACATATTCATTTATCTATTTATTTTAGATAACAAAATGCTTTATAAGTTGTCACAGTAATTTTTTAAATCTGACTAAATTATTACTTAAATTGTATTATTGTATTATAGTTAATTGAACAGCAGAACAAACACAAACACTGATATTGGTCGAACATTTCAGCACTTAAATATTCACAGGAGTACCCCTGAGTGTTCCAAGGATTTGTTGTTAGCTAAGAACAACTACGGATTTTTAGGGGGGGGGGGGTTAAAGGCAAAAGCTGTTAATTCATATGTGAATTTTTTTTTAACATGCTGTGTATTTCAACGGAATGTTGTTTGATACAGATTGTTGCTGTTTCTTCCCCATCCTCTACATATATGCTTGTTAGAGGATCGGACATGAATGTATAGGGTAAAACAAGAAGGTCAGGACCTTTTTATTTTGTTTGCTCAAATATCCCCGAGTTGGTTCCTTTTTTGTGTGTTGATTTTATTTTATTACTGAGAATTGTGATTTGGATTTTTTTTTTACCATAAACATCTGGTAATGTATTCTATGTCCTGAGTTATTTCAGTACCTCCAGTTCCAGTCGCTTTTCAGTTAAGCGGGGCAAATCTGTTTTCATACTCTTTGAGTCCGTTCCTGTTTTTAATGTTTGTCCGTGCCCTTTCCTGATATACAGTATATATGTATATTTGACCTTTTTTTATATCTAACAACTTATTAATAAAACTATTATATTTGTGAGTATAAGCCTCCAGTTCTGTTGATTCAGGACACCAACCTGCTAGAATTCTGATTACTCTTTATGTGTTTGTTAGTGTTATTTCCAACATAACATGTATTCTAATATTTACTTACAGACAAAAAATTAAATCATTACTTTTTATGATACTCAGACAAATTCAAGCTAAATATCCATAGACAGGATTCACATTTTGGTTTTTGTCCCATGAAGTCAACAGGTTGCTGGCAAACCTTTTTGGTAAATTGCTTTTGAGTAAATTCACTTGGTAATGTTTTATGTTATTTATGAGCCACAGAATATAAGTTGACTAATTAAAATACCTGTTGTCACACTTAAAAGCATAAAAAAAAGAAAAGACCCCATATTATGTCTGTCTGTGGCAATGATTTTTAGTCAGGTCATAGTCAGCTTCAACTAAGAGATAAGCATGTGGTTCATGGGAATAACAGTATTCTGTAGACAGTGGGTGGAAATGATTCCCACTAAATTTTTCTTAATGTATCTATGCAAAGAAGAATACATACAGAGAAGATGGTGTTTTCATGTTTTGATTAAAATAAATAGTCTAATCTCTGGCTTACGAGAACTGAATCAATATTGCTGCATCTGAACTTTGTTTTGTTTTACTTTTTGCAATCAGATAATCACTGACTACAAAACAGTCCGAATAGATAAGAACAGACATGAAGGGTTGAGTGTCTTTTCAAAAGATCATCATGAGGCTTGAGGTGGTTCTGCAGCTGGGCTTCTACAGCTTGTGTCTAACTCTGGCTCTTCTTGAAGGAGGAAAGTATGTATATTTTAGATTTTCTTATTTCTAAACACCAATTAAAATATTTTTCATTAACTGCTCATTCTAGGATATTAAATACAGTTTATTCCTTTAAATGTGAATATTTCAGAGCACAGATACTTCCTGAACCAGCACCTGTAAATTGTGAATGGAGTAACTGGTCAGAGTGGGGTTCCTGTAATCCTTGCACAAAATCCAAAGTAAGTCTAGAGTCTGTGGTCTATAAAAGTTCATGTGTGATCTTTTTTTCTTTTTTTTTTGCACCCTTTAGAGATTCCTGACTTTGTGTAACATCTATAACAGAGAAAATTCATGTAGGCTACTTGAATGAAAGTAAAGTTAAACCACAAAGATGGATCAGAGCTTTCAAACTTTTGTGATGATTGTCCCGAATCAAAAGCTGTTCTAAGAGATAACTCTCCTGAATAATGCTTCACAAAATGTTCTATCATTTATGATCCTTAGAGACGTTCTCGAGGCATTGAGGTCTTTAGCCAGTTTAATGGTAATGAATGTCAAGGATCAATAGCTGATGTGGAGGCTTGCTTTCCTACGGATAGGTGTTTTCGAACTACCACTACTTGCCAAGAAACAGAGTCTCAGTGTGAATCAGGTTCTGCACCTTTCTTTAAGTCACCTATTTAACCTTTTTCTTCATTTGGAATTTTGGGCCTTGTTCATTTAACTTACATCTCCGTACAGGAACTTGCTTCAATAAGAATTTAAAATGTAACGACGACTTTGACTGTGAAGATGGAACTGATGAAAATGAGTGTGAGATTGTGAGTAATCCCTGTGGCAGAACAAGACTTGACACTGCTGCAGAAGGCAGATTAGCAGGATACGGGTAAGCGTTACCTAATTCAGTAGAAATATATCAAATTTAAAATTACACTTACTCTTGTAATGGGGTTACATGACACAATCTAGTGAGATGAGTGTTGCTGTATTTCTTTTTTTTTTCTAAATTTCTTGCAAAAAAAAAAGAACACATCCTCTTGTACCCCACACAGCTCCGTTTGTGTATGGTTAGTAACTTTAACCTTTAGATATATAGCAATAATTCTGTTTATTAAAGTGATTATTCATGTCTATGTTCCAGGATTTTAGGTGGAATACCTCGAATGAACCCCTTCAATAATGATTATTTCAATGGGAGATGTAATAAAGTGAGGAATCCAACCACTGGGACGGTAGAAAGGCTTCCTTGGAATGTTGAATTTTTCAACTATGAAGTTAGTCTCTACGGTGCATCATTTGTAAAAAAAAAAAAAAAAGAAGCTCAACTTGATTTTATGAGGAGGCATTGCAAAATGTTTGTATATGTTTTATATCATTGTAGACTCTAGAGGAGGAAACTTTCTCCAGTGATATATATGAGGATGCCAACAGCCTCTTTAAGGAATTGATACAAGAGAGGACGTCGATGGCAAGATTTCCGCCACACATGGGCTGTCTTATGGAGGAATTGATGTAGGCTTTGAAAATAAAATCACACAAACCATTAACAATATGGCAAAAGACACCATGATTAAGGTAAATGTCTTGAAATTCAGCACAATTCATAAGTAGATTTCAGAGAGATAAACAAAACTGGAAAAGTGAAAGAAGTAGTAATTATTTTTGTATTCATTAATCTTTCTGTTCATTCATTCCCAGAACAAGAGCTTTATGAGGGTAAAGGGCAGAGTACAGGCGAGCACCTACAGGTTGCGCCCCCATGAGCTCCGTGTTAGTGAGTTGTTCCTGGATCACGTTACATCTTTGCCTTTGGAATATGAAAAGGGCATTTATTTTGTCTTCTTGGAGGACTATGGAACTCATTACAGCAAAACTGGGACATTTGGAGGCCAGTATAATCTGATCTATGTTCTAAATCAGGATATCATCAAAGAGAAAAGTATGTGTACCTCAGCAAACTTATTGTTTTTTTGTTTTTTTACTTGTGCCTCCTCTTTATAAAAAAATTGATGAGCATGCCACCACTATGCTTCATGACTCTTTCAGATCTAACACCGAAAGACATTGAAAACTGTGTCAAAACCGGCATCACAAATGGAGGTGCACACATAAGGCCTGAGGGGTGTATTACTACACTAACTGACAAAGGTCAGCTTTCTTTTTTTGTTTATTTCCCTTTTCAAGAACACTGATTATAAAAGGCTTAACGATCATTCTTTCAGCGTGAGCAGCCTGTGAAACACGGAGGACTAGATTGGCCATTATTCCTGCAAAGATCCCTCAATGGCTCAGCCCAGTGATGGAGCTAGAGTTACACTGAGAAATATTAAACATACTTCCATTAATAATCTGGGTCACCAAGTGGAAATAATTTCAACAAGTTCAAAAAGGTCCATAAGATAAGTTTTTTTGTTTGGGGGCACAGGATGTAATGGCAGGGGAATCAATGCCTTCTCTCTCCAGCAGTTCTGGCTTATTGTCTGATGATGGCAGACTGGACCCTTGTGTGTTGCTGAATGACTTGCGTGGCTAGTTTCATGTTGGTAGCTGTCAGGCTGCTGATACTGGGGCTGATTCTGTCCCACCATGAACTGTGTAATTCCTCTTTGTAAAAAGAGTCAGAAACATCTTCCCATACAAAATGAGACAGGTTGAGAGGATATATATACAGAATATATTTCTCCACACTGGCATGCCATAACTTATTTTAAAATCAACTAAGCCTTGCTAGCCTCCTGTTTATCATTTATTAAACAAGGTCAAAGTTTTAGGGGGTGTCGTGCACTACAGCCTAATGGTCTGGGTGGTTCCTGTGGTGGCGGCTTCTGTTGTCATGGGGGGCACGGTATGGACGGATCTCCAACATATCTCCTCCTCACAGCAGCATCAAGCCTGATATTAGGGATTAAAGTTTGCCTGTGGAAAATGGGACTGTTGGGTGGGTATGTGGGGCAGCGGGGCTTTGCGTGTTTTATGTGAGTGTGAGAGAGATTAAGAATAATTAGGTGACAGTGTGTGTTTTTAATTTGGTTAGGTTATATACTTGGGTATGTGAAGGGATATTTTAAATTTGATGTTGAAATTATTTTGATTTGATATTTTTATTATTATCATTATTATGTAAAGCCTTTTGTGCTGCTCTTTGGCATGAAAAGTGCTATATAAATCAAATGTGACTTGATTTGATTTGAAATTAACTTTAAACTTATGTAGTGACACTGGTGATCAATGATTGTCTGGAATAGCTCAAAGGTCTTAGAAGAGATTGTGTACTAATAATTGCAATGAGATACCATATCTGTCCTGTTAAATCAGGAGGACTTATATCTTTTTGCCACACAGGTACAAAGAATGGCAAATCAGTGGTGGATAACGTGATCTTAGCGGTCAATGGAGGAACTCTACAGGATACTGCCAATATGAAGAATAAGCTGTTAAGGGAGAGGGTTATGGATATAGAAACATATAGGCAATGGGCCAGGTCCATTGGCACCGCCCCTTCTCAAATCAGCAGTGAGGTAAGGATGATGTCATGATAGAAGTCATGCTACGATTACATTGTTTATAGCAACACAACTTACTGGTAAGATCAGTTTTCTGCCGTGCCAGTGGGCATTTGTGGAAAGTTCCCCCTTACAAGACAATCTAATATATATGATACAATATAGTTCAGGGACAACACATATTTGTTCAGGACAATCCAAAAAAGATAGATTTGGTGCAGTTTGACGTGTGAATACAATCGATTCAGAGCCAATCAAAAACAATTACCTGGATTGTGAATGAATTTGTGACACACTTCTTTAACATGTACACAATAAGCCCAGAACTGTTCAGGGTAGCTGTGACTGAATCAAGAGTCATTTGCTGTATCTGCATCTTTGTGCTATTTTTCTGTTCTGGTTAGCAAAATAATGCACTCTGTTGTGTTTGATAGCCAGAGCCGATCTACAACTTAATTCCAGCGGGCATTCCAGATGCAAACACCAGGATATCAAACATCAAGGCAGCCATACAAGATTATGTGGCCGAATACAGCGTGTGCAAGTGTAAGCCTTGTCAAAATGGAGGTTCTGTCACTCTGCTGGATGGAAAGTGTGTATGTTTGTGCCATCCTCTGTTCGAAGGCTTGGCTTGCCAGAACTTCAAGAGTGATAAAGCTTCACAGCAAGGTAAAATCAATCAAAACTCACAGCATCCCAACAAAAATGCCTACCGCTTTAATTTTTCCTGTTCTTTATATTAATTTTAACAATATTTTCAGGTCAACAAAGACCTACTGTTAGTCAAGAGGGTAACTGGGCCTGCTGGTCGGTCTGGTCCAACTGTAGTGGAGGGAAACGCAGCAGGACACGTGGCTGCAACACACAAGGGCTTGATGGAGCTTCATGCAGAGGAGATACTAGAAGTGAAGAATCCTGCTAAGCAAAAAGATAACCCTCATACTAAGATAATCTCCACAAATAAAATGAAATAATCAGCTGTGGTTACAGTGGCTTCCAATACTGTTTCAGTCTCTTCAAACTGAAGCTTCTTTCAAAATGCTGCTTCTTGCTGCCTACAGCCCAGGATGTCTTACAGCTTTAGTTAACTCAAATAGCATTGGCTCAAGTATGTATTAATGAGCTAATAACTCAGCTTCAAAAGCATGGACACATTCCAGCTGGCTGTGCTTTTTAAATGAAAACCAGATGACTAAGGCCGTCGGGACAGAGAGAAAACTGACACTGAGGTCAAGTAAAGGCTGCTAGTTGGCAGAAATTAGAGATTTAGGTGCTGGACATAAACACAACATAAAAAAGACAATATATGTACCCTCTGTTTTTCCATTGTTGTCATTAAAAGTTCCAAAAATTTGGGGAAAAAAACCTTTACACATGTCCATTATTCAAACGAAAAGAAACAGGAGCTTGTAAGTTTTGAGCTCAAAAGGAATATAAAATAGCAACACTGAAACATTTCTTTTCAACATTAAGATTTCATCGGCGCTCCAGAAAAATCTAAATATAGTTTATTGCTTCCACACTTTGTTAATTGTGCAATTTCCTCATATGTAATCATATTTTAAACAACACTCCTTTTGTACAAGTAATAGAAAGAGAAAGTAAAGTGTGATTGGAAACAAGTTTAATTTTTGTCACTGGTTCAGATTCAGGGTCATGTTTCTGTACATGATGCCTCACTAACTTTTATGGCTAACTGGGACACTTCAACAGAAATGAGGCATAGATAATGTTACCACCAACATTTGAACCTCTTTGATACATCTGCAGAGAGAACATATCTTGGTATTTCTTCCTTTAATTCCATTTGAGAAAATCTTGACACTGCATTATGTGTTTTCCCCAACAAAAGTAAAATCATTACTCTGGGATCATTGCTTTAATGTTTGCTTTCACAAAGGGCTGAAAGGTCAACTGGCTTATTTGCTCAGCTTAAAGGTCTTTGATCTTTGATTCTTATGTTTAGTGTTGCTTTAAAATTCTGTCATTTAGAGGAAGCACTGCAGGCACAAGAGATACTCGTGTCACCGAAGGCCGTGTTAAGTAAACAGTGAGAGCGGGAGATAGCAGTGAGCGAGCCACTGTGGCTTGCATAATGTTTAGGAATGTGCAGAGACCTGCAAAAGGGAAATTTACTTAGTTACAAAGTGTGCTGAGCTCTTCACTTTTCCAAAACCCTACTTGTCATATTTCTAAAAAGGCAAACAAAGAAAAAATATCAAAAGTGTAGATTCTAATTAAGACCTACAAGAATATGAACCACAAAAACACCAGGAATTGTTGCATAACATTCTTGGATATATTATTAATTAGCACCAGTCATTTGAACACAACATTTATTACTTTTCCTCACAGGAAGCCTCACCGCCTGTCATCACTTTAATAGGGTGGAGTAAAGGTCCTAAAACTTTCATGTGCATGTGTGTAGTGAGCTGAGGGGGGTCGGGGGTGGATACATACTTGAGAAATAACCACAGGGGGTGGTGGCCCCTGGCCTTTAGGATGTCAGCATGATGGAGTAAAAGTTTGGAACCTTATTGAGCTCCAGGGAGACTCTATTCAGTCCGGACAGCAACCCAGCTTCAAGCCATTATCTCAGCCTAAAAAGTTTTGTTCTTTCCTCAGGCTTCACAGAACAGTTTGCACAAAATAATGAACCCATCTCCATCAATAGACTGGCCAATTCTACTTCACTTGTATAAAGAAACAAAAATTTGAATTTGTTCAATAAACTAAACAGGTCATACTTGCATTCCTTTCATAATGTTAGAGAACTATTTTAAAACGTTTTCATAATAAATAAAGCAGATGTTTGATGTTAAATCTATCTTAGTGAATCATGAGAAGCAACGTGAAAGCCAAAAACCCCGACTTCTTTTTTTCCTGCACAACAGATTGTGAATTCCTGTAAGTCACATTTTGGTATTTGGGGCTATATAAATAAACTTTGTTTGAATTCTTTACTTGCTAGAGAATCAGTGCAAAGTTTGCTTTCAAAATGTGAACCATTTGGTTGTCCTCTTCGTTGCTTTCAGTGAACAATACGTGGGATAATATACTTTTAACAAAAGGCCCTGGAAGTTTGTAAGAGTGCCCCCCCCCCCCTTACTCTCTTATAAGTGCTTGAACACAGTTGGAGTTGCCCCTTCCCTGCTTGCCTGGGTCACTAAAGGCATTGAAGTTTTAGAGGAGCTGCTACGGCAGATTACTCCCCACAGCTGTCCCAGCACCGTGGAAATGAAGTTATGCCCCTTGTCAGCTCTGTTATGTGTTCCTTCTCTCACTCCTTGAGGACTTATGCTTCAGTGAGACAGCAGGAGGGAAGAGGGGGGAGGTAACTAAAGGACAATCCCCGTCCAGCCCGTCTTGCAAAAGTTATCTGATTGGCTGACAGAATACCTTTTCTTTGCATCATCATTCAGCGAGGCTTGAAATCCTCCTGACATTCAGCCCAGCAAAGCCCCTTCCCCCATCAAACTTCAATCATAAATCAACCCCTCCTCCACCTTTCCCACTTCTCTAAGCCTGCCTTCCTACGAGTCCAGCTCCTCGACCTCCAATTATTGCGGGTCACCGAGGTTTATTCACCTCCTTCTACTTTTGCTAAATTTGTTTATTTTTTTAATCACAACTGAGCTGTTATCCTAACATGTTAAGAAGCTCAAAGCAAAAACATACATGCTGATTTTGAAAAGTGAAAATTAAAAAAAAATTCTGACAAAGAGGTAATATGACTGGAAATATGCAAGTAGTTTCATTAAAACTCTAATAAGATTGCATTTTACAAAACCACAAGAAGTTTCCTGCAGATTAACAGCTAGGGGGCACTAATGTAAAAAATGAAAATCTTTAATCCCATAATAGATCAAATGGTGGCCCCAGGGTTTAATGTTTTATACTGTTAAACCTTCATGGGGGCCGCATAACTTCACAGATATCTCACAATGTGTGCTACTGAAAGGCTTCAACAGCTTCAAGCAAACTTCAAAATCTCTCAAAAACCACACCGTTTCCTTCAGGAACATACGTTCTTGTTGTATTTATCTTTTTTTTTTACCAATGTAATAATTATTTGTTTCTGTGTAAGTTTGATTAACCTGGTTTGTCCAATGGATAAAAAGATTAAATGAATATAAATGATATAATACAATATAAATAATGAATCCAAAAACTGATTGAATGTTTCAGCTTTTTGTTTCAGGACAGCATGTAGATTTCAAAGCTAAACATTTCTAATATGCATTACAATTACAATACCACTCTGCTATTTGCATGAAAGTATATCTTATGGTTACGGTCTAACCAACTACAATGCCTTCCTAAACTGTGAAAAAGCTGTGATTTATCAAAAAAAGCTCAATGCTGCTGTAAGTTTGTTCCTCTCGTTGTTGCGCCACATGCTTTCGTTCTTTCAAGAACAGAACAATAAAAATGTGTTTAACAGGAGAGTCAATCTTCCGGACCTGTTTTAAAAAAACAACTCCTGTAAATTTCCTCCATAACTTTTAGAAGAATGACATTATTTCCCTCCTATTCCATTGAGGAATATTTTCCAAATTGAAATCCATTGCAATATAGCCCCAAATAACTGACACGTCCAAGATTAAAGCTGAAATGCTGGTTTAGTTACAATATGGGTAGATATTACAAATGGAACCTATAAAGAGAACAAATTGCATTTGTTCCCTCTGTGTATATCAAGCCTGTTTTCTTTTCCTTAGTGTAACCTAGGGGATGAATTATTTGAGGAGGAGGCAGAGGGGAGGTTGGCCAAGCAGCGACTTGAGTTATGATGAGGCCATTTTAATGAGGTTCTAGTCCCTGCAGCAGAAGACCAAGCTGACTATTCTCTTTTCCAGCATGGGAAAACAAACACTACATTCCTATTTTCCTCTGGTGCCAAAAGTTAATAGAAAACATTTCAAGGCACTGCATTGTCTAGGGGCCCCAATATGACTCTTATCCCTTCATTATCCTCAACAGTAATAAAAAGGCATTACAATTATTAATGGTTGGATTAGAAGGCTGTTCTCTTAAAGTGACAGTGGCAGGCTTTTTCTTACAACAGACTCAGATATGTTGTAGAATTCATTTTACTTTTGAAATATTGTCAATGATTAATGACAGTTTTGTTATTTTCTTTTCTTTTCATTATGATCATATGATAAATAATTAAGAAACCGACCTCTAAACATTGAGCTGTTAGCGTACTAACTGTTACCCAAAATAAATGCTGAACTTTGCAGTGTATCAGCTGGGGTTTGACCGAGCAATAAAGCTGAACTCTCCCACATTACTCCACTGTCTTCCACTGGTACAGCTGTCTCCTCGTGCTCCCCCACTCCATGAGAAGGGTGACAGAAGAACAGAGTGAATGAAGTGCCCCCACATTGTGCTGCTGCACTATTGTGTGTTTTGCATCTGCATAACAGAGATGCCACTCGACATCTCCTCCAATAAATGGGCTGCATAGCCCGTTTCTTTTCCTGGAAAAACAGCATGGCTCCCATCAATGGTTCTTAAGACCCATTATCACAAGTAAAGGAGGGATGGTGGTGTTTTTTGTTTGTTTGTTTGTTTTGGTTAATACAGACAACTGCCTGAATGATAACATGAGTCATGTGTGTGAACAAGCATACCATGAATTAAAAATAAGACATATGGATATTTTGGTGGTTTGGATGCGACTTTTAGTCCCCCCCCCCCATATGTTACTTGTATTCCACTGCTCAACACTTAAAGCTTTTTTTTTAAATAAGAAAATATCACTCATTAAGTTTCATTTTAAACATCAGATTTATTTAACATGCACATACATTCAAAAATCTGTGTTCACAATGGGTGTTTAACATCTTACATAAATACACAATTTTGTTCTTTCTTATCTGTCTACAGAAGGCATACTGAAAAACAAATGGGCAAAATTATGTCCATTTGTGCTCCATATACCCAAAAGGAGGCATTAACTCTCTCTAGTCTACTCCGTTTCTGTGGATTAACACTTCATACCTTGTCCAAACATACTTGCATACAAGGACAAGTGTCTCACTTTAAGAGCTTCCTTTTGCAGATGCAAGATCTGCCTTGGGGTTAGGACACATTTAAGTGGCTCACATCAACTTTGGTTTCACGTGGAGGGGTGTAAAGTCAAATGACTGCTTTCACAGCAAGTAATAGGACTTCAGGCACTTTTAGACTAAACAGATTCCCTTCCTTTCTGGACATAATGCTGTACAAGAGCAGGACTCACCTTTTCACATAGTGCACGTTGCTTTCCACTAATAAAATCATATACAAATATATTCACAATATAATTTTATACAATAATTTACACTTATGTATAAACAGCCCTCCTCAACATTTTCAGCTTGATTAATTTGAGAATCAATAAGATCGAATCCTCATTATTATATGGTTTTACATGACTTACTCATCTGTGCTGACAAGTATGGAGTTTTATCGTAATTACAATGTTGTCCATAGTCAAATTAATTTTCTTAAAACCAAAATGGTGGTCAGCATGTTAAGAATGGTCTGACAAGGTGAGGAGCCTGAATCCTCCACATATATATCGTCCTCCTGGTCGATGTAATCATCTTCTGTATCCTCCTCAGAGTCTGAAAAGCCGCTTCCTGCGAACCTATCACCGGAATCAGAGCACAAAGTTTTCATGCTTAATTTGATGTATTCGCATATGGTCCTTTCAGTACCATCACACACACAAATGTCCAGCTGTTGCGCCTTCGGTATGGAGCGCATGTTGGTTATCGTTCGGCGACAACTATCCGTGCACCTCTGACCTCCGAAAAGTT
The DNA here is from genome assembly GCA_037177055.1 of Atherinosoma microstoma. Taxonomy (NCBI): domain Eukaryota; kingdom Metazoa; phylum Chordata; class Actinopteri; order Atheriniformes; family Atherinidae; genus Atherinosoma; species Atherinosoma microstoma. The sequence goes on from JBBBVU010000020.1 coordinate 5,505,962, forward strand.
TTCGGCAGTGAAACAAATAATCCTTAATGGCAGAGCTGCAAGCTGGGTCCATCTCACACTGCATTCTGGCCTCGGTGCAGCCCATGGTACTGGTCCGAGGCAAGCACGGATCGATGGCTTGTTTAGTGCTCCTGCAGACAGAGTCCCGGGCGCAGTCGCAGTCCTCCAGAGATGGGCCGTTCCGGGTAAGATTGAGCTGGGCCAGAGAGGATATGCAGTGACTGGGACACTTCCTACTTTCTCCGGTGATGACAGATGCGCAGGCATACAGGTACTGATCGTACGCATATTTGCACTCCGGCTCTCCATGACACTTGAGAATGGCTTTCCAACAAATCAGCCGATGGCTGTGGTTCGGAGATCCGCCACAGATGCCGACGATTAGACTCAACACCGAGCATATCAAAACCAATGCCTGCTCCACGAATATGGCACGACTTGCCATTTCATCCAAGAATGAATCCTAAAATGAGTTGACTTCATAAGAGGATCTCCATCACGCAGCTTCAGCAGTCACTCCTTGATGGTTTCACATCACACCACAGTTGGTTAACGTGAAGTCAGTGAAGCGCCACGATAAAGTCCGCGTGTGTGCATCAATGATGGCCATAACAAAGTTTCCAGTTCTCGTCGTTTCTTTTCAAGGAGGCTTCTGCATCTGTGGATAAGAACCCGGGAAACTTGAGTATGAGGAATAGCTTTAAAATATCCGTGTTTCCAAAAACAGTCTGTTCTGTTACAGCCCTCCCGCATCCACTCCAAATGCGGGTCGTGTTGCGACGGGCTGATTAGATTCTGCAACAACCGCTTCTGATTGGTCCACTAAACTGTTGTGATTCAGCCGTCACATGCGGGAAGTGACGCAAACTGCACACACTTTCTGCTACACACACTTTCTGCTACACACACTCCTCAATACAGTTAAAGAGGACTACAGTTTTGTAGTTTTTTGTTTTGTTTTAATTATTATAAATGTTTGAGTATAAATAGAATCACATAATTTTCTTCTTTTCCTGCCTGACGAAATAGCTGTTATAACATGCATGGCTCCTGTCTTAAACTTTCTGCCATAACACAGTAAACCCTGAATGTGTATCATACAACAGATCCACGAGTGTTTTGCTAACATATTCGCACACATCATTAAAGATGTGGCATTTTAAGGTAGGAACTATGATTTCCTCATAAGTTGCTGGGAAAGTACCAGAGGCCTAACAAAGACAGGAAAAGAGAAAATAAATTTGTCCTTACAATTGCTTCCTTTGCTGTCCATTCTGTGCAAGTGGCAGCAAGCAGCAGTGCATAATCCAGTACTGCTGCATTTGGAATAGGGTATTTCCTATTTCCTTACAATAACATTATTTAACGAGAGAAAAGTGTTAAGAGGAATGACAATTGCTGGTTTACGCCTTGTAAACAAACATCAGGCTTGACAGCACTGTAAATGAAGATCGATTAGATCTTTTAGGGCCTCAAGGGCAAAAGAACAAAAAACAGGGAACAAAACCAGTCAGTAATTTGGATAACTGTGTTCCTCTGACCCTGTCACATCACCAAACTATTACCACAAAGATCTGGCAGCTCTCAGGGGGCCCTTGGACCCCAAATTCCAATTAGAGAGATTAGAGGGAAGTCAAAACAAGTGCAGTGGAGTTTCTTAGCCAAACAGCCCATACACACCCCTCTATCTTATCCAGCTGGCATTCCAGTCCAACAGTCTAACTTCAGACTCAATTTAAAGCAACATCAAAGTGGAGGTTAGAAAAAGCCTTAATGTTGAACCACTCAAGAATCTCTTAAATACAAAAGAACCTGACATCAGCCCAGATGCCTGAGACCAAAGTCGGCTCTCAACAAACAGAAATGTTGCTGTGCTGCTGCTGAAACGCTACAATCCATACGGGTTTGAGTTTGGAAAAAGCTGTAATTCGCCAGAGCACAAAGCCTTCACAAAACTTTCTTTTTCAACAAATAAGAGCACATTTAAGAACACACCCTGGCTGCAGTTGGATTTCACTTTTAAGAGTGAGTTCATAATGCATAACAGAACCAAAATCCCATCAGTGCTGGATGGCAGCCAGATAAGAACAACGGCCAGATTCAGTGGAGCCAGCAGCCCTGATGGAGCAGACAACTGCTCTCCCTGTAAAAGCACCTCTCAAGCTACTACTTTATCACTTACATTCTTTACTTTTGCTCCAAATGTCTCAAACTGTATTGATTTAAAATTCCGGCCAGTGCCCTCTTCTATCTATTTCCAACAAACAGGCAACCTCCAGATACATGTGGTTGTTCATGGCGACTTGCATATAATAGTGTTTCCAGAATTGGAATGCGGTTCCCCAGAGTAGATTTGTAAATACTCATGCAGAGACAGACATGCTCTTCAGTTTGTCTCCGCTGCTGTCAGAAGTCATTACACACAAGCTGCACTGCCAGAACAATTCACTGAACTTTGTATTCAAGAGCTTCCAAGTCCAGAGAGAGGCAGAAAGGGGGAGATGAGAAAGAGGAAAAGAACGCAATATTAAAGAGCTGCCAACGGTTTTTCTGCCTGCATTTTTCCATTTTTCTTTGACTTCTCAAATGTCAGTTGCATTTTTTCGACATGAGAAAGAAAGAAAATCATATTGTTTTTGTGAAAACAACTAAAGTTAAGCTTTTTGCCCATAGTTATCATATTAAGTATCCTAAATAAAGTTAGAGCAAAGTCGTATTTCAGTTTTCATACATGCAAATAAAAAAAGGAATGGTGGTGTTGCTTGCATGAAAGTTATTTAAATAGTAGCAGAAAAATGGCAGTGCTAGCACAGCATGACATTATTATTGCATTTAGTACAGGCTTTTATATCCCTCTGAAGATGGACTTTTCTGACTTTTATTTAAATATTTTCTTTCTTGTGACATAGCTCAACATCTGATGGCTTGGCAACAAATTTTGCACCGATACCCATATATTGTTTTTCTGTTCATTAATCCCGACTGATTATTTCCTCACTTTTCCTCAATATGACCACCACAAGCTTGAACTTTGTGGACTTAGTAAAATGTCAGCTTTCCCCCAAAATTCACCAAAGATTAAGTTAAATACACACATACTGAGCTGAGAGAGTGAAAATGTTAAACTCCTACTTAATGTCAGCATGTTAGTTTGAGCCTGTCAAACGTTGACTGCACTGAACAAGTAATGTACTTAGATTTTTCACTGAGCTGCTGCTGCAGTAGTGTGTAAATGGTTTATATTCTGCAAATATCTGCTCATACTACATAAAAAAATATGTTTGTTTTTCTGTTTGTATTCTTATGCAGGGAGTGCACAACTGAAAACTGCCATTTGGTAGGAACACGGACATAAATCTTTTTTTTTAACAACAAAATCCTGCTATATTGCTGACAAAAAAGTAAAAAGGACATACGTTATGCTGCCATTGCTTGTACAGTGGTGAAGCTAGACATTTATTCATGGACAGAAGGTGGGCGAAACTTTATCAAGGGAGCCAAATAGAAATGATGGTGTTTCTCTTTCTAACACACTGCTGGTAATTGTGATAATTGTGGTCACATAACAGAGAAAAGAGAAATAAAAATCTTTGCACTATTAATCTGGATCACCAAGTGGAAATATTTTCAACAAGAGGTCCATAAAAGGCAAGTTAGTTGTTTTGGGGCACAGTATGTGCTGCTTGATGTGGTAGTGGGCGGATCAATGGCTTTTCCTCGTAGCAGTTCTGGCTTGTTGTTTTGGTGATGGCTGTGGTTGACAGGATCCTTGTGTGATCCTGAGCTGGCTGTCAACACAGGCTGGGGTCGGTCCTGGCCTGAAGTGTGTCCTTCCTCTTTACAAAAAAGTCAGATATATCTTCCTAAAACAAGTCTGGTCACTGGCTGTGTTTTTCCATTGTCACGCTGTAGCTTACTTTAAAATCAAGCATCAGCCTTGTTAGCTTCCTGTTTATTACCTCCATCAAGGTGTGGAGGTTATGACTTCGGCAGCGCATGCTTGTCTGTCTGTCTGTCCATCTGTCTGTCTAGCCCCTTTCAGACTTGCTCTGAAAAGCGGTAATGTTGCGGACTTTGTCTTTTATACATTCAGACAAACGTTCTGCTCTTTTACCTCGGAGCAGTAGCGGACATTTACCGGCTATGTCATTGAGTGGAAATGTTGCGACACGTTGTTTTGCCTGAACGCACAAGAAATGTTCTGGGCAAGTCGCGTTTTTTTTTACACTAGAACCGCCAACATTCCAATACCCCCTAGACCACCAGCGGAGGTAATTTTGACATCCTGTTGATGCAGCATTAAAAAACAAAACAATAAAGGTGGCGTTTACAGAGGCCAACTTTTTTTCACCTTTGAATCTTTATTATCATTCAGAAGTAGACAAAGCTTCAATAAATAAATGATTGATTAGTACCTGTGTGGGATTACTTTGGGGTTGTATTTCAAAAACAGACTGTCAATTACTTAGTCGCTTACAACATTCACTTATCAGCTAAATCATTTTTTTAATGTATTTAGATTTCAAGCAGTTATTTGAGAGGGAACAATTTGGAAAAAAAGCATTATATAATGCAAAAGTAAGGAAACAGAGTCCTGGATGTCAGCTGATTTTGATTTATTGTATAGCACATGGAGAACTCAATAATGAACGTATGGCAGGTCACTCTGGCATCGATGCAGCTACGGTAGAGGATACAAGCCATCAGTGCAGCGACATCCAAAACTTTATAAAATCCTGCAACAGGCTATCTTCTAGTTACAGGTAGATGCTAGAATCCCACATTGTGTGACACGGAGCATGTTGATATTCTGGATCTAGTGATCCAAAAGGTTCAAAATAGAGGGGGCATTCGGTAGGCCGTTGGACCTTTTGGGGTTTTTCTCAGATGAGTCACCCTATGGCTTGGTAGGGTCTGCACTGTCTGAGTGCATCTTGTTATTTAATGAACTAGCTCATGTAACTCTAGCTTAGTTACCGTTAAACATCATAGACACTCAGGTACTCTGAGCATTTCTTTTATCATTTATTTTAGGCTCCAATGCGAAAGTCTCACCTGAGTTAATGCCTTGTTGAGGAAATTATTCATAAAACCATCAATGTGTTATAAATCATTAAAACTCCTGTTCTTGTTTATGTTGTTTGCAACCAGGGCCGGACTGGCCCACAGGAGAAGCGGGAAAATTTAGGGGCCTGACAGCCAGTAAAAAAAAAAAAAGTCATGTTGCATTACATCAGTGTTGCTGATTTGGCTTCCTGCACTGACACCGCACAGAAAAAATTATTTGGTGCTGGTCACTTCTCCCTACTACTAAGCCAGTATGTCCATGTGGGGTCCATAAGAATCGAGCGTTTTACGTCTATTCACTCAAGATGAAAAAATTGAACTAGTGCTCAGGCCAGTGTATTAATAAAGTTGGTCACTAGTTGACTCTCCCATATGTGAGTTAATGAGTTCAGCAACAACTGATGGGTCAACAAAAACTTGCTGAGTGTTGTTATAAATAAAAAGATGCTTTGTCACTTACGTGTTGTGTTTAATCGGCTTGAAAGTTGAAGGCAAGGAGACTGGCGGACTGGACTCATTAAATGGAGCGACATTACGTAGCTTATTGACAGCTATCGTCCTTTAGCTAACTACTCTCCTGGAAGTTGTTAGGTCGGAGCTAGTGACCTACTTACTGAAGACAGATGGACAGGTGCTCTGCTGCTGACAAAGGTCGCCTGTAGTTTGATCCTGGGAGGATATGATGGCCGATCCTCCCCATTAGATCATCAAACTGGGATCAGATGAGTGAATTTCCCTGAAAGTGTCCGTAACTCCTAAGTTAGATTATGAAATTCACCGGGCTCTCAGCACCTCTGGAGTATCTGGTGGACCCAAACACGCCAGTTTTCCGACTTCCAAAGCAGGTCAAAGGGTCAAACTCTCACAAATAACTCAAAATAACCAGGCAGCCATGTTCATTGTTGACAGAGGTGACTGACACTAAAACAAACAACCCTTCCCACTCCAGAAAGTTCAACTTGATATACAAATGGAGCGTTTTATTCACACGTATAATATGCTCTATTCGCGCGAATAAAACGGCCAAATCAAGTGAGTAACCGTCCAGTATCTGGGCGTTGAAATGTAGGTGCGTATAGGAATGGAAACGCTCTGTGTGAACGCAGGGTAGAGGTGCATTAAAGGTGCAACAGCTCTTGGCATCACATGTCCATGAATAATGAGGTTTCTCAGCATGTTGGGCAGTGATATACATTAGCTACATCATTGTTGGGGGGTGGGTGTAAAAAGCGACAAAGCTCATATCAGGAGTTTGGAGGGGTAGGACAGGGCTAACAGGACTTTCACCCAGGGGTTTTGGGTTTGAGTCCTGCTACTAAAGCCGCTTTCAGACTTGCATTGTGGAAAAGTTGCGGTAAAGTCCATCTGCTCTTTTACTGGAGTTGTCTTTTCAAACATATCGCTTCCCCTGAGTTTTTTTTACATATCTGTTTTACATTCAGATATCAGGAAATGCTCCGGATTGTCGAAACAGGATAGGACGCCTTTGTGTTGTGACCTATCCAGAACATTTCTTGTGTGTTCGCTCAAAATGACATCCCGCAACATTTCCGCTTATGACATGACGGGCTAGCCGATGAATGTCCGCTACAGCTCTGAGGTAAAAGAGCGGAACGTTTGTCTGAATGCAAATGGTATAAAAAACAAAGTCCGCACTATTACTGCTTTTCAGAGCAAGTCTGAAAGGTGCTTTAGAGTTTTGTTTAACATTCTAAGCTTCCCTTCACGGTTTGGTGGGACTGAAGTCCCTGAAACCTCTTGGTTAAATTAAGGAAAACCTTATGGGCTTTGAAAATCTTAGCTGCATGTTTGAAAACACAGTTTTCCCCTCTGCACCAAGCTTCTCCTCCATTTTTCTTTGTTACAACAATGAGCCAGATATTTGGCTGGAACCTGTTTCAGACATTGTTCGATTTTCATAGCAATTTATTGGATTATGTGACTCCAAGCAATCCTGACAAAGCCTTCATATGTGTTTAGTTTAGAGTAAAAACAGATGGTTTGGAAATGCAGACAAGTTTTTCCATGTGTGCCAACCAGAACCTTTTCTTTTTTTTCACATCATGTCTTTATCACACCAGAGATGTTTTAGGAAGATACCACATGTTCTGAGACTAAGTGCATCCCTCTGGGGAAGCTGTGCACTGCAACAGGAAAAAGATCTGACTTTGCACACACAGAGGAGTGCAGAACTAAGTTCAAATATGAGTCATCCTGGCAGCAAAGTGGTCTCAGAAAGTTATAATTGCCAAAGTCAAACATTTAAAACAGGGTGTGATGTGAGAATGAACAGAACCATTGTTTTGCTGTATTGGTTTCCAATCTGATTCATTTGGCTTGCTTTATAAAACACACTAGCACAACTCTAAACAAGTTTGGAAGAAAAAGTATGGCTGCTGAAAAGATTTAAACTCCAGACACAGAAGTAGACTCATGGCTTTGCTATCACAAAAGAGGGTTTTTGATAGCTATGTGACAACTGCTTTAATACCTGTATGATATGGAACAATGTACACATTTTTGGTTTACTTAAGCCTGCAGAATAGACAGGTAATGGTAGGATAAAAGCTACATTTCTTCTCATTTTAAAATGTGGCCGACAGTCACACAAATTTCCACAGAGGTAATTCCACTGAGGGTATCTGTTACTAAAGAAGGAGGCATATAGCTATGACAGAAGAAAAAAGGACCTTATGGCAAACAGCCGTTTTAGTTTTTGTTTGAAACATGACCTCTCTTCTCCAGACACATATCCTTCCAAGAGGAACTAGCTACTCAAGGACAAATATGCCACCACTGCTTTAACACAAAGAAGTTATTGTTCACAATATAAAGGCCTTTAAATAAAAATAGAACGACAGAAAATTAGCCAACTACCCTAAAACCAAGAGCTGAACAGACAAGAAGTTTTAAGATTTCTTTAGACTGCTTTGTCAGGATTTAATCTGCTTTAATGCCACGTGATCTTGTTAAACATGTTTTAATCAAGCTCATGATTTTTCCTACTGGCCCAATAAACCTCCTTGTGACAGTGAAATTAGTGCTTATGCACACCACAATGTTTACTGTTTATGGGTTGTGGTGGTTGCTGTCAAGGGAAATTGATTTGGTCTAACACAAAAAGTCTTGTCAACATTTTAGCAATGTAGCATTAGCACCTAAACTGACTGGGATTTCTGGTAAATAGAGTATAAGATCAATACCACCTCAATGTTTGTATACCACATCTCAGCCAGCTGCCAGTTAGCTTGCTAATGAGGGCGCTCTGTCAGATATCTGTCAATTTTTTTTTTACCATAATCGTGTTTTTACAATTTGCTCAGAAAACAAGAATTTTCCTGTTTTTTCTGGTTTGTGTCAAACAATTTCTTGGTTTTGAAAATACCTAATGATGATACGCATTGTGTGCATTTCAACTAAAAGACAGGAGGTTCACACCGCTAAATCGTTTTGCTGTCAGAGCTGTCAGAGAATCAAAACACAGTTCAGGTATATTGAAGTGTGCTAAACCTGAGAAAGCAAACGTTTTGGACTGGGCAGATTGATCTGAATATTGTAAGTATCAATACCAATGCTAGTATCAGTATTGTTCGATACCAGTGTGATGAGATGAATATTTTTCTTGCAGGTGACTTTGGCGACAAAAAGTTCTTCATCTTCTTATAAGTGATAAGGCAAACATCCAAAAAAGGTTTAATCAAACTTGGAGGACGTTTAGAAAAAGACCTGAGAGTTGTTAAAATTCTACAGAAGGGATGTTCAGATTTAATTTTTCTTTAATGTCACCTGAAGTGCTTTGGTGAGAGCTGCAGAGGATTTTAGTGGAATAATTTTTATCACATCTTAGGGCATCACTAGCATTTACCTGAATAATCACAGTGTGGTGCACAATTGAATGAACTGAAAATCACTTTACATTGAAAATATAATACCATATATATGTGTACAAAATAACAGCCATTAGTGAGTATTAGCAGTTATTGACACATTTGTCCAAATGCAAAAAGGTGCATGTCATAGCTCAGCCTAAAATCAATTAAAGCTGAGGAAATCCCAGAACCATTTGTAGAAGGGTGAGACAAACCTCAAAGAAAATAATAAATCTGACCATGTAGGGATATGAACACATTCAATAGTATTTTTTGATGGACCATATTTTTGTTCAGCCTATGAAGGCTCTCTTGGTTACATTTCAGATGAGGTCTGTTTTTAATGACAGTAACCACATGCATGCATTTAATCCAAACATACCACCCTGTTCAAGCCGCAGCACCAGCGGTGGTCTGGTCCAGTCGTCCAAAGCCATGACACCATTAAATAAATTAAGCTCATCTGTGTGAATTTTCTTTCTTCCTAGTACAAACAATGGAAAAGACCTCGGTTACAGCTTTAAATGATCTCAAATGGAACAAGAAAGAAGACAAACCCATTTTGCAAATCCAATAATCACAGGAAAGACACTTATGATTATAATAGAATATATTTCTATCCTGATTCATCCAATATCAGAAGTCTGCTTCATCTGAAACATCAGGGTTAAAATTACTGTAGCCTATTTCTCCATTTTATTTGCCTTTAATGATTTTTCATGGATTTCGTTACCTGCCTTCGGAAAGTCTTCTCCAGAGTCCCAAAAGCTTTTACTGGCTTAATTACAATTAAAGTAACCAGTGTCCAGTACCTATAATAGATAATCATATCACTTTGACAAGTGACTGACTCTATTGCATGTCAACTGAAATGTAATATTACCTCACGTCAGTATTATCTTAAGATTTTGCCAGAGGAAATATGGGTTCTCACGATGAACACATCAAGAATGAAGTGTCAGGTACAAATATGGATCCTTTCTGGTGTAAAGTTAAAGAAATATTTGGATTAAGAGTTAGAGCCACTCAGGGTGGTCTGGGAGAAACAGAGTGTATGTTTAATTTAAACATAGGCTCGCTGAGTCTGTGAGACAAGACATGCAGCCACTGAAACAAAAGGATGGTAACTTTAATATGTATCATAACTTAATCCAGTGGTTCCCAAACTGGGAAGCGGAACCCCAAGAGGGGGCCCAGAGTTATGACGGGGGGGGTGCGCAGCAGGGCTAGCTAGTTTTTGCACTGCTAGCAAAACATGGACAAATTTGTGAAAGTAGCAGTGGGCAAATGATGATGAATCAACAACCGAGATATGACCAAAAAAAAAAAGAAAAAGAAAAGAAAAGAAAAGATGACAAGGAATATCTGACCAGGTCCAGTAATGGTAATTGTCAATAATGGGTAATGGAAAGAGACCAAAGTACGTTTTATGTCTCAGAATATCAGCATCAGATAATATGTAAACACATGGGGATCTCATCCTGAACACAAAGAAAAGCCTGTTGATTACTTTAGAAATAAACAACTCAACTATAGAAGACTTGTTTTACTAAAGCAGCATCTGTCTCATCGAAAGCTCGACTCACCTGAAGAGTTTCTTGGTATAAAACTCCTCATACTATAGCAGAGGATGACAATTCCTTCTGCCACTGACATAGTTTAATCTATAGTTAATGAAGTAGCAGCAAAGAAACTAAAACTATTTCATAGTACTCTCCTTCGTACATTTCTTCTGGGTACATGTGGTAGTGGGATCATGGGGGGCTTGACATTATTGTTGTCGATAAAAGGGGGGCCCTTCAGAAAATTTTTGGGAACCACTGACTTAATCTAAAGTTGCACTTTATGATGTCAGTGTGAGTTGGATGCTAAAATTAGACACAATGGGATCAAAGATTATAAACTAAACTCAATTTGTTCAGAATGAATAATAGATAAATAGATAGATAATAAAATAAAGAAATAAAACCAAAAGCAGTTATAGATTGTTTAAAAGTCATTGTATACAGTTATTCTTGTGAGCAGAATTATCCTATGTTTATGTTACAGTTTAAAAAGCCTCTGTCAGAAGTCTGTGTTGTTTAATTCCTATATTTTGTATAGCGTGCAGTGTTTTCTTTCATGCTGAGCAATTTGTGCAACATTATTTTTCATAACCAAAGCAGGAACTCAGGAACAGTCTTGGCCCTTCTTGATCAGTTTGCACAATTTCTTTCAGTTGTTACATTTACTTTTAGTCATTTTGCAACCACTTATCCAAAGCTACTTACAGCATTCAATCTTCAATGTGGCAAGAAACCCTCTCTACTTAATTTGTTCAATTCATTCAAATGAAATAGCACAACCGGAGCGAGTGCAGCTGTGCATCACTGTCACTGCAGATGCTGCTGACCCAACACACAATTACTTAAAGCATCAAACCCACAGTTGAAATATCCAGAGGATAGTTTCACAAAAATAATTGCACTATCCATGTTCAGTAATTGTTGTTTGTTGAAGTTACTAGACTTCATTTCTAAGCTTTTGTAAGCTGGAGTTGCACACTTTTGGCATCGTATGAGTAGAAGAAAGGCAATGAAGCCATACAATTTGGAGAAAGTGTAAGAATCAAATCCATGATGATGATTTGGTGAATGGTACCTAGTAGTTACAGAGATGGGCTTGGGTCTGGAGGACTTGGGTTGGACTTGGTAAGAGAGGCGAGCCACTGTGGGTCCCTGAACAAGGCCCTTATATTGCTCTCCTGGTGCTGGGAAAATGCTAGCCCCCTGCTCCTAGTGTAACTAAGGATGGGTTGAAAGACTCATTTTGGTGTGTTTTGTGAGATATATACAGACAAACAAAGATTTCTAAAAAATCTTTATTAGTATTAAAGTGTGCAGGTTGTTGGGAGTGAGTTGTAAGGTCTCATTTTTTAAGTTAAATTTGGACTTTGGCAATAACATTTTTTTTCTGCTGAACAGAATTGGAAAGAAACTAAATTTTAATGTTGGAATCTTTGATGTGTGGAATTGTTAACCAAATATTAATCAATCACATAGGTTTTGCTTTTATGCTGGCAAGCAGTCTATATAGACTGGCTCCACCAGCTGGACAACAATTGTGGATAATACACCAAAGCCAAATAGCTAAGATCACACTGCAAGAAAGAGATCAACCTTGTCACTCTTGCTTCTTGAGCAAGAGTGACATTTGATTATATTTGATTTCTCATTTGATTTGGGGAGGTTATTGATGTTTTCTGAGTAAGTTGTCAGCAGACCAGACACGCCACAGACACACCACTATTACACTCTCCACCAGAGTGTAACATAAACAGAGTCTGTCTGGACATGGGCTGGATGTCAGTGAGATAGTAAGGGCCTAAAACAGGAAGCAACAGGTAATGACCTGTTGAAATTTTTAGCCTCATAGAATGCCTTAGTCAAATTTTGGCTAAATTATGATATCTGTTTAATTGTACTCTACTAACATTGTTGATGGATTTTGCATAATTTCCTATAAACCATTAGAATATGAATTGGACAATTATGCTGTGAGGCTAACAATATGTGACATTTGTTTTTATATGGTTGCTGTTCCATTAAACCTGTTAAGTCTTCCACTGCCACTATAATTGGTGGGTTTTTTTATCAAAAAAAGAAGAGGAAGAAACTATAGTGAAACGGTGATGCGTGTCATCTTATTTTGTCTTTATACATGAGCAAACAGATGTACAAAAGTACATAAAAGCACACACACCACAGACAGTAGCAAAGAAAAATAAACAGGCTGACTCTTGCTTTTCCAGCAAATCTAAATATTGACTCTGCAACCTATAATCATACAGAGTCTGAACAAAATTAAAATAAACAAGTGAGCCTAAAACATGGGAGCGTCTCATGGGCACCAAGGCTCTTAAACGCTGACAATGATAAACGCACATTTAAAAAGGAAATGGCCTTTCAGGGAAAACCAGACGATGTGAATTCCATCCAGCATCCTGAAGCGACATAAAATAATTTGCAGTCTCTATATATACAAAGCAGTCCTTTCAGAAGCATTGAACATGTTGTCTGCGATCAAACATCTGCTTTCAGTTGACATTTAACTTTTATATGAATCTTGTAATCTCACATCTACAGACTCAGTAAAAATAAATCACTTCAGCTCCTACACTTTAATGCCAAGTTTCCGAGGAACATAAGTTATTATTGTTTTGTTTCAAAGGAAGAAAATTCCATTAAGATGTGCATCAAATTTAATTGTATTTCAAACCCTTTTTCTTTTTCTGTTCTTTATTTGGAAGCAACAGAACAATATCGGGAAGAATATAATCTGCATATGTTGACTTTATGGGCATGTTCATGCCCATAAATGTTCATGCCCATAATGATTGTTTTCCTAAAGAAGCTTGATTGATTGCATGAGACTTTTGTGTTGGCATTGTGATGGATCTTTTTGTTTTTCTCAGCGTGTCTTTATTGCTCATTAGTGTTGTGGCAAATGTTAGACATTTCTTGAACTACAAAAGACTGTCAGTGTGTTTCTGATGCCAGAAATCAGCAGCAGCTCACAAACACAGAATCTTGAAGAAATATCTTCAAGGGATAATCTTAATATTATGCCTTTCCTGGTAAAGGCTACTGTGGTTTCCATTTTATTAAATTGCTTTTATGTTGTAGTTGTCATCTGGATATAAAGATTGATGCTGATGATTATACAGCATTTGGTTATACATTAACAAAATAGAACAAATCTCATTTTTACATGATTAATGACTACATAGTTATTGATGGACTTTTATCGTATTTCTTATTAGGCAACAGGATTCCATGGCAATGCTTATACATTTACACACATTTTAAACTTTTGGATCATCATTTTGCATGATTAACATAACACAAGTTTGGGATTAGGATAAAAGTACTGGGCGCTATTGTCTCACAGTGAGTAGCATGAAATGACTTGCAAAACTCCAAAAAATACTTACAAGGCTAATAAAAAGAGTTGATATGCTACTATTCCTTTTTTATTGGACAAACTGCATGTCATCATAAATAATGAACAATTGGATTAAACCATCTCTGTATGACAAAGACTTATATATTGTGAATTATTCTTTTTATTTAGTAAGTTAGTTCATTTGATTCTGATGATTATGTTTCACATTGCATATATATATATATATATATATATAT
>JBBBVU010000020.1:5529831-5540299 GCA_037177055.1 Atherinosoma microstoma
TATATATATACATAATTTACTGTTTTTATTTATTTATTTTTGTTGTTTTTTCTTTTGTCCAGCTCCAATCTGCAAGGTACTTTTATTGCCCACAGAACCAAAACTCACCAGATGTTATTTCTATTTTCATTTCATTATATTTTCTTCAAACCATTCCATGTAAAACCTAAACGTGATTGTGTTTAGATCAGCAGTTACTAATATAGTAAAACCAGATTGTTTGGCAACATAACAAATCCACTTTTAAACTTGCTTTACTCGCTTTTTCCCTTTATATTCTGATGATTTTTAACATTTCTTATTTAGCTTACAAGTACAGGCGACCCAAAAAGTAATGGATGGTGGATCATAGTGTTTCCTCCTCTGCAGAATATTTATGCTAATGTTGCATTAATATAAAGATATTTGGAGGCTAATTTGGATAATTCTTGTTAGATATTTTAAGCAAGTAACATTAATTATTCATCATACATGTGCTGTAAAATATACTCCCATTAGATGTAATTATGATAAATAAGTTTGAACTTCTAGTGAGCAGGTAGCACAGGTATTAAGTTAAATAATCAATTCAGGTTTATTTATAAGCATTTAAAAAAAATTCTATTCATAGTTTTATTTTAGCTTAAGATGAGGTTTTTCTGTGTTTTTGTTTGTGTCTTGCCTACAAATTAGTCTCTGCCTCCCTCAAATGAGTGTTCCCAAATCTTTCTGTGACATGTGTCTGTGACATTCATCTGCGAGCAGCAAAGATAGTGCGTTGGGTCACTGCGGATAACTCCTAAAAGAACTTTTCAAATGTTTTGGATTTATTGCCTGAGGCTTCATGCCATGTATTTTTGCTCTTACAATCTTCAAATTAAGATGACAGTGGAATGTGGACTCTTGATGATGGCTGTTTTTGTTGTGAAGTGTTCATTTCTTGTATAAAAAAAAATCCATTTTGAGTAATCATTTTGAAGCACTGAAAAATTGTGAAAAAGAGGATGAAGACTTGTCTGAACCCAAGGCAAAGTCTTCAAATTTCAAACGCTAAAGTTTTTTTGGCTCTTTAAAAAGAATTTTAAAAAATATCTTTTTTTTTTCACTGCCTACCCATTATGATTTTACCAAATTTTACACAGTATGTTATCTTTAAGTTAATGCAGTTATCTCTCTCCGCTGGGGGGAAAGCAACTGTATAAGTACAAGATAAAGCATTTACATAAATAGAGATGAAGCATCCTGAAAACAGAAGCTGCTTACTGATAAGAAAGTGATATGGCATGGCACTGCAGTGAGTCATGGTTGTGCACTGAGGCTTAGCTTTTCCTCACTGCAGCTTTGCAGAATTAACTGTAATGTGGCATGGCCAGGTATTGCATTTCCTTTATGCAAGCATTGTAAGGTTAGCCGCTATTGACCGCTCGACCTGAGCTTGGAGAGAGAAAGTGATTATTAGAGGGAGGCAGCGAGACCATACATGAAAAGGATAATAACTGTGATGTGAAGTTCATTTATTATGTTTTTCTTTTATTTTCAGATTTATTCATAGTTTGGACTGGACGTAAAGGGACTGCTCCTTTTGTTGATGCTTTCTGAAACATATTCATGGCTCAAGGCAGTTACATCCTGAGAAATGTGTCAGGTAATTGTTATTGAAAACATGTCAATAACCTAAATGTTACACTTATTTATTAGTATATGGCTTGTTTCTGTATGTAATGCACACATGCATTTAGTCTCTTTGTGAGCAGATGTTGCACAATATGATTTTATCTATAAGCTTGACATGAAGAGTGGCTCTCCATAAACTTCAAGTTGACAGTATTTCCTATTCAAATGCGGATATGATTAATTGTATTATATAATTTTCAAGCATTGGCGCAACTTTTTTTTTCTTTACTCAGATATTTGGAGAATGTCTGTGGTTTTTTAAAAAAGAAAAATCTGCCCAGAGAATGGTCAGGCATTTAGAGGGAGAGTTGCAGAGTAATTATAGAGTGGGTTCAGTCTGTGTAGAGAGTCATACGATTTGGAAAGAAGTGACAGCTGAAAACAGTGTATATGCAAGTGGAAAGTCTTCCTCTGTCCCTCCTCCTCTGGTGGGTAGGCTTTGAGAGATTATAGTCAAAAACTTTTTGAGGTGAAGGACTAGATTTGAAACATTTACAGAGGAACATAGCATACAGAGGTAAGGACAGAATAATGCATTATAATGGTAAAAAATAACAGGATTATAAAGCCTTAGAGACTTTATTATATTATTGTAATGAGGAGCTCAGAATGTTTCATGTTTCTAGTTTTAGTTAATTCTAAATTTAACTTAAATGTGTAGTAATTTTTTGTATCTTTTCATTATGTTGTGTTTTTACTTCTTTTTATAGCCATGTTAATGTAGAAATGTGGAAATAAGGCCATTCCACTGTCTGTCCAACAGGTCAGAGCACTGAAGAGTGTAGTCCTAACTACCTGGGAGTTGATTGCAGTTATCATTTGGATGTGGACGGTTTCCAAAACAGCACAGCCATTAAGCGATTAAGCCTCAAGAGGAGGCCCAGAGTGGCTCTCAATAATGTGGAAAAAACACAGGAGGGTATTTCATCCAGACAGTGGAATTCTGCAGAGTCCTTATCATCATCTGGCAGTGATGGTACAAGACTACTGGGCATGTCTTCTGCAGCAAAAGGTAGACCTCCTCTTCCTCCACCACATGGATCCTCAATGGATAGTAAACCTTCCAAGGGTGAAGGTCCAAACACCTCTGCAATACTTCCAGAGTTGAAGCCTCAACCAGCTGCAAGATGTCTGACTTCACAAAGACAAAGTCCTGTGATTGAACAGACCCTTGGGGAGGCCCACAAGCACATGAATCAGGATGTGGTGGGCCAGTCACCACCTCAGCCCTTACCCCGTCGACGACTAGCCAGTTTCGGAGGTGTAAGTTCCCCTGGGTCGCTCTCACCCTTTACTGGCCTTGGTGCATATAACCAAAACAACAATGGGAATAGGCCTACTGCTGACATAAATGTCCACCTTAGCTCATCCCAGGGAAGTAGAGGCAGCACAGGAAGCTTGAAGCTGAGCCCACAGAGCTCTGGTCGATCTACTCCCGTTACAAGTCTTGGGCCCATGCACCTGCAACACATCCGTGACCAAATGGTGGTTGCTCTGCAAAAGCTGAAGGAGCTATCCTCCAAGTTAAGATCTCAGTCCTTCAGGAGGAAAAGAGGCAACTGGTCTCTCAGCTCAAGAACCAGAGTGACAGTGAGGGTCTAAAAGATGTGATCTGGAAACAGTCATCTAGCACAGAAGGTTCTGACATTATGAATAAGGCAGAACTGGATGGTATTGAGAAAAGCGATTACACTGACTCAAGAGAATTCAGGCAACTGACAGAGGAGATGCAGGCATTAGAAAGAGCCATCAAAAAAAGTGGGCATATGCATTCACGGCAAGGAAAGGATCATATCTCCTTGCAGGTCAAGACTGTTAAGTCAGTTGCAGTTGGAACTGATATAAATATGGATATGGCCTTTATGAAACCCTCAAAAGAAAACAAATATGTTTACACTGATCAGGTAGAGACAAGATCCATTGCAACAGGAGTGTCTGAAATTAATCTAGGCCTTTACACAGAGCAGGAGGCAGAGCTTGTTGCCCAGCAACTACTAAATGGTGCCTTAAAAGAGAGAATTTGCCAACTTGAAGCAGAGTTGAAAGAATCAGCTCTCCAGACTGAGTTGACCCGTCTCAAACTGGAACTTCAAGCTGCAGGAGCGAGGAACCGAGTTGACAAGGCTTGTCTTGCAAGGCCATCCACTGTCAGTACAGGCACAGAAATTACACTTTTAACTAAAAGCCAGGGAGTAGGTGATCACACAGATTTTCGGGATGCCAGCACAGGAGAGGCGATAGAGGTAAAAACAGTGGGGGTATCTTGTGAGCCTCAGATGAAGAGCGTCTGCACAGGACCAGATGTTCCCATGAACCGATGGGAGGTGAGGGAACGAGTGGAGACTAGAGAAAAGGCTGTGGGAATCCGAGTGTTCACAAGCACACAAGGAGTTGGGATGGAGATAAAACTGTGCGATGCAGAAACCAGCACAGAGGTACCAGTGGACTATCCGAGGTTAAAGAAAGAACAGATTATGTGTCATTCAGTGGCTTGTGGGGATTTTGCTGTTGATCTGACTACTTGTGAGGCAAAAGAAATGGTTTCTCAAGGTATGACCACTGATCCAATAAGAGGAGTTGATATGGGTATCATGGCATCACCCCAAATGGCTTCACAGCGTACCAACACTGTATCTAGTTTAGTGTCTCGCTTTACCAACACTATGCAAGCCTTCAGCAGTGACTCCAGCACAAATACGCTAGTCAGTACCCAAGATAAACACACCAATACCACTCAGGCTTTCACTCGGACAGTGTCTGTTGGCAGCAGGGTCAGAGACGTTACATGCACCGCTGAAACCCGTTCAATCGGTGTAGATACTGCAAATCTACCTGAAAGTATTTCAAAACAAATCCCAGAGACGATGATCAAGGTAACCAGAGACTGTGGCGTTGGATACATAAACATTTCTGACAATTTTCTGGTCGGACTGAAAACTCGAAATATGGCCTCGGGACCGTCGCACCTTCCTGATCCCATCACGACAAAGAGTATTGGGGTCGGTGAAGGGAGGATACGGGACTTTTCGGTTTCATCTGGTACACCTAGACAGAAACCCCAGCAGCCTACACAGTTCCTGTGGGATCAGGAGCTGAACCATTACATAGAGAAGATGCAGATGCTGTTAAGTGAGCATGGGGACTTGCTGACAGGGGACACTTCTGACCGTTGCAGCAGCTCTAAGCCGCTCTGCAATAACCAAACTGTGGATGAAGGAGTGACAGATATACATCAGTTTACCTCTCTTTCAACAGGTAACACTTTAACCTGTTTTTGTTTATGTCCAAGTTTCCGCTCCACTACATGTCTTTTAATGTGCTAATTAATGTGCATTTTACTGTTTATCATGTCACATTGGTACTATTTAAAAACTGTCCTCTTATTTTCATGCAGCAAACACGGACATGCAGTTTCCATCTCAACCTTCAGCTGACTCCTGCAGGAGTGGCAAAGCAAATGCAGAAGTCTGCCAACAGGGTGGTAACAACTCAGAGGTGAAAAGAATGATTAAAATGTTGGAGCAGCAGGCGTCCTCAGCTATGCAAGGTAAGCAACCTACTTTGTGTTTATGTGTTATTATCCCAAACAGTTTTAGCCCACAGACATCATCTTCAGAAACGTATGATACATATGGTGAAAAGAATAACCATTTCTGCAAAAGTAGTCTAATTTAAATATACTTCAAGCCAAAATATATTTTAAAATACACTTTGAAACCACTCCCACTGCCAAGTTTAAACTTGTTCAAAGGAAGTGGCTGCCTTTGGTCTGGCAAGTTGACTTTCTGTGGGATACACTTGCAATGTTTGGAATGATATCTGGGTTTGGAAGTCATTTTGTCCCACAGAGCAGTTTGTGGTTGAGGGTCTAAAATGGAACAGCTTTGTAGGAGGAACTGGTGTCTGAGAATGTTTTCTTTTCTCAAATGAGACTCTCAGAACTGTAAAACTGTAAAGAATCAGATTATGGTCTTCACATCCTGCTCAGATCTAGTTAGTTGTATATGTTTTGTGACATGCATTGCATTGCATTTGACAAGTTGCTGTAGTTTGGCAAAATGTTAAATTGATTTTTCAAGGGTATTTTTCCCTCCATCTTCCTCCATCCACACAATATATTTGATATAAAACCAGCAACATTGGTGGCTGGTTGTTTTGGATGATGCTTTCTCAAAGATTTGTTTTCAGTTTTCAAACGTTGTCTATATGAAAAATAGGCCAAAACACATAGTAAAACATATATTATTTTTTCAAGACAGGTCAACTAATGCCTGCAAGACACGTTCAGTAATAAAAAAACAGAGTGGGGACCAGTGTTGTAGCAGCAACAGGAAAAGTATGAAGTTTATGAGAGTGACCACAGGGTAGGTATCTAACTTCTGTTTTACTGCTTGACTCTTGACCAGTTAATATTTTGTGTGTTTAGATGTTGTGTTTTTTCCCCTAGATTGGACCCCATGTCAGTTTATGAGCATGAGCAAGTAGAAAGAAGAGGAAATGAAGCATTCAAGGATTCTTCTCAAGAGGGAATCCAGGGAAAAACAGGAAATGATGGCTCCTACAAGGGATCAAAAGGGACCGCAAAATTATACTGGCAACAGAGGTGATGTAGAAGAAGTCAAAAGGGTACATAAGCACATAATCTCTTCAGGCTTATGGAAATCATTAAAAGACAGACCTCTCTCTATCAGTTTTAATTACTGTGTGAACTTTTCTCAAGTTTTCAGCCTTCTAACTTTAAAAATTTTACTCTTCAGGTGTAGGTTAAATGAAAGGATGCTTTCAGCTTGTCAAGCCTTAAAGATGCACCTGAGTGATGAAACATCTCTGTCTAGCAGGGAATTGGTGGGTTGCCTTTACTGTTTAACAGCTTTTAAAGATAAATATGTGCACATTTCTACATAGATGTTTGTGTGCATAAGTGTGTGAAGATGTGGGTCAGAGAGTGGTCAAGTATGTCATTTAAAAGGAAATAACAGGCACTTTAAATACAATGATTAAGGAAATGAGCCGTAGTAATTTTCAGCCATTTGCATTTTTTAATAAACTTACAGCAGCTTTTTTACATGAAAGAGACGCTAACAAAGAGAGGCTTTTGAAAAGGGATATCAAGACGAATTTTACAATAAAATGTGAAATACTGAAAATTATGCAAAAATGCAGTTTTGTTTCTAGAATAGTGACAGATTCCTCGTTTTTTGCAATGTTTCTTTCTTTATTGTGCTGCTTGTTTTTGTTCTTTCAGTCACATCTCTAATTACAAGCTGCTCCAATCTATTCACAGTCTGAATTGTTCTGCACAGTAAATTATGGTAACTTGCAAAATTGTGTGTTTTGTGTCCCTTGCAGCAGGACTGTCTACACATACTCCAACAAGAGTGGTTCTCTGTGTCCAGTCACAAGTCAGCAGCTCCTGAAATAGTAGAGGACTATTTATCTACGTTTCGGATCATTTCACCCACAGTGTTGCAACACATAGCCAATATAGCTGATGGCAATGGAAACACGGCGCTACACTACAGTGTTTCTCACTCCAACTTTAGCATTGTTAAAAAATTACTAGAAGCAGGTACATCAGTCCTCAAAGTGCAAGCATGGGTCATTGTGTTCTCTGTTTTTATCTTTTTGTTTTTGTCCCTCCTGACTTTGAGAATTTAATGTGTTTTTCTGCAAATTGTACTTGCAGTGTAACAAAACAAAGTTCCAGACTAATTATAGTGTTGGTGTATTTAACCATCCACAATTCCATAAAATGGTGTTATTGTTTTGCTGTTTAATCAAAATATGCAGCCGTTAAATTGTCGACAAAACAGCAAATGCAGAGTTATACAAAGGCTGCAAAACAGCCACTGAATGCAGCGCTCCAATGAGATGTTTGTGCACATTAGTTTTTGGCCACTAGGTGGCAGGAATGCTTACCATGAGGAAGTTGCACTGCACTGTGTTTTATTTCACACAAAATAATATAAGAGAAGATGATCAAATATTAATGAAAGCATTACACAATACTAAATAACGGACTTATGGTGTCCTTTAGCTTGTTAAAGTAGCTGTTTAAATACTGTATTGAGCATTAATACCCTGTTCTGATATGTACTTAAGATATCCATATTCATTTCAAAAAGAGATTGAATCAAAGTATGTGCCAAGAAAAGGCTGAGTATGAATATAAAGAGACTTTAAAAAAAGAAGACTTTAAAAAGGGGGGAAAGGAGTAATTATGCAAGGTGAAATGTACTGACAAGCTTTCTATGATGGTGCATGAAATGAATGTGGTGAAAAATCATCTGCCCTGAAAATCCAAGCAACATCCGAGCCTGTATGGAATGTGTGTGTTGGGAAATAAAAATAGACCTTTTTTTTGTCAGGGTAATTTGATGAATTATGAGTTCAGCACAATCAATTGAAATGTTTTCCTGAGTTTTTATGGCATAAAAGCACTGAAACCAGATATCTGAGTACAATTGGAGTCTGAAATGTAAATTCAGCATGGCTTTTTGAGTGCTGACTTTTTTCTTTGCTTTTAATTTAGACCAATAAAGATTGGTGTCATTTTTTGAAATTTTTAATATTTTTCTAACACAAATCATTTTCTTGAACTTGGTGCAGTTAGTTCACTAAGGTCGAGCTAATTTTCTTCTTTCCTCTCTGTTTTTCACCTACTGACCACATCCCTATAGAGGTCTGTAATGTGAATCGGCAGAACGCAGCAGGTTACACGCCCATCATGCTGGCTGCACTTGCAGCTGTGGGACATCCAGAGGACATGAAAGTCGTGGAGCAGCTCTTTGCAAAAGGAAATGTTAATGCGAAGGCAACCCAGGTCAGTTTGTCAGCTTTTGTCAACCTTGGTAATTCTGCTTAACCAAATTTTGAGTAATTTTACAGATAACCATTAAATAAAGACTTAAATATTAAAGTACTACAAATGAACTTGTTAGTTTTTATCATGAAAGCTTTTTAAGCTAAAACAAGCATGCTTTTTATTCACACCTTCACATGAGCAGTTTAGGTTAATACGATTGACCATGTGCCACCCAAAGACTCTAGCAAGGTCAGTGGGAATGCAGAGGTTGCTTGTAGAGAAATTATGATTATTTTACATGGTTTGCTGAACTCTTCAATGACTAAAAGACCTCAGTTAATGAAGCGATTGATTGAAATCTGCTGCAGAAACATAAGTAAATTTGTAAATAAGTAAAAACTGCCTCCTTTTTAACATACAGTAACCACTCGATGTAAAACCTGTAAGGGATGATAAATGCAAAAAGTGTGACCTGTTTGAATTCCCAAATATCAATCTTTCTCTGTATTTAACAAGATTAAGATGTGTGTATTCAGCATCATCAGCATAATTCCCTGTGTCTGATGCCTGTCTCCTGCTGTCCAGGCTGGTCAGACTGCTCTGATGCTAGCTGTGAGCCATGGCAGGTTGGACATGGTGCAAGCACTTCTGGCACAGGGAGCAGAAGTCAATATTCAGGATGATGAGGGCTCCACAGCACTGATGTGTGCAAGTGAGCATGGCCATGCTGACATCGTCAAACTGCTGTTGGCACAGCCAGCGTGTGATGCCACCCTGACTGACAGTGTATGTGAGTCATTTCCTCCGTCTGCATGCGAAGTTTTGTCCACCAACTCGGTGGACACGGATCAAAATGAGAAGTAGAAGTTTGCAACTTTGTCTTAGACATTGTATGACAAAAGTAGGCTGTAAATATCTGTGACTGAATTTTTATAACATGTGTTAGTTAGTGTTTAAAATTGACTTATTTAATTTGATTTAATCTGATTATTCTGTGTGTAAACAGGATGAAAGCACAGCCCTGTCCATTGCATTAGAGGCAGGACATAATGACATTGCAGTGCTCCTTTATGCTCATGCCAACTTCTCCAGACAGACAGGGGTATGTAGCTCAACATGTTCCCAAAACTTAAGCTCGAAGTGTATTGAATGAGTGTTTTCTGACACTCTATCTTGTTTTTTTATGTATTTTGACAGGCAGCTGCGCGACACGGTGGCAGATTCCTGTCTTCCTCAGGAGGAAGGAATATCTTTGAATAAAAGGATGTACCAGAGTATAGATGGATCTTATGAGATGATCTAGTAAAACAACCTGACCAAGTTATATGTAATAATTAACCAGTTAACTGAAAGCTACATTTTCTTTCTGCATAGTATTTTTAAGCCATGACATAGGATATATACTTAGGCTCAACAGGATTATATATGCATGGCAGTGTAGATTATGATTAGATAATCAGAATTGTTAGTTTTGTTTAAAAGTCACTGAACTTTGTATATCTATCTTTTTATTGTGATGCATTATAAGAAACATTTATTATTATTTAGAAGTTGTACCTTTTACCATATACTGGTTTAATAGAAATAAGTATGCCTGAGAAGCTCCTAACATGTTATATTTTATTGTTATACACCAAAACTATAGCTGCATGCAATTAGACAGGACTTTGAATCCATGGAATACAGGGACCCTGAGGTGCAAAATACAACTAGAAATTTGCAACAGAAGACAACACAGAATGTCAGAAACAGAAAGCACAGCATTTAAGAAAACAAAACTTGTTTTTCTCTACTACCCCAATTCTAAATAAAAGTTGGGACGCTGTGTAAAATGTAAATGAAAATAGGATGTGATTTTTAAATCTCATAAATCCATATCTCATTCCCAGTAGAACATAAACAGCATATCAGATGTTGGAACTGAGCATTTTCCCCTTCATTCATTCATTCATTCATTCATTCATTCATTCATTCATTCATTCATTCATTCATTCATTCATTCATTCATTC
>JBBBVU010000020.1:5540326-5555264 GCA_037177055.1 Atherinosoma microstoma
TCATTCATTCATTCATTCATTCATTCATTCATTCATTCATTCATTCATTCATTCATTCGTTCGTTCGTTCGTTCATTTTCTATATTTCTAATTCCAATTCAGGGTCACAGGGGAGCTGGAGCCTATCCCAGCAATTCCATTTCCATTTCATGGAAAAGATCAAGATCAGGATTCATTTTACCATCATTTACATATATTTACTATAAAAACTGAATAGATATTGTTAAATTAAATGGCTCATTTTGAATTTAATGGCAGCAACACAAGACAAAAAAGTTAGAACAGTTAGATATTTACCATTGTGTAGCATCCCTTCTTCTTTTAACCACTACCTATAAATGTCTGGGAAGTAAGGAGACCAGTTTCTGGAGTTTTAATAGAAGAATGTTATCCCATTCTGGTTGTATGCAGGATTCTAACTGATTAGTTCCTGGACCTTTGTTGACAGATTTTTGATTCTAAATGTTTTTTTTGTTTTTTTAGAAAGGCCTAGATTGCAGGCAGGCCAATTCACCATTTGTGGATTGCACAGTGAACTATGTGAACTTTTGTTTCCTCTCTTCCAACATGTTTGAGATGCATTGTTTCCATCACATTCAGAATGAACAAATATTTTCCATTAAAAGGGCAAATTCTCTCAGTTTCAGCATCTGATAGGGTGTTTATGTTTTTTCGGGAAGAAAATATGGGTTTATGAGACTTCTGAATCAGTGCGTTCTGTTTTTATTTGCATTTTACCAGAGGTGGAAAAAGTACTGAAAAATTGTAATTAAGCAAAAAGTATCTTTACTTTACTGAAATTCTACTCAAGTAAAAGTAAAAGTACCCATCTAAAAATCTACTTGAGTAAAAGTAAAGAAGTACTTGATTTAAAATGTAATTTGAGTAAAAGTTACTTAGTTACTTTTATTATTGATATCATGACAGCATGTTTTGCTAAAGATGAATGAATATAATGATTGGGATGGACAGAAAAAAACACATGGCATTATGCTGAACATCACCGAAGTAGATCGGTTGCGGAGATTGACAATCCGTGGCGTTCGCCATGACGCCGTTCAGGCTTTTTTTTTTCATTATTTTTTTACTCAGTAATGGCCAAGTTTCCAATGTAATGAAGTAAAATTACTTGGGTCAAAATGTACTTGAGTAGAAGTAAAATTACTTATTTCAAACTACTTACAAAATTACAAATGACACACAAAAACAACTCAATGACAGTAACTTGTGTAAATGTAATGAGTTACTTTCCACCTCTGCATTTTACACAATGTCCCAACCTACTTGGAATTGGGGTTGTATTTTGTTTCTGTTCATTTTATGGTGCTTTTCGCCGTTTTTGTCCAGCATTGTGTTCTGCACCGCAGAGGTGCTGTAATTTCAGGTATTTAAAGTTGATGACATGAATAAATATTTAAGCACTTTGGGATTTACCACTTTCTTTCTCAAAGTTATTTGGATGGACCAATGTTTAAACATAAAGCTAGAATCACAGGGTTTGTTTAACATTTCTTTTAGTTTAATATACATATATTGTATCAGCAAAATCACAAGTTTAAATAAACGTTTCACAAAAAATACAACCTTTGGGTTTGGTTTATCTTTGCCTCTGCCCTACTTTAGACCCCTCAATAGGAGCCACTGATCAGTATCAAATAGTTTTCTGTAGAGATCTTTTGTTTCTGAGGCTCAATTTTCACTTTTTTCTCATTTCACTCAGGTACCTCAATTGTCCTAATTTGGCTCAGAAGAGTAGCTCAGCTATTTTCAGTGGATTGTCAACACTTCAACACCCAATGTTTTATCTTGCAAACACCCACTTTTATTCAACCTGACTCTTACCTCTGTTTTCCTCTAAACCAGTAGCGGCTGAAATCTCTCACCTCTGTTTTCTTTAATTTGCCTATATTGTCCTTCCTGGGGTCACTTCATCCCTACTTATTTGATTGGTAAGTCTTTTGAAGCGCTTTCACAGAAAATTTGATAGAGCTGGTTCAACAAGGCTCTTTAAATATTAAACTCCTCCTCAGGACAGCCATGACTGACTGGTTAAGTCTTTGGCTTTGTGATGTGACGCTGCAGATCCCCCAACTAACTGATCAACTGATCGAAGTCTCCTTGGCACCACTCCTGTTTGCACAACTGCAGGTTAAAACTGTTTTAGATTTAAGTGAGTCATAAATCATTTATCAAATATTCTGAATATCCTGTGCCCCACAGCTCTGGCTGTTATGATAAATATTCCATGTGAGCTTTAGCAGAGTAAGAGCAGTGTTTATAGAGTGATAATTCAGTCCTGCATCCTTCCAAAAGAAGACCTAGCATGTTATTAGCAACACAACATCATAAATCAAAATAAGGTGTAGCTCAATTTTAAAGTATGACACTAGCATTTATATTACAAGTGAACTGCACTAACCCAGACATCCTTTTTGTTTTCTGCTATCTAACCACCTGGCTTACATTAAAGGGAAATGTGAAAAGAGAATAAAAAATCATGTTATCACTGCACGCTGCATCCGGTTACACTCCCTCCATCAGCATGCCAGCCATCCTGGGAGCTGGCGTGTCTGTAACTGAAGACTGAGAGTGTTCTGATTCATTTCCAAGCAACAGCAATAAAATACAATGATATACAAGGTCCACCATCAAACTGCTGTTGCCATGGCAACAGCAGTTTTGAGCAACTGGATCTTGGGAGCATGTTTATGAAATTATATCTATTTTTCACTGAGGTTAGTCAATTCAGTCATCTATTTTAGTCTAATATTTGAGTAGACACAACTATTCAGTTGTTTTTAGAATAAGAATGACTATTACATTTGATTCAAAGCCGACGTGTACATAAAAGGAGCAGTCAATTTAATAGCAGTTATGCAAATGAACCTGTTTCTTACATTCAATCTAGACATGCCATCTACAAATAGTTGTGTTTTTATATTTGCAGCGTGCAATTTCCTCTCGACATCTACTGGCTTGATAGTTTTTATATTACAGGACTCCAATAGAAGAATTATCTAGTGTTTGTGGTTCACAATACACACTTATTTCTGCTTTATGAAACACCACATGTACATTAATCCTACATGTAGCCTACATAACTAGTATTAATGTGCAACATCATAGACTGAAAACTAAAAGGCTTTTTTTTTTTTTTTTTTTTTTTTTTTAAAAAGATCTTGTATTGTGAAACCTTGCAGTAAACCAGATGCTGATGAAGTATTTCTGATGTTAAAAATCTTGTTTGGGAGTACTCATGCTTCACTGGATTTTGGTGCCAGACAGGAAAAGATCAAAGAAAGCAGTTAATATATCTTCAGAAGTTGTTGTCCTAGTGTGGCACATAGTTGTTAGTTTAATGTTTGACTTGGCCTTGAAGTGATTCCAGAGTGAAGTTGGTCACATGTGGCAGCATAACCAAATTTTTTTTTTTTTTTTTTTTTTGGACACACATGGGTATAGATTAATTTCTCTGTCACCAACTTTTCACACCTTGCCGGTTATTTAGTTTTTGTGACTCTGTGCTCTTGTAGGGTTGTCTTTGGTTACAGTCAGCAACTTGGAGTAAATTTGTGAGGTGAAGAGTGAATTTGAACTTTGAATCACCAAAAGGCAAGAAATCAGTGCTAATCCTGACATTGCTTTCTGCTTGGGTAAGTAAATAGGCCAGTGTTGGCTCACACAATCACTATAACAACAACTTTATAGAGTGATAATGTGTGTACAGCTTGCCCTGCTGTCCCCACTGACCAGAAACAGATCAATGCTATGTTCACAACTTTTTTTGCACTGCCAATACATATAAAGAGAAAAGTCTAGTTTTGAGTTGAGATGACGGCTAAAAGCTGGAGCACACTCTACATCTGGTCTTGCCATTAAGCTGGATCCCACATTTTTAAGGTTTAGTGTTGGGTATTTATAATTAACAGGTAAGGTTAGGGTTAAAGACTGGGAAATATGTCAGGGGTAAGTTCTGACAAATGCACAAAAAACAAAGGTGTACGTATTTATTTTTACTGCATTGTGTTTAATTAGGAATAAGGTGTACACTTGGGATGAGTTTGGAGTTAGGTATGAATTAGATATGGATCCAGTTGAGGTATAAATAGGCTGTCCATGATGAAAGAAAGCCAGTACAATAAGCTGCATTTTAAGATAATCCTTTAGTATCACTGCATCTTGTTTTATAGATATTTCTAAAAAATATATTCACAACTCTATGTATTCTATTCCAGTACAAATACCAATTATTTAATTTAAAGAGAAATACAAAAAAAGCAAGTTTTCAGAAATGGGTTTAGACAGTCCATTTCTTCTGAAGTCTTAAAGTCACCTATAGCAGGACAAATATCATTTAGACAACTGAATCAACATAAGAAACCATGCAATGGATGGTCTAACTCATGTGATTCATGTTTTTTTTTCTTCCACTGAATTCCATTCGCAGCAGCTCAGATTCTGTATAATTGCCAAGTTTCTTTATTACACAAAAAAGATGCTGTCATTAAGAGTTACCCCCTTTATAAACAACATTCAGCAGAACTTTTTTTCTTCTTTTTTTTGCTCAGTTTCATGTTTGTGAGTTCCTGTGGTGTGAGCTCCAGCATGTGTTGTTTTCCAGCAACATGTTGGAAAAAGAAAAGTAATTGATTCACACAAACCAGATGTGCTTGAAAATCAGCCCAAATTGGGGGTGGGGTGGTGTGTGTGGGGGGGACTCTGTTTCCCTGCTATTGTTTCAGCTGAGAAGCTCAATGTTGCAGATTTTTCTTCTTGTTTTCGTTTCGCAGAAGGTTCAAGAGTAATTTGAGTCTATGTTTGCATTACTAGTTGAAATTGGTGGGGAAAACGTGTTCACACTGTGGTTTTCTGTTTTTCGACAGGGAGAACCTCCCTGGGGCAAAAGGCGAAAAAAAAAAAAAAAAAAAAAAGAAAAAAAAAGGACCCGTCAAAATGCAATGCAAAATTTAAATAAGTTAAAATGGACCCGACAACTTTAACAGCGGGGTAAGGAAGAGAGGAAAAAAACGTCTGGCAATAGTCGATATTAAAAACATGCAGAGGGAGACAAGCTCGGGGCCTTCCAGAGTCAGGAAAAAGACTTCGGAGAGCTGCAGACAGGAGATGGGTATGGCATTTATATTTTCCCCCAGCCCATTGATTTGTATATGAAAAAATAGCGCTTTTCTCCCCCCTTCTGGGCTCTGCTTCTGAGTGATCAGCTGATGAAGAGACTAGCAGCACGCCGCTATGCTGGTTTGCTAATTCTCTCCCCCACAGCTGCAGCCGATCCTGATAGCCAGCCTGCAGACTGCAGCCAGGTAAATATCCTCCTCCATGTCTTTCTTTCTACTCCGGCTCGGGATTCAGCCAGGGTACATCGCATGGGAAGAGAGAGGAAGAGATGGATAAAACGTGTGTGTGCGCGCGCGCGCGCGCCAGGGAAAGAGAGCGGGCGTCTGAGTTTATTTCTTATTTGTGTGTGTGTGCACGCGCGTGCGTGTGTGCGAGAGAGGGGAGTGTGTAGGTGTGTAACAGATGAGAGGGAATCTTTGCCAGATTAGTCAGGGAAGAGGCAGGCTTGTTAGAAGATAGCACACGCATGGAGCATCACATGCACACTGACACCCTTCCATTCACATACACACACGAACACACACATGCACGGTCAATCAAGACAGCTCTCAGCTGGGTTATACATCTTTGAGGATTACCCCTCTA
This sequence comes from Atherinosoma microstoma, assembly GCA_037177055.1. NCBI lineage: Eukaryota > Metazoa > Chordata > Actinopteri > Atheriniformes > Atherinidae > Atherinosoma > Atherinosoma microstoma. The sequence continues at coordinate 5,546,048 of JBBBVU010000020.1, forward strand.
TCCTTCCAGTATTTTGCTGGAACGATTGCAGCCCCCTTTAGAGAGAGTAGCGGGGCTTTCAAAGCCTGCGTCTGAGCCGATCGTTGATGCGCAGGATCGCTATTGTTGCCGCTCTTGTTGTTGTTGTCTCCTCCAACTCAATTCTCTGCCATGTCTCGTGAATGGACGTGCTGGCATTGTGTTTGTTACCGTCTCGCCATTACTCGCATTGTTGTCCTTCCTCAGCAATAATTCTGCACGTATCGGCTCACTGCCTAATTACATATCGGCTTGATGCCATCTCTTGCTTTAAACAACTGCATGTTCTGTTATACGATCTGAAAGCTGATGTGAGCCCCCTCCATGATCCTGCATGATTGATGCATCAGTATTCTGTTTGGACTGAGGTTGCATGCCTTTTCCGTTTCTTCCCCCTCTCTCCAGCTGAGCCACTGCTGCAAGAGCTGCCTGTTTTTTGCTGCAAGCATACTCATGTTTCTGGCCTCTAATTGCCTTTGTGGAAAATACAGTGGTTGCTGCAGATATTCTAAACAAAAAGGGAGCAATGGAAATGGCTGAAAATAGCTCTTCGTCCAATAACACACACTGCCTTATTTTGTGCATGAGGAGAACAAACCAGCAACAACAGTTATTATTTATCGCATCATGGTATTTTAGACTGGGCTGTACAAGGACATCAAATGCATCCACATTCAATTGTGTATTAAGAAGATCAGCATCAACTTAATAATCGTCTGGCATCAAAGCCTCCAGACAAAATAATCCGTCCTAAATTTGCAGAGACAGTGCAGCAGTTGGGTCACTCCAGTTCATTCATATTCAGATGTGGCTGTAATAAGGAAAAAAAATCATTTCATTTGAATACATAACCATACCCTATGATTTTAGATGCTTGAACTCCTACCAGCACTCTTGATTAGATGGAGACGTGAGTGATTTGATTTGAGGTTATTAGACTTAAAATTTGTAACTATCTCTGTTTCTTGTTTCTGTCTTTAAAATCACATTGTAAGCTGTGTGAAGGAGTTAAAATGCTATCGCAGAAATGTTAAAGTTTTGAACTCTTCTTCCTTGAAAATCTAACTGAGCAAAAAAAAGAAGGTTTTATGTGTCAAAAACACGTTTGTTATGATCATACAATGGTTCATCCCTTTTACTCTGTCTGTATGCATTTCTTTGAGTTTGAAAGACTTCCCCAACCATTGCTCCCTCTCCCTGCAGTTTGAGGCAGGAGAGAACGGTTCCCTTGAGGACATGGAAGAGGACATTAGTCTGAAGAAGCGTAAAGGTGATCATCATGGAGAGAAAGAGCTGCAGGCAGGTCAAGAAACTGGCGAAAAGGTCAAAAGGAAGCGAGGGCGCCCACCAGCCGAGAAACTTCCTCCAAATCCACCTGAACTCACCAGAACTCTGAACACACTGGTGGATATGGTTATCAACTACAAGGATGGGTGAGAGCTGCAAATCTTTCTGTGTTAGTGTCATGATACTGCTGTGTAGTCACAGTTAGGCCCGGGTATTCACATCCAAACTGAAGGAAGATTAAAGCTTGAGAGTCCCTAACATTTTGCTCCTGAAAAAGAGGAATCTTCATATCAAAGGGCTGTAATTCCTAGATAGTTTCTCCAGTTTGAATGGGAATACCCTCAAATTAAAGCTGAATGTTGGTACTTTAAGTCCATATTATTAACACAACTGTGACTTTCTACACAAATCACAACATACCATGTTCATATATGAAGATCAACAACGTTTTATAAACATGACTTTGTTTTTTTATCTGACTTAAACTATCGATGTATTTTAGATTTAGATTTATAAATCTATTTATATTTATTAAATTTTTCATATTACTATAAATCAGTTAGTCATGTAATAAATAACATCAAATTCTTCTTCAGGGAACTTCTGATCAAAATCTAAAGCTCACTTTCACAAATGCCTGATTTATGGAGGAACATCACAATATAACATTCACCAGCCTCACACTTAACCTTCATTTTAAAGTGTAATGCAATTTCTCTTAATTCAGTCAGTCAATGCCACCATCAAACTGGCACTGGGGCATTTTTGTGAAAAAGCCAAATAAATTTTTTCTGCAGATGTGAGGAATAACCTCAGAATCAAAGACATTACAATAACACCACTATGACCTATAAATGTCAACCCCATCCTGACACTGAAGTGTTTCTTGATGAAAGGAGGCGATGTCAAACTTAACGCTGTGCTTGCAGGTTGGGACGACAGATCAGTAAAGGCTTTGTGCAGCTTCCCTCTAAGAAGGAAGTACCTGAATATTACGAGCTGATCCGAAAGCCTGTGGACTTCAGAAGGATCAGAGTATGTGTCACTGAACACTCTCAGGGCTCTCACACACACATCTCATTGTTGTCTTGTCTGCTAAGATCAAGTGAAGGAAGATGAAACTGCGGCACCAAATACATGAAGTATGAATTCTTGTCTGTGTGGAGAATGCAAACAAGTTTTTTGGTAAATGTTGATCGTTATTTTAAGTAGTGCTTACGCATAGTGTTGTGGCAAAAAAGGAAATACATACAGGGGGTTGGACAGAAGAAAACAGGATATTTTTTAATAAATAATTAAGAATCCCAATAATACATATGAAATACACCTATGCATGTACACTGTAGACATCCTGTACTTGAAGCGTTAATTATTATATTTGTTTATTACTAATCTGTGCATTCTTTATATCAAAATATGTGACCTTTCTGACTTTTAAAGAGGGTGAATTGTTAGAGCAGGACTATCAAACATGCGGCCCGGAGGCCAAAACCAGCTTGCGACAGGGTCCAGTCTGCCTTGCGGCATGAATTTGGTAAATGTGAAAATGACATAAAAGATATTACCTTCAGTTCTTAAATTGTACATGTCAGGCTGCATTTTTTTTAATGTTTGAATATAAAAAATTTATAAGACAGGGGTATAACGTATGTCTTTTCTATCCTTCGCAATACATAAATCTCACTCCAGTTCGTATAATGAGGCGAGTTAGTTCAGATGGTCAAGATTACTGCACGAATATGGAAATGTACAGATGTGTACATTTAAAATAACTTCTAGCTCTTGAAAAGTTACTCTATTCCTAACGTGAAATACTGTATTCTTCAGTTCCACAGACCTGTGATTAAATGTTTTAATTATTTACTTATTTTTCTCAAGAAATTTCAGGCTGTTCACAATGTTTTCTAAAATGATAGGTCATTGAATATTTCCATACTAATGATGCACTTGAGTTTTTCTTATGTTATTATTCTATTGGTCCAGTCCACTCGCGATCAAATTGTGCCGTGTGTGAGTTTGACACCCCTGCGTGGGGCCTAAGCAACAAAAAGACACATTTGAACTTGTTGGAGTACTTTGTCTGATGCCGCACTGGCAAAACAAAAACAAGGAAAACCTATCTCTGTGAAACACAATACAAGACAGAAGATAAAGTTAAATGAGAAGAGACCACAGAGCATAAAAATGCATTAAATTGAGAAATAACAGTTACTCCAGTGACTGCAGCAACAAAGCAAAATCATGCTAACTCAGGATACATCAACACAATTAATTAAAAGCTCAACGCAGCTTAATACCAAGTAAAAAATACGATTCCATCAATGCTTGAAAATCATAAATGGTGCAAAGGCCACAAGAATATTGTAATGAATCAATGGAAGAATGTCATCATCTCTGAAAAACCATCATTCACACTTTTTCCTGTATGGAGGACACCCTAATAGCCTGACAGCATGATTCTAAAAGCAAAGTATGGAGAACGTTCTCTTATTGTTTGGGTGTTTATATCACGGATGTCTTTTGGTCCTGTAGCTGCACTGCAAGGCTGTTTTCATGTATTCGTCAGTTTTAGGTCACCAACCACTTTCCAGTGGATGGTAATGTGTAGATTCACTCAGCTAAAATTGTCCAGAACTGTCCCAAAGAGCACAGCTGTGCTTGGAACACTTGTGTTAGGCCTTGCAGTCACCAGATCCTCAAATATTTAAACATTTCCGGTGTGTTTTTGAGCAGGGGGTAAGGAACTGCTCCCTCATGTCTGAAAGAGCCGAATCAGGTTCTGATTGAAGAATGATCAAAGTTAATGTTGAAAACTTGTATCACTCTTTTCATCCATGTGTTTTGGCAGTTATTGCTCTCTTTTAAATGATTAAATAGATTTTCAATATGGGAATTCCACTACTTTGTCCAGCCCCTGTAATAGCTTACTGTAATGAATGCGTATGAAGTGTATTTGGGACTGTATGTTTTTGGTTCTGTTCTTTTTTCTGGCTAAAATTCCTTTTCTTGTATGGTTAATTATGATCGATTAAATCACTTTTCAAAATTTGTTTACATTTTATGGCCTTCTGTAATTACAGGAACGTGTACGTAATCACAAGTACAGAAGTGTTGGGGATTTGGAAAAGGATATTTTTCTCCTGTGTCACAATGCTCAGACTTATAACCTGGAGGGATCTCAGGTAAACCCAAAGGAATTAGGTCTTTTATGGGCCCTAAAAATTATATTTCACTGTTTTCATTCTGTTTTTGTAGTTGAAAATAGTTTTGAATCCTTTATAAGGCATGCATACAACTCATGATCAGATTATTGTATTGTGTGTGTGTATATGTGAATTTGTGTTCATTGACCGCTGCAGATCTATGAGGATTCGATCGTCATTAAATCTGTTTTCGAGAGTGCGAGACAGAGAATTGTGACAGACGAGGAACAGAAAGATTCAGTTCGCGCCAGTCACAGCGATAATGGCGGTGGAGCTGAAGACCAATTTGTTCCATCTGCAGGTGAGAGCTGTGTTTTCACAAAGCTGAACAGAGAAATGAGTTTTTCCTTGACTTGAAAGAGTCATCTTTCAAATGTTTGTTTTGCTGGTTGTTCCTGCAATAACATCCTGAAAATTACTGTTAGATGTGTTGCATGAGACTCATCTTGCTTTCTCTTTTATAAACCAGTGAAACCATTACCAGTACAGATAAAGAAGATGGCTAAGGTGGAGAGAAGCAGAAACACCATGACAAAGAGGCTTCACAGTGATTTAGACAGTGATGAAGATCCAGAGGATAACACCACAAAAGATGAGGGTTGAACTGAAGGACCGTTCCTGTTTTCGTATTCTTGCTCATATCTAATCCCTCCCACATCCCTTTTCATTTTTTCTTTTCTTTAATCAAAAGAAAGGTCGTTGAAAATAAAGGTGGAAGGACCATTCAAAGAAAGGTGCACTCACCGAACAATTTTTTTTCTTTCAGATGACACAAACCCATCAAACACGTCTTGCTGCACAAAGTGCTTTTCTTTTCATTAAGGTGGTCTTTTTCCAATGATTATAATTTACATTTTATCTGCTTTAGTCTCCGTGATTGCTTCTGCAGATAATATGTAAAACAAGACTTTCACTGTTTTTAATAAGTAGATTTGATTGTATGAAATGCTTTCATATGTCTTTGGAGCATGATATTTACCCAGCTGCTCCATAGGAGCGCCCTCTGATGACACAGTTGATGCGTTTAGGGCTACAGCGTTGAAGCACAGAGGAAAGTCTTTTTAAAGAATTTATGAACAATTGATCATTGTACATTTGTTTAAAATCTCTACTTGTGATTTTAATGATAATGCATCTTTGATTATAAAAAAAAAAAAAAATTGTGGAAGTATGAAATCAAAGCCACTTTACAAATACTCGTACTGACAGTATGCATTTAGTCTGTTTCTGATACTTGATGGAATCATTTTGGTCTTACCAAGGATACTTAAGTTGAACATTTATATCCCTTGTGCTACAGTATATTCACATATTGTATAGTTTGTGTGAAAAGTAACTCTTTTCATTTACTCTCCTAGTTCTTGGGGAGGATGGAAGAGATCATTGTTACGACAATCCCTCGAAACATGTAACACTTGCAAAATAAATTTTACCAAAAAGTCCCACTGGTTGGTGATGATTACTGTTGGAATGGGGATTGTTTTTTATATTTTTAGCCTTTGCTGTTTAAATTGAACAAACTTAACAATTTTCTGCTTAGACGATAGGAGGTCTAACATCAAAGATCAAAACTGCATGGAAACTGCTCTTCTGTTGATCTTTCAATAGGTGATGCATGATAATTGTTTCATAATCTAGTGCCACTATTTAATTCATGCTCTGCTTAATTTTTAATCCGGTAATTATTGAACACGTTGCATGTTTATGTTTGTGCAGCTGCTGTAGATAGACAATGTAGTTAAGCTGCAGCTATTTACAAATGATGATGAGTTATATTACACTGCATCACTGTATCAACAATCCAGTAAAAAGATGCAAAAATCATTCATTTATATTTAAATTAGGCAAATCTTTATGTACAACAGGAAAGATATATTACAATCAAAGCCACGATTGCTTCAAAGTGAAATTTCGGACGTTGATAATATTTGTGTTACTGAAAACCAACCCTCAGATGCTGCACTTTATTTAAAGAATACTTGTAAACACCAATGTGGGCAAGAGTTTTTATGAAAGATTTCTGCATCTACAAATTGCAAAAGTTTCAATTGCCCATGGCACCTGTGCTCATGCACCTAAATATGGTTGATATTCATTTAAATTTTGATGACCATCCTCCTGAAAAGCTTAGGAAATATTTTTCATCATGCCTGCTTTTCCATCATATCTCACAGGGCCCCATCTGTAAGTGCTGCAGTCAATCTGTGCTCATCCAACCAGCCATCCCTTGAAGGCTTTTAATTTTCTTCAATTTAAGATGCAAAATGGTTGAAATCTTCGCATGAGTGATATACAGTGCCACAAACTTTAAAATACTTCCTTTTGTAATGAATCCAAGTACTTTATGTTGATGTTGCCTCCATAAAACTAAAACTTCAGTGTCGAACAAATTAAGATTGATATAAGTCAACTGCTATCAAATAAGGTTAGATTCTTACGGAGAAGCATGCAGGCAAAAGGATCATCTTGGAATTTATAACGACTCATGAAACAAACATAATTCAAAGATGTATTTTTGCTGATTGACACAAGTCATGCTTTTTTTTTTAGGCATCCAACACAATTTTGAAGGGATGTATTTCACTGTGAGGCTTTTTACCTCACTGATTAGTCGTATCTGCAAAACGTGGTGCAAACAGTAAACCAGAAAACATGCATCCATCCTCCATTTTCTACTTCCGTCCGTTTAATCCAGTACAGGATCATGGTCCAGCTGGAGCATATCTCAACTGCCATTAGACAAGAGGCAGGTACAACCTGAACAGGTCGCCAGTGGCAAAAAAAAAAATTAGCAGAAGATGTTGTATGATCTAATTTATGACATTCAGACCTGATATGACCTATGGTTGCTTTTACCTTTTATGCACTTGTTGCAATTACATTTTTATACAACAGACAAAATTGTATGTATTTATTTTTTTAACATTTTTTTTTTTTTTAATGCTGGTAAAGTTTAAGGTAAGCAGAATTTAAAACTAGAAGCACCTAGAGACACAGACCTCCACCAAGCCATAGAGTCAGTTACCTGAGAAAAACTCCAAAAGGCCCAACAGCCCACCAAGTATCCCCTATATTTTGAACCTTCTGGATCACCAGATCCAGAATATCAAAATGATCCGCGTCAAACAATGTCGGATTATAACATCTACCATGTTGTTGTCTTGTAATTTTTATTTTTATTTATTTTCATATCTTTTACAAATGATTCTGGGCATTATCTGTTAAGTTAGAAGCTCTAATGGCAAAATTATTCTTTTCTCCCAATAGTAAAGAATCATTAAAAAAAATTCCCTGGATCCGGACTGTGATCCGTGTGTGGGATAAATTCGGTGACAGGGAAAAACCAAGTAACTGACAAGTTTAATATATGGAAACTCCTTTAACCCTGTAAGAGCCACGGTTGTAATATTACAACATAACTTTAATCCATCCTAAAAAATGATCTGCAAATGTTTTGTTTTTTTTACTCAAGACCACATCTACTTATTCAGTTGGTCTTATAGTTTATCTTCACAATTCTGATGGACAGAAGATTTCTTTGTATGTCCGGTAATCTGCACATGACTCACACTACCTGTAAGGCTCATCTTTTTGTTTTTTTCGACTGGATTTGTTGAAACTCAAGTGGGTAAAACTTCTGGAGAATTTAACTGGAGGGTTTTATTTCAAATATAAACCAACAACACTGCAAGGCAGGAAGATCCAGAAACTAAACAGAAACAACATATAAAATTCAACAAGATAAAAAACACATAATCTAAAATAAGATATAAAAGTATCATAAAGTGTAAAAGTGTAGTGCAGCGGACCAGGCGGATGTGCAAAAACAGAAGTCTAAGAAAAAGTGCAAACTTTAAAATAAAATAAACAGCAGTTGAAGAAAGCAGCCAAAGCCCATTTTCTCAGGCTTTTCCCCGTCTGCCAGATGTGAATTATTGAAAAGTATGGTGGCACGTAGCAGGAAAGATTTTCTAAATCTGTCCACATGACAGCAGAGCTGTCTCAATCTATCAGAGAAAGTGCTCCGCTGTCTGACCATTGTGTGGTGGAGAGGATGGTCGGGGTTATCCATGATGGCTAACAAGTTGTTCCCTCTCCATCACAGTTTCACAACTGTCCAATTTGCACCCGATGATGGAGCCAGCCATATTTTTATCAGTTTGTTGGGTCTGTTGGTGTTTCTAGCTCAAATGCTGCTGGGCAATTGTGTAATGGTAATTCTTAAATCTCAAACAATTTATTGAAACAAAAGCTAACAGTGGTATACCACAACATAAAATTGTCCATGTCTCAATAACTCGTCATGTGTAAAGTGTCGTCTTAACCTGATGATGTTAAAATGTCAACAGTATGATGAAGACGAGTGTTTAAATGCAAGCTGTCATTGAACCAAAACATTTAGTGGTCCATTCATGGTTCATGACACTTCTTTTGATTCGTTTGTGGTTTAACAAGTTGTTAGATAACAGCATGTCATGTCATAAGAACTTAATCATTGAACATTTTTACATGTGCATTCAAAAAAGTTTAGAGAAGGAGAAATTAAGTTCACCTGCAAAGGTTATATTGCATTTATTTATATAAATACACACACACATACACATATATATATTATATAAATAAATGCAATATAACTGTCAGGGAATTGGGGTGTGGACACAGGCGCAGACAGGAAGCAATATTGGGTTTCAAAACAAGCGTAATTTATT
>JBBBVU010000020.1:5558191-5571691 GCA_037177055.1 Atherinosoma microstoma
TAGGTCTGTAACTGTGGAGCACTTGGGGACAGGGACAATTGTGGCAGTCTTTAAGCAGGTGGGGACAGATGACAGTATGGCACTGAGATCACTTTTAAAACCATCATATTAGCAGAATTAGGCAATACTTGTCGCTCTTTCATTATTGAGCGTTTGCGCAAGTATTACTGCAGCTTACAAAGAAAAAACTACCATTAATATGACTCACACCTTCATCATTTTTACACACTTCATAACACAAAGCTGTTGTTTTAGCAGGTTGTTTCAGAAAGCGAAAATTTAATGGCTCTTAGTGAGCAAAATAATTCAATATCTAGAATAATGAATCCATTCTCGAAAAGCACATTCCTTTATCTTTATTAAATGTTCTAACTCATGACTATCTTACATCAGTATTTGTAGCCTTTTGCTTTTTCATGACTTTTTGTTGATAGTGTACTGCCATCAGCTGTTAAACAGCAGCATAACTTCCAAACGACTGCAGGAATGAATATCACATCATCTGAATCCTTATGAATGACAGACGAAATCATTCTGGAAAAACATTTCTGCACAACATCACAAGTGATCAAAAACTCCAATCCAGTTTCATTAAGCTATAACAAGCCAACACATCACGTACTGCAGAATATAATTATTTACATCAGCAATAATACAAAAAATAACAAGTTATAATAAAGAAAAGTGAACATTTTACAGTGTGTCTGGTACATATTTGTTTTGAATCATTTTATACAAACACAGAATTTCTGAGAATTTTGAGCTAGTAACCCAAAATCAGGTTTATCCACTACTTCATAAACTTGCCAACATAAAGTGTAGTCCTGAAATGTGCATGGCTGAACTTCCTGAATAGAGAAAAGAAATTCAAGTGGATCTGAAAAACATAAACAAATATGTTTTAATTCAGATTGTGAATTATTTTAAGCCGCAACTAACAAAAGCATTATTTTTTTTCATGCAAGACCTTTAATCCTTTAATGGCTGAATGACCATATTTGACCACTTCATAGGACATACAAAATCCCCCCTCATGCTCGTCCATGAAATCATTGAACTACCTGGAATTTCTCCTCACCAATCATCATAGATCAGGCTACTATTCAGATTTTTGATTGAGATTGGCTTTCAACATAAAATGAAAATATATGTTTAGTACTGACATCTTACTGTAGGACTGTTATCATTTTTAAAGAAAAGTAACCAAGTGTTAAAGACTTGTAATATCTTTGAGTATCATAATAACACTCTTCTCTATGGTTAACATTTTGTATTTCCAATTATTTCAGTGAGTTCCCAATAAAGGGTTAAGAACATACAAAATACAAAAGATAAACGTAAGATTTATGTAAATCAGGACATTGACTTTGCTTCATTTGTGTAAATAAATGTAGGATTTCAGAAAGTATATAATACAAAATATTTGTACTGTATAGTTTTAGCTGTTAATGTTATTTTAAAGCAATTGCTTATGAAAATGTTCAATTTACATCTTAAAGTCTTTTTTTTTATCAATATTTAATGATGATCTACATTAGTATCTAACATGGATGTCCACTTTTGGTCCTCAAGGACTGAAGTCCTATAAGTTTTACATCTTTCCTGCTTCAATGCTCCTGACTCAGATTAATGCATCATTAACAGGCTTGGGCAGAACTTGACAACAAACCATTTAAGAGATCTATTTAATTGTGTGTACATCTGACATACAGAGTAATAAAAAGATATATTGATGTTTTTAGTATCTTAAATGTGTCAAAAATTGAAACAAGTATAAACTTCGTTTTGAAATTTCTTTTCTGGAAATGATGCAAATTAACATTTAATCTAGATAGTTCTTCATTTCTGTAGTTACACATAGCACCCCAACCCAACTCATAAAAAAGAAAAAGAAAATATATTGTAAAAATAGTTCTCTTAATATAAGCAGCCCTTTAATATCTTATCTTAAGCATTATCCATTATATGAAAACAGTGTTTTCTAAAGCTTTCAGATGATGCCACACACATTTCTTCTGTCACCATATCGTAAAGCTGATACTGAATAAAACTTCTTGGCGACAGTTGTAAACACTGAAACTAAAAGTGCTTTATGTGGGGCAGAGAACATGAGAGAACATGCATGTTTTCCCAATGAACCTGTGATCCATTTCCCCTGCTGTTGGTTGTCGCAACCTTCAGCCCAGCACCTGGGTGATATCTTTTCCAAGCATGCTGCTACATCTTATCCTACATGTCTTAACTGCTATTACTTCCAAAATATCTGGATCTTTTTTCTTTTTTTTTTTAGAAACCGTATAATTTTTCAGGTATAAGTAGTTCTGCATATTTCTTGATCACATCACCATGAAACATTGATAACTTTTTTTCATTTAAAAAGCTGGAATAATAACTAACTTGTTATCTAAACAGCTCTTCTGCTGCTTAAAGTTTAGAAGTTTTTTGTTTTTTTGCATTTTCACAAAATGGATCTGATTTCTGTATCTTATTTGTTTGTTTTCTTTTTTCTTTTTTTTTAAAATCTGGTTTGGGGAGGATATGGTTCATCTTTAAAACCAAGTCAGTTTACACTGTCCAACCATCAATATCTGAACCAAATTTTGAACAAAAACCTGATGGCACTTACTTTGGTTGGGGTGTTGTCAAACAGCACTGTTGAAGCAGATTATCTGAGATTGAATTATCAGTTTTAAATTATGTGGTCTCCATCTTTGCATCAATCAACCAGTCTTTTGTACTATTATGTGTCCTTTTAAAAAAAAGAAAAAACCTACTACAGCATTGACATTTCCTTCTGGGATATATAAAGTATTTTTTATTTTTTATTCATTTCATTCTATTAACAGGCCCATGATTGTTGTCACATTGGGTAACAAATTATCTTTAACTGGCTTGGAAATCTTCTGCATTCATTTGATCACTGCCTACATTTCTAGAAGGAGCAACAGAATTGTGCTGCTTCCCACATGTTTTTGTGGAGGTAAGCTGTTACTTTCCAAATAGGCTTTTTAAACTGTTGTCTTTGAACATAGTGATGCACTGGATTCCATAAAAGATTGACTCAAATTTTCTGTTCACAGAACAACCCAGAGTTACACGATAATTATAGCTTTTGCAAACATTAGTCTTGCCTTTTTGGGTTTTTCTGTCACCATTGTTCTTATTCTTTGCCAGTAGAGCTTCACTTGGAACAGAATTAAGTGTTTGATACATGCTGTAACCACAACTAAAGATATCTCCAAATCAGTCTAAAGTGCTTTAGATTTGTTTAAATATTTTCTCCTTTTTCAGCCTTTCTAGACTCCTCTCTCTCTTTTTTTTTTACCTCCACATCCTATAAGTCTTCATGGTTTTATGCATGTGAAACGTCTTGATAACTGTAGGCCGTAATAACAAGGATTTTAACCTTTTTGCTGATTGCCTTGCAGTCTTTGGAATGATTATGTTTATTAAATAACCTCTAACACCCCCACACTGTTCTCTTTTCTTTATCATTATGAGATAGAAACTGCATTAAAACCATTTATCATTAGCTACACCACTTTTATCTTATGTCTAATATTTTCATCCAGATTTTGTTTGGTGTGTTTTTATTTTTACATAATTTAAGTATTTTTTCTGTTGTTGTTTGATAACTTTGTACATTTTAGATCTATGCTTACAGTTAAGTAGAATTCCGATCCTATATATTCTGATATTCTGATATTATGTGAAATCAGCCATGATGTTGAATGATTTATTTCTTCAACTTTGAGCTTGTTCAGATGCACTTAAAACATTATTTCCATCGCTTTTCTGTTACTGACAAAGTAAGTACTAAAGTAGTTTTCTGTGATGCCTGCTGTTACCATGGTTACTCCACATCTCCAATTGACTCTCAATGACTGTGATTGAAAAGACTATATTAATAATTATACTTAAGATGTTTTGTTCTAAACATTAACCTTGGCTTTAGTATTATCTGCTATTTCAACAATTTGTTTGTGCTTGTTTACAAAAATCTCACAATGACTCACAACAGCAGTTGTTCTGAGGACGTCCAGGGGACCTTCACTTGCAACAACATAGTTTGACGGTATATTTCTGAGATGTATTTTTCATCTTCCTTGTAGTTTTAATAGATTTTTCACAGGAGGCCTTGGTGCCTGTGGCTCTGCACAGCGTCAGTCTTTTTAAATTTGTGACACTTTTTCTAAATCCTCCATGATCAGATCCTGCTCTTTGGGATCATTTCTACCAGCCAAAGATTCTTCCTCCTGACATGAGCACTTCCCATTTCTCACTAACACGAATCTAGCTCTGGAGCCAGATCTACTGGGGTTGGCAGGCTGAACCGGGAGCACAGCATTTCCTCTGATCCGATGTGAGAAGGTCCTCTGGCGCACAATCTCTACAGAGCATAGTTGGAATTTGAAAGCTGCCTGGAAGCCTCTGCGGAAGTTCTCATTGAAGAACCCATAGATGATGGGATTGACACTGCTGTTGAAGAAAGCTAACCAGTGAGCTAAGGGATACACATAAATATTAATGATCCGATATTGGTACTCTGACAGGCTGGCGTAGTCACTCAACATCATTAGTGTCCACAGTGGCAGCCAAGATAAGATGAAGAGCAGAGCCACAACAAGAAGCATCATTATAACTCGCTTCTTCTTCCTTGAAATTGTGTGACGACCCTCCATGCTTAGTTTGTTGTTTCCACTTCCTTCTCCATGTGCAATTACACTGCCTCTCATGGGAGGAAGAGTGGTCTTAAAAAGGGTGTAGCCAATGCGGGCATACATGATGACAATAAGACTGAGAGGAGCAAGGTAAATGTTAGCAAAGAGGACAGTGGTGTAGATTTTCCTCATCTCCTGACTGGGCCAGTTCTCTCTGCACCAGTAGAAGGGACGGGTTTCTCTGTTGTGGCCAATGACTATTCGCACCGTCTGCTCCTTAGTGACCTGGAGCATGACCCCTGATGGACACATGATGAACACAGCCATGACCCATATGACAACAATAATTAGCTTTGAGGTGGCAATGGTTAGCTTCTGCTTGAAAGGGTAGACAATGCAGCGGAACCTGACAAAAGGGAAATTGAACAAGGTGCATAAAGGGAATTAAGTTCAATAGAATGTGAAACACTTGCAAGTAAATGATAACCAGAGATGATGCAACAACCCTTACCTGTCAACAGCGACCGCAACTAGAGTGAACACAGATGCCGACACGGAAATACCTTGGACCATTCCGCTTAGCTTACATACAATGCTACCAAATGGCCAACCTGTACAAAAGAAAACAGTTTACTACAAAAAAAAATAAAAATATAAAGGATATCACTTCAGCTTGTACTGATCATTTGAATCCCCCTCCCTACTTTCCAAGATTTATTAGCTTATTTTATTCTTACCTGTTATGATGTTGTCCACCAACGTGGTTGGCATGCAGAATATGCCAACCAGCAGGTCACTAATGGCAAGGTTGAGAATAAACAAATTGGTGACAGTGCGCATGTTCTTGCTGCGCAGCACGATGAAACACACCACCCCGTTGCCCACCATGCAAACCACAAAGATAAGCAGGTAAGACACAGTGAAGACTGCAGCCACAGAGGGTTTGTGGAGGTAGAAATCCACATAAGTGATATTCTGGTGTGTCAGTGTTGAGGAGTTGGAAGGGTTCAGGTCCCCACGCGTCGAGTTAACGGCTAGATTCTCTGTCATGGTGATTTCTAAATGCAAGGGAGGCAAAGAAATAAAGCCACACAGCTGTTACGTTCGATATGGATGTCCTGTTATGAGCTTGGTAGGATTTCTTGGTAAAGCAAAAATAACACTGTTACACATCATCTAAGCGAGAGTACAATCCTGCAGTCCAGAGGGCATAATCAATTGTTACTCCATAAAACAATATAACATTCCAAATATAATCAATAATTGAGTTTATGTGTCTGATTCAGTCAAGCACTTGCATGCTCACTGATAACAACAAACAGACCCCTAAACGAGCAGGTGTTACCTACCACAATCAGTCTTCACCTTTTCCTCTCACCTTCTACTAATGCATCGGTTACATTTTGACCTCCTTTCCTCTGCTTGTCATTCCTCAGTGTACTATCTTTCAATAATTGCCCTCCATGAAGATGTTGCCATGAAACACAAATTCTGTTTTCAATATTGTGGGATTCCAGGTCTGCACAGCGCACAAATAAAGTTAAGCATTTAAGTAAAATGTGTCAAATGTAGCAGTATGGACAGAAATTAGGTTTTGGCTTCAGTAATAGGTAATTACTTCTCTTTGCATGTCTGTGATCTATTCTAAAGGTGATCATTTGAAATAGAGTTATGTAGATTTATTATTTTGTTCATCTTTGTTGCAGTACATCTTCCACAGCAGCTGTTTTGGGTCAAATTCCAGTGTTTCCTCTGTGAAAATCATTGGCAATTAGATCAGAATATTCTATTAATTTCATGTGACGGTAATTTCATGATTTGAAAAACTGTCACAAATGAATTGATGCTGTTTAGATGATATCGCTGTTGCTCTATGTACTATGTTTATGCACATTTTTACAGAAGTAGTCTCCGTCTGCAAGACAGTTTGATTAGAATTCACTCTCAAAACTTCAAGGTGTCTATTTTGGAAAAAGAAAAAGAGGAAAGACTGCAGGTCAATCATCAAAATCTTGGTTGTAATGTCTTTTTAATATGGATGTAGACATTTATACTTCTTTTTGAAAAACTAGGACTAGGAAAAGATGGGAATAAAAACATCAATTCCTTGGTCATTGATATTTGAACTCAAAATTCAAATACAAAGGAGTAAAACACTCATATTCCTCTGTCTCCTCTGTCTGAGAAATTAAGTCAATAAATCAATTATGCTTCCAAAATTCTTGTCACAACTCACTGTTTCTAAATAACAATTTAAATATCTAAAAGTATAGGAAATGTTTTAGTAACAGTCAAGTCATAGAGGTGTTGCAATGTAAATAGATCATTTCTGCACGAGAATCTATAATACAGGTCTCAAAGTTCTCAAATAATTCTACACCAGACCTCCTTACCTTACTGGAAAACAGTATTTAAATTTTATTCCTTTCTTCTGTCCTTAAAGATGTAATATATCCATTTCACAGAAATTCTCCTTGTTTAGAGAAAAAAAACAGCATGTTTCCATTCCTGTTTAAGACCTTGTACATGTGCTCAGTGCTCCTGCCATGCAGAGACTGCTGTAGAATTTATAGATGACAGAGAGTAGACAAGATTCACTTGGGAGAGATGTGCTGGGGGTGGTCCTCAGGGAGGGAGTATTACATGTGCAAAGGTGCTGTGAATTGAATGCTATATACAGAATGGTTTTGCTAATGAGGGGCAAATGTTGCCCAGCTGAAACATGTTTTCTTTGGCATCAATTAGGCAAACATGCTCTGAGTTATCACTGCTTATATTGGATTAGCATCAGTCCTCCTACATAGTCAACTCTGTGATGATCAGGGCTTGTGTAAGTAAGATCCAAACTTTTTCTATTTCCCACCAGACTTACTTCAGTGGGAAAAAAGTCTAAGTGGGAAGTAAAACTATTTGCAGCTGAATTCTACTTAGATGCAATCCAACAAATTATATTTGGCTTATTGCACATGTTAGGTAAAATTATTCTCCTTCCAGAATATTTTAAGACAAAGTCCTCAAAAATGCAAACCTCATAATAAAAAATCAATTAATAGCTACATGCTTTGATCAGAGACATAAACATAAAGAGAATCGTAAAATAGTCAGTAATTGACAGATGCAGGAGCAACAGGTGAGAGGAGGAGGTGAAGACGGATTGTGTAAGATGATAACTAGTCAATGTGCAAGTACCTCAGGATGACAGATGTGGAATACTGACGCTTCCGCGTGAGGGGGAACTCATACAGAAGGGAGGAAGCTGTAAGCTTGCTACTGATACACAGAAAATTACTGTTATTCTGTTATTCTGTCTTAACTGAAGTTGTTTCAGAATGCTTAATGAATTGTTCTTTATTGCTTAATGAACACAGTACTAATCTTGTCAAAGGTGTAAAGTGTCTCGCTATAGAGAAATATGGACAGAATAAGATGCTATCACATGGACCTGTATGATGTTTGACATTTGACCCAAGAAAAAAGAAATAATGGATAAAGATGCAGCACACAGAAAACATCTGACAGCTCATAATGACATTTCTGAAATAAGCCTTTTCTCAGCATTGATTGAACTCCTAAAACAAATGTATCTTAATCTATGTAGATTAGAATTAAATATTGAGAATTTTCTAGATTAGAATTAAATATTGAGAATTATTTTTTACATAAACACAAATGCTGTGATTCCTGACAAATATATAGATGTAGTCTTTGTTTTCTGGGATCTGTGAAAATGCAAACAATGCCCCTGTCCATAAAGAGCCCAGAGAGAGGCACAAAACCGTCTGAGACACCTGCACACTTAGCTGAAGTGACAACATATGACATATTACACCATATCATTATTTAATAAATACAAAGCCAAAATGTATGAAAAATGAACAACCTTATTAGCAATCAAGACGTCAAGTAGCAGCTGCTAATCAAATGATCTTGATTAAATGATAATCATCAAAGGGGAGCAGACGTTTAGTTAATTTACTGGTCCAGAGCATTCTGCGTGTAGTAAAGTGTCAAAGAAGAAGCAATGATCTTAGAGAACTGATTGTTGCTGCCCATTAATCAGAGAAAGGTTATAAGACAATTTACATACAATTATAGAGTCTATTATTCTACAGTGAGAAGGATTTGTCACGAGAGAAAAACATGACAGCTCACAATTTTCCCATATACATCCCAGCAAGTTCAGCCCAAGTTCAGACTATGCAATGCTCAGGAGCCACCTCACTGACTACAGGTTTCAGTTACCGTTTTCAGTGTAAGGGTAAAAAGTATTCAGATTTTGTAAGTTGTATTGGAACAAAACAAAGACCTCTGGAACAATGTCCTTTTGACAGACAAGTGTGGCAGGACGACGGAAGGCCCAGGCAGGGTTTGAAACCCAGCCTCCCGGGTGAGAGTAATGTGCGGCGACCTGTCAGCCAAAGGGACCAAGTAGTGGTCAAGTAGCCAGGGTGCATGATCAATTGGAGGCATAGTGACAGGACCTCAACTGTCACACAAGACCACAATGGAGGTATTTGGTCATGGTAAATGCACAGCTCCACATTTAGAGAACACCAAACAAATCAAATCAGCTTAAACAGCTCATGCTAACTGTAAAGCATGGTGGTGGGTGGCTGATGTTTTGGGCTTGTTTTGCAGTACTGTTCCTGTTCTCCGCACTTTACTAGTTGATCACACAACTGACAATGTTTTGCTAAATGCTAACAATAGATAAAAACACCATCCAAGTTAATGAAATTGTCAATTATCAGTAGTTACACAAAGAACTCCCTATTCTGTCAATGATACATTCAGAGCTTTCTCAACTTAGATGATGCTGAAATGACCTTGCTGAAAAGATGACACAGTTTTAAAGCTTCTGCAAGACCATCCATCCATCCATTTTCTGTACCGCTTAATCCATGCAGGGTCACTGGTGAGCTGGAGCCTATCCCAGCAATTATCAGGCGAGAGGCAGGTTACACCCTGGACAGGTTGCCAGTCCATCACAGGGTCAACACAGAGAGACAGACAACCATCCATGCACACACTCACTCCTAGGGAGAATTTAGAGTGACCAATTAACCTATCATGCATGTCTTTGGACAGTGGGAGGAAGTCAGAGTGCCCGGTGAGAACCCACGCATGCATGGGGAAAACATGCAAACTCCACACAGAAAGGCCACTGTTTCAAACCCCTCCCCAGCTCGAACCAGCAACCCCCTCCGGCTCAAACTCTGCCCAGGACTCGAACTAGCGACCTGCTCGCTGTGAGGCTGCGGTGCTAACCACCACACCACCATGCAGCCCTGTTTTTAACTCCTTACAAGTAAAACATTTTCAACCAAGATGCCGCTGGTCTGTTGTTCCTAATTTTACAGAAACCCTGGAAGTTTAAATCTGCAAGGCTCAGTCATGGTGTTTCCAGCTTGGTTCATTTAGGATGTCTTCTACACTATAAATCTATTGAAAACATTACTTGATTTTCAAAGTCTGAGACCATTTAAAATCCTGATGAATGGTGCATCTAATGCGCCATTCTATAAACTGGAGAAAATGCACTTTGACAAGTACGTGGCATTTGTGGAGTGCTTATCATCTGACAATGATAAGTGCTCCATTACATGAAGTGTGCTGTTTGCCTCCAAATTGCAGTGATGAATAACTTTCAATGTGTCATCAGGGTTTTTTTAAGTGAAGAATGAGTGAAACATAAATACACTTCAATTAGTTTTTAAAAACCCTTTTTCTTTTCTTCTTCGGTGACCATATATGACATGGTACCCTTTACTCATTCCTTTGTGGCAATCTTTAAAAACAATGGTGATTTTCTACATATATGGCTGCAAAGCCCCAGCAGAAGTGGTCATTACCTGAAAACTGCACTTTCATCCTTATCTAGCAATTCAAATAAACCTTTTCTCAAGTTTTCATGAAATACTGTGGGAAAGCTTTATTTTTTTTTTCATTTTTGTGTTACACCTTAGTAAATGTTTTACCAACATGTGACTGCCTTGCTTTGAAAGAACCTGCTGAACATCAGCCTGAATCAAATATGTGTTGAAATTGCATTTGATAAACACTTAGCTTAAAATTCTATTCATATTCGCTGCCTTGATGTCCCATTGTCTTGATATATTTTGTTCTTTCCAGCACTAAATAACTGCAGCCTACATAGAAACTGTCACAGTACAAGTCTGAAATGAATCAACACATGTTCTGTCTGCATGTCAATTGGTGTGTATCCCTCATAAAAAAGGAAATAAATCTGTTTTAAATCTCATGAATGTCACAGGAAGATGTGAAGGGTTCTCCCTCTGCTCCCTGCAAAAGCTTTAGTCTGCTTTTTTAGAAAAGTTTTTAAAATGTAAGTTCAAAGTCAATGCCCTAAAACATCATGATTGTGTCTTTGCCTCAGAGAAATAAAACCTGCAAACACTAGTTTTATTTGTTCTATAAAAACAAAAACCACCTCACAAAAATCACAAAAAAAAAAAAGTTTAGCCCGGCACATGTCTGTAACAGAATGTTGTCTAGAGAGTGAATGTTAGTAATGAACCCTATAGGCCCCAGTATGGGGCTTTTAGTCGGCTCTTATAAATCACAGAGCTAAACAATCTACTCAGCAGCCAGATTATAGTGATGTTGCACATCAAATTAAACAGCAGAAACTGAGCTACAAGACTGTATAAACCTTTTAGAATTTTTCTAAACACAATTCCAGTTATAACTTAATGAAATACAATACATCAAAATTATTCAGGTTGTGCAATAACAACCCACAAACAGCATTTCTGGCTCCACAGCCACATAACTGTATCCAAACTAAACAATGTTCCAAAGACATCCTGGTAAATGTCATAATCCGACATTGTTTGACCCGGCTCATGTTGATATTCTGGATGTGGTGATCCAGAATGTTCAAAATTTAAGGGGTACTTGGTGGCCTTTTTGTCCTTTTGAGGTTTACTCAGGTGATTGGCCCAGTGGCTTGTCGGAGGTCTGCAACCTCTGAGTATTGCAGCAGTATGACACGCTGCAATAATGCCACTGTAACTGCATAGTTTTTATGATGACCACAGGCTCATAGTTCTGATGCCATGTAAGTGGGTAAAAAGCTGATCATTTCTTCCTTAAATGCAAATTAGCATAGCCTAATTTCCACAACTGTGTATGACTGTAACATAAACCAAGAATGATATCCAGATAAATCAAAATTACGATTAACTGTGAGTTACAATAACTGGCTTCAAGTGTCAATGAGAATACAGTCTGTGTTGCAGCTGCTTTTCTGACGTAATTACTCTAACATGAAACTGTCTACTAAAAAAACACTTCTCATTTTGAGGTCCAACTGAGAACCTTTTTTCTTCATATTATATTTTGCTTCTCTTGGCAATGAATGTGTTTTTTTGTTTTTTTTACTTGACACCTTGTAAGAATTGTACACCATATTCTGTGGGATCAGTTTGTATGACAGGGCTGACACATTGTCAACTTATTGTGTGGTGCTGTGGACCAGAATTTCTGCAACACTTTCATCATTGTGTTTTTGTATGAGTCTTGACATTAGACACATGTCAAGAACAGCAGATTACGGAAGTTTGGTTTTATTAATTTTGGTAATGTTAATAAAAAGTCTCTGATTGTTTTGGCTGGCAAGGAACATATCAACTGAAAAAGGGTAAAAAATCTAATTGCCATTGTGACCTTGCTGAACTGCCTGTAATGCCCTGAGGGAAAACACACTAATGGCTCTACTTAGAAAAAACAGTGAGTGCATCCTGAACATGCAATCATTGGACAGTGTTGTGACCCTTGGAGACCATGTTGTGAGAGGAATGGACAATGTGTACTGTTGGTTTATTAAGAGCATTAAAGCTGTTAAGGTGAGAGGTTACACAGCAACATATTATTTTAGATGTGGCTCAAATACTCTAGGCACAATTTAATTGTTTTTAAGATTTGTCATGTTTCCAGAACAGGTTATTTATCAATATTGGCTTGCTACCACTAGGCAAGGCAAGGCAAGTTTATTTATATAGCATATTTCATGTACAAGACAATTCAGCCTAGGATGGCACAGCAATGCTTGCTGTAGCAAGAAGGTTTGCTGCGTCAGCACAGTGACAGTGTCAAGAGCATGGAGGAGATACATGGAGACAGGCCAGTATACCAGGAGATGTGGAGGGGGTTGTAGAAGGACAACAACCCAGCTGCAGGACCGGTATCTGCTCCTCTGTACAAGGAGGAACAGGAGCCCTACAAAATGACCTCCAGCAAGCCACTAAGGTGCATGTTTCTGGTCAAATTGTCAGAAACAGACTCCATGAGGGTGGTATGAGGGCCTGACATCCACAAGTGGTGCCTGTGCTTGCTGCCCAACACCGTGAAGCCTGACTGACATTTGCCAGAGAACACCAGGATTGGCAGATTAGCCTTTTGTGCCCTGTGTTCTTCACAGATGAGAACAGGTTCATATTGAGCACATGTGACAGACGTGAGAGAGTCTGGAGCGACGTGGAGAATGTTCTGCTGCCTGCAACATCCTCCAGCATGACCGGTTTGGCAGTTGTGGTATGGAGAGGCATATCCTTGGAGGCCCACACAGACCTCCATGCAACCTGATCTCACAGAAATACGTGAAATAAACACAATGTTGTTTCAACACCCTGTGAGATGAGGTTAGCTAGGCAGAGATACCCTAACTGTCATTAGGTACCAGGATGAGATCCTCAGACCCATTGTCAGACCATATGCTGCTGCAGTGGGACCTGGGTTTCTTCTGATGCAGGACAATACTCGGCCTCATGTGGCTGGAGTGTGTCAGCAGTTCCTGCATAATGAAGGTATTGATGTT
>JBBBVU010000020.1:5578296-5601012 GCA_037177055.1 Atherinosoma microstoma
CTGTATCCTGACCGATACACCATCTTGCCTACTGTAAAACCCAAACGAACTGGTTTTCCTGGTTATCCCCTCAATACACTCAAATATGCAGTATCTTACATCAATAGAATTTTGTACCAGTGAGCATTTCAATCTGCAATAAAAGCATAATCAAGTCATTTGACTAATCTAGGAGATTAAAGATTGTGTATTTCACTGCTAAATGGAATCAGGATAATGCAATGACTGTAAAGTCCCATAAAAATTTCATTTTGGAGGAAAACTCCACAAGATTTTTTACCCTTTACACTACAAACCAGCTCTTCCACAACCCAGAGTCATATCACATCTTTCAGTCATTTTTTGATTTGTATCATTTCAAAAACAAAGTTACATATTTAAATACGGAGAAGTACTTGAAGATTAAACATAAAATTAACAGCCACTGGATAAGATAGTATTTTAAAAACAAAATGTATCTAAAAAGAATTTTAGGAAGGATAGAGTTGGTTGTCACATTGAATCCATGAAATGCATTGAAAACACTTTCCCACCCAACTACAAAAAAACTTTTGTATTTGTGTAAATTGCAGTTGAATTGCCCTTCAAAACATTGCAGTTGAACTCAGTTATTTCATATTGACAAAGAAACAAAAACACATTATCGTAAGAGTCACAGAACAAAAGGAAACTGAAAATTAAGATTCAGAGATCCTATAACTGTGCCAGTTTAATAGTAATAAAAAACTCATTGTTTGATCACAAATCATTGCACATCAGATGTATTAAATATATTCAGCCTGGCACCTACAGAGAATAAGAGGTAGAGCTACATAAAAGGTATTATACATCTATAACTCTTTAAACGGGAAAAAAAAAAAAATCGATACCAACCATGGAGAAGATATGTTCAAAATATCTACCATTGGTGACGTTAAAGCCACACGTTAAATTTAACCAGCAATGTGTTTTGCTGCGAGTTTAAATATAATAAATATAGTTAAAAAAGGGGAGAAAAAGAAGAATCAAGAAATAGAAATTCCAGTCCATGTTATCAAACTGAGACAAACCTTCATGACATGAATATGGAGCCTTAAATGAATACTTGATAAATATAAATATGCCCATTAACACAAAGTGAAGGTATAATTGTGTGCATAGATGACGTTGTGTAGCCCTTTTGTTGACAGAAAATAAAGGAGGACCTGTGTTTTTGTCCAGATGCAGTATCTCCACTATGTCTCAAGTTTTCAGTAGTTACGATTTAAAACCTAAAAAATAAAATTTACCAAAACAATTATCAGAAGACAAACTTTTATATTTGGTATATATTTGATTGAAAACCTTGGGGAATACCTGCTGATATGTACAAAGTAAGAATAAATGTAGAGTGGAGAATTAACAAACCTATTGCATCATGGACTTATTTAATGAGTGTGCATCTTACAATTGATTGTTGATAAATTGATTGATAAGACATTGATGTCCTGCAAAAACTGCAAACAGATTACCTTTAGTAGCCCTTTTTGTTTTCTGCAAAAAATTGCACAGATGAATAAGGGTCAAACAGATCTTGCTTGAGCCTTCATTCAAATTTGGTACTGACGTGTTAAGACATTTACATCCAGCTAGTTGGATTTAACTCTTTACATCAATAATATTAAAAATACCGTTATGAAGCGGCACTGTGGTAGAAAGATAAAAGGATGCTCGCAATGTTGTGCTGCATCTTTGGAGGGTTCTTTCACAGCTCAGTTTCAGAGTCCTTTTTCAAGAGGAAACCGTTATCCTCCCGGTCGATTCGAATCCGAGGTGAACCGTATGTGTATGGACCTCTGTCAAGACTAGAAGGGAGCGAGAGACACACACTAATGTTATTGTGATATTTTATGAGCTGAAAATCAGACAGTATGAGTTACTGTTGGAGTAAATATAATGCATAAATAACAGATGGTACTCACTTACACAGTGGCAGACTCAAAATAGTGCTCAGCACGGTGAATGGGTGTTAAGGAAAGTCTGCGACGTATCTCCTGATGGAAAAGAGGAGTAAAACACCCATTTTTAAAGCATCAGAAAAATTTAATGGAGCAGCAGAATAAAAGAAAAAGGAAATGCAAGCACTGCAAAGCTTCCTTTAGAGTTACAATGTGAACAACGGATGATAAAGTCATTAAAACTGTCAGCTAAGTAGTCAGTCCTAGTGGGTCAGTATGAAAGGAGAAATGAGAGCACAAAGCTTTTAGAAGCAAAGTTCCAGCAGCTCTTGGAGCAACAGCAAAGCAAACCCAGGCTAGTACTCACTATCCAAAGATTTATCTCCCAACATGGGCTCCTGCTCCATCATATCCATAGAGATTTTTATTGTGGGGATATTTTCATGGTAGGGGTAGTCAGACTGTGGGATGAGGGAGGGACAACATTAACACTCACAGACAGGGTTTTTTTGTTTGTTTTTTAAGGTGAGGATCTACAGGAGGCTGTGCAATCATGTGAAGTGGATACATAAAAAAGGTGGTGTGCATTTATTCTGGATTGCACTACAAGTGTTGGTTACTTACAAAGTCAATTTCACTGTCAATGCTTCCCTTCTTCTTGTTTTTCTTTTTCTTCTCATCCTCTTTCTTCTTCTTATCTTTCTCTGGAATCACATCATCCAGGTAGCTGAGGTCATGTTGGGAGAAAACATAATCCATGGCCTTTCGGACAGCAACCAACGCCAAAATCTAAAAACAGAGAAGTGGTTAAATTAAAGCTCACGCACTGAGCTGTGTCCGTGTCAAGCTAAACCTTGGCCGATTCTCACCATGACAGGGAAAATGATTGCAGCCACAGTGGATTTGAGGATCCAGAGGAGGGCCAAACACACGGCCTGGATGAAGGTGAAGAGGTGAATACGTCTCTGAGGGACGTGGCGGAGGTAAATCAGGTCTGGCTGGTGCTTGGCAGGCATGAGGAGAAGCTGCAGACGATCCATGAACTGACAGAAGCAATCAGAAAAAGTCAAGAAACTGCAGTTAAACTACATCAACATGAAAGAGTAGGATGCTCATCTAGTCATTATGAAGGTTATATTTTACTTTGATTTGCTAGCAGCAGTGCAACACATAACGTCTAACAGCTATATGGCTATTTTTCTTGTAATACAGAGTCTAGGAAATGACATTTTAAAGTTTCGGTAATGCATTGGCTCTGCCTTCAGTCTTTTTTACCTAGCAGTTTGCTGAAAGCTTAATTAGAATAATTTATCTCTGCTTTGAAAGGATATTTGTTAGCTCATGATTGATGGCAGAAGCAATGTGATGCAGGTTGTATTGACCTATAGAGGGCAATTACATTCTGAACAAACTATAACATTGTTTCAATTTAAGTGTTGGTTTGAATTTAAAATTTAAGATTTAAATGGTCAACCCTTATGCAGTAACTCCACAAGTACACTGGGTGAAGTTGAGCTGCTGAAACTGAACCAGGGGAAACTTCAGCTCCTTCAAAATGTAGCAGCCAGACTGCAGAACTGAAATGTCTTTATAAGCTTGCCGTTTAATACAGAAACAGCTTCAAAATCTTTTGATCTTAATGGAAGAAAAGCCTTATGGGTCAGCCCATCTGTACGTCTTACTTGCCCTTAAAGTTTGATCAAACCTTTCTGGTCATGTGCTTTAAATTACTGTAAGTCAGCTCTCGAGAACAAACTGTCTGTTGACCTTAAGTCAGAACTGTGTCTACATTTAGAAGCAAACTTAAAACCTTCTTACTCTCATGGGCCTATATGATTAATAACTTCATGTTCATGTCTGACAGCATGTGTGTGTGCTTGAAGCTAAAGGGCATCAATCATTATTAACAAACTGGTTTTCATTATTTAGTCTCTGCATGTTTATATGTTTGCATGTATACTGTGTATGTAATTATACATGTTTATGCATGGATGTATGTGTTTGATAAATCACTTGTTTCTTAAGTTTGTTTTACTGTGTTAATCGAATTGGGTTTTTGGTACAATGACTGTAAAATATCAATAAAGTTGCCACTGCCACGCCTGTTATTTATGATTATTGGTCAATAAAATTCACAAAGAAAAATAAATAACACAAAACCAAATCTAACAGCCATTACTGGGCTAGAGTTATCTCACATATAGGGACTTGCCAAGAGAAAAGAGGCCTGAAATGCAGCCTAATCCATTTGTAATTATCCATCTGTCATCCTAAAGTATCTCAGTTGATGCTTAGTTCACACCTCCTCAATGCATCTTGGGTGCTTTTTATTTGTAGACATATTGTGTGTAATGTTGCATGTGTGTAGGTGTGAGGGAGTTTAAATGGCAGCTATGATCATTTGAACAGCCATGCACTATTTTCTGTGGAAATGTACCCAGTAAGTTGCTAAACTCACATTTGCAGGCAATAAGCAGGCTGGACTTACTCACCTGGACACCATTGAGTGATGCCACACCCATATAGAGGAACACACCGTAGAGCACAGGCATGGGGATGAACTACAGAAGACAATGAAAAAAAAAAGTTGTCAAAGATGCTTTAATGCGAGTTCCCATCAGAAGTAACAAGTATTTGTATTTTTAGCCTCACTGCTTTGTTAAAAATAGTCTAAAAGCAGCTTTAGAATGTCCTTTAGTTGGATGGACACGGTGACCAGTCATTTGGGTGGCACGGCTTTATAGGTTCTCAGTTTCTCAGTATTAGCTACATCAGCCTTCCATCAATCTTTAAGTAGTGGAAAAAAACTAAAATTATCACCTTGCAACCTAGAAAATGCCGGACAGAAACTTGTAAGCTCATTAAAATGGAAACAAAATTTGTTAAAAGGGGAAATATAAAAAGACATGTGAAGCACCACCAATAGTAATTGTGCAAGTCATTTTAGTATGGAAAGTGATGCATTAGTATGCATTTCCAGGACCAGAAGCAACATGCAGTAAATTTCCACTGGGGGGAGCAGAAGCTCCAACAACCTCGCTTCAGTTGCTTCACATTCTTTTTTGTTTGGCATTTTAATGAGGGAATGAGAACTCGAGAATCCACTCTGCAGCAATTAAAACTTAAAATCTTGATGAACATGCTTATTTCACATTGAATTACTTCAGCTATGCAAGTTTCTAATCGGATGAATGAAAGACTTTGAATTATCTTAAATTTAAGTGAGGTGACAGGAGTTTGTCTTAAAAGAGGCAGACAGTAATCCACATTTCCATGGAAGAATTAATAAGCTGGAGCTGTACCTTGAGGATAGGAGCCATGAAGACAGAGAGTCCCGTTAGCAGGAACACAAAGATACCAGTGACTCTTTGTTCTCTGGATTGTTGGAAACACAACAAAATAATCAGCCAATTGCACTCCAGCAGATAAGTACAAACTAGTTTTTCATAGTAGTCCAAAATGCACAAAAAATACACTTAACATACAACTTCTTGACAAAGTAAATCTCCTTAAGCAGGGGCTATAAGTGTTGGAGTTATCCTTTGATAGTAACAAGTGTACAAAATGTGTACAAAAAGCTTGAAATGGAGAAAAAACGAATCAAGTTTATGAAGGAAATCACAAATCTGTACAAATCAATGACGCCAACCCAAGTTTTACAGACTGAGAAGAAAAAAGTGACTTATGTCCCGATATACATGACTTGTACACATTTTGTGATTAATAAAAAAGAAAGAAAAAAAACATAAAAGAGCATTCTAGTAATTTTTTAATGCTGATATTGCGTTAACTCACCTGACACCCAGGAATTTGGGCTGCTCTCCGGGTGCTGATGTCTGGGTTTCCATTTTCAGAGAATCGATGTGGGCGATGGAGATGACCGTGGCCGCTACGTACCATGGCAGCCCCATGAAAGAGCAGACTATCATCAAGATGGCCACCCAGAACAAGTCCAAGTGATACCCTGCTCCTTTCTGAACCAAGACATGAGTACAGTGATGAGCAGAGCAGGAACATTTTTAAAAGAAAGATCTGCAGAACTACAAAGAATAAAGTTCACACAAAAACACCACGTGAATATTAATCTTAAAAAACTTAGGGTACCTTGAGTTTGTGCTCTTTCCTGTTGACAATCACAGCGGTGATCTGCTGGTCCATAAATATCAGAATGGTGACCAGCAGGGCAGGGAGTGCAGCTGCCAAATACACCCACCAGGGGTTTCCTCCAAAAGGAGGAATAAACCAGCCCCTCAGTGAACTTGTGGGCTAGACAGAAAGAAGATGCTTAGAGTCAAACGGCATATGCAGAAACTTGACAAATCCTAAAAATTGTTTGAGTGCATATTGTCAAGATTTCAAGCAGAACATTAAAACTTGTAAAAACTAACTCAGGGTGCTGATGTCACAACTTTAGATTGAGTTTTTTCTTATTTGATTTGAGTTTGAGATTACTGGTGCATCATTACACAAAGTAGAGAATTAAACCTCTGTGGTCAAACAAAGCCGGCTCTGTACAAGCAACTAAAAGACCGTCTGTTCTCACATCACCTGTAATCAGGTTTTACCAGCTCTTCTACCGAAAGCTGAGTGTGTAGGGCTGCCAGCTGAGGAACATTTGAGCTTAGCAATCTCCAAGAATGTCAGTGTCTTAGTTTCAGGTAATATGTATCCTGCCGCGCAAACTACAAAGAGAGCATTATACTAGGATTTTACAGAATTACAGAGGCTTTCTTGCTGAAACACGAATCATTAAATCAAGGAAGCTGCACCGAGCTGATCACAGTCCTTCTACTCAAAACTCTCCAAGCACACAGCAAAATATGTAGATGGACACATTTGTATTTTTAATCTGCATTTCTGTAAAGTGTGGTGTCTACCTTGAATTCACTAGGCACAATGAGCTTTGGAGTGTTCACACCAACAAAGGCATCCACGCCACAGAAGAGAAGAATGGTCAAGATGATTGCAAAGTCACTGATGAGCTTCCTCACCTGGAAAATGGACATATTTACAGCGGATTTGACAGTGGGGGTTTTTCATGAACAGAATGAGCGACTAACGCAGCTGACAGTATTATTTGTGATGGACAAAACACCTACAAGTTAGATCACCTATAGTTTATAGCAAGAACTGTTAGGACTTTTGCTGAGCAGCAAGCAAGAAGAAAAGCCTTTAATTTAACCCATGTTTTTGATCCAAAGGGAAATATTGCATCAAGTGTTTGATGCATGAATGGCATTAGGCCAAAGCTTCTAGAGAGCACTTTTACTTGGAGTGTGTGGATTTGGATTTAGAAAGCAGAAACTACACACCATTATTACAAGTATAATGACTTTGGCAATACATGTATTACATTTATCTTTTCCCGTTGCATAAAGTAGTAAGTGTTGAGAGGCTTTTTTTTCTTGCAAGTGTTGAAGGTGCATTTGTGTATTCAGATTTGCTGCCATTTTGTCAGATTGCAAATGCCACCTGGGTGGAAGCACTAGATAAAAAAAGGGGATAAAAGTCTTGTTTACATGACTACACTGACTGCATATCTGTAAAACAGCCATCCAGAGGTAGGTTTACATTATTTACACACAAATGAACCTTTACTGCAAACAAAGTTGTAGTAACTTGTGAATTTAATGTGAAGTCTTAGTTTTTCAGTTGGATAAGAAAAAAGAAAAGAAAAAAAATCCCCATAATAACCTGCAAAGAAATGTTCTTACTGACTGTTCCCTGCTGCCTGCAAAAAGCCACCTGTGCAAGACCAGATAAAAAAACTAAAGACAGAAACATCTTACTGCTGTGGGGAAGAATCTGCTTGTCTTGAACGTCTTCAGACCCATGGAGCAGGCGTAGGTTCCAAAGAACAAGATGAAGGACATCAGGGTGATGTCAGGCACATAGTGACAGGCGTCTCCGACCAGCAGCCCTCCAAACTTCCCACACTCCTCTTTGGTGAGCGACGCCCAGGTGGCATTCTCTGGCTGGAGATGTAAGAAAAAAGAAGTTATTACTTTGAACTAACAATTGTTTGATTAAAAAGTTGTTTTTTTTGAAGGAACTCATTTTTAATCTAGGCTACTTGTACTATGCTACCAAATGAAACAAAACAAGAACACAACCTACCAGATCAGTACTGTTTGTCCAGGCAGAAATATCAAGGGGTCCTGACGAGTTGGCTACCAAAGAAAAACAATATCTAATCAACAAAACGAGAATATTTCTGATACCACAACAACAGTGCCAAGTCATTCACTACACATACTGATTGGGCTGCTTTGATAGTAAACAGGGGTATCTATTGGATGACACATACTAGTATCATTTGTTGATAAAACACAGTTTAAGATACAAAAGTATCTCCCTCCCAAATGTAGCAAAAACAAATATGACTTCAGCTCTGAGTGTTTTATATCATTACTACTAAATTTTAGATCCTGACCGACACATTCAGGGGAGAATATCATTAGTTGAAGATGTCTAAATGGTGATATTCAACGCTGTCCATGTTAATTTCTTTTTGTTGCAGCAAAACTGTTGAAAATAATACCCGGAACACAGCGGCAGTCGTACTGATTGATGAGGTTGTATTCCGTGTTGATTGGGTTGTGGTGGGCCAGCTTTATCATCTTTTTGAAAGCGTCGTAGATAAAGATGAAGCTGATGAGTGCAGAGAAGCCCTCCTCTGTGAAACGTGTGAAATACTGCACCAGGAAGCTGGCGTCTGTAGCGACCAGCACCAGACAGAAAAAAGCTGACCACAGGCCGATCCACAGCCGGAACTCAAGGTAGTCAAAGTCATTTTCTCTAAAAACAAAAACAAATTTTACACAAATGTGAATAAGTGCATACACACATATTGATCCCAACCAGTTGTTTAATCAAGTCACTTCTTAAAGAATTCACCTATTCAAATATAGTTTGTGCTCTAAGGTTTCTTACTGTAAAAGATCATTTTGAGGCCATTACTTGCAACAAGAGTCCAGGCTTTTAACTAAATGGCACTTGCGGTACAGTATGTCAAACAGCTGTGTACAGCCTAGCAGCTGCCACCAACTATTCACTAAAGGCCTGGAAACATTTGGAAGACATACGCAAAATTCTTCCCTCCTCAGGGTAAAATTAAATGAGAATGCAGAGAATGAATTATTGATGGTGGAACATAATCAGCATGGTGTTTGGTAATGCTAGAAGCTATTGTAAAAGTCAATCTGCACGGTATCCATCCACACGAGATCAGATCCCACATCTATCTCTTTACTGCTTACTAATAACATCTTTATGCATTGTAAGTACATTTCCATTTTTGTTCATACACAGATCCATAACAGGACCAAAAGTCTTCTGCTGAATGCATACTATAGTTTCTCCATAAAGATGCATAGTTTTGTTCTTGTCCCCAAATCAAATCAGAACAGGAAGTCAAAGTCCTAAATATAAACAACTGAAATCTGTTTCTGCCAAGAGACATACAGAAGGTACAAACAGTTCCAGTGTGATAATGTTTGATGCAAAGCCACCCGCCTATACTCTGAATGTGAATCATTCATTTCCATTCCTTAGGATTGTATTGGAGGCACAAGGACAGCATCATCTCTGTAAACAAAAACAGTATCTGTCCTTTGGGGAAAGACAGCAACCTATAAATATCTCCCCAGTCTGCACCTTCTTTTTTTCAACTCCGCCTCACCCTTACTTATAATCGTTCATTTTCAAGTGACTGAATGAGTCTGATAAAAGGAGCTACTCACTTGCTGAAAGTGAAGAGGAGTCTTTCAAAGACAAGCACCGGGCCTGTGCTGCTGAGAATAGTCAGGGGCTGTCCGGCTAGCAGACAGAACACTGCTCCTGTCAATGCCGTGCCCAGGAAACTTTCCAACACTCCCTGCAACACACAAAAAAAACCCCACTTACCTATCAGACTTTACACACAGCTGATGTAGATATTGTTCAGAAAACCCTCTCTCATTAGAATTATGCAGGTTTTCCTTCACAAGTCAATGACACAATTCTGCTTACGCATGTGGAAGTTTTGTTTTCAACACCCTCAGCTGCAGCACTGACCCATCAGGACGGGCCTGTTGAGTTTCCTATCATGTCAGTCTTTTTTTGGAACAATCCTAAAGCTGGGTGACTAACAAACAAGTAGGTCCATTTTCTAAGACAGGCACTTTCAGAGGGTTTATTGAGAGCAGGGATTCCCTTTGGTGCTTGTGGAGCCAAAATGGGGGTGGGGTTAGGTGGTGGTGGGAGAGAGAGGGGTCATTCAACAGCTATGCTTAGGATACAGTGGCTGAGTAATCTGGATCTGTGGTTATTTACAGTGTAGGCAAATCCCTGAGGCCGCTACACTGTAGGACAGTCACAGGAGCAGAACCTCCATCACTAATCAGCTTTTCACTCACAGAGACACCAGGATGGGCGCAGGAAATATTTCTTATCACTATACAAAAGTTAGAAACAAATCTAAAAGGGAATCAACAGTTGGCTCAACAGATGGATCCAGTATGAGCCTCTAAGCTCTAAATTAGAATGGCTTATCAGCTGAAGAGACTATTAGTTCAACATGAGGGGGCAATGATGGAGCTGAAAAACTAATATTGTGACAAATTCCTCTTGGGATATTAGTTGTGTAAAGGCTACATCTGGTGCCCTGCCTACAGGTGCCATACTCTATATATACAAAAGGATGAGAGTAAGATTAAAAGGAATAGAGGAGAACAGCTAATTATGTCTTCAGAGCAGATCAACATACACATACACACCAAAGCCAGTTTAACCAGTGTGCATCAACTCTAATCTAGTTACTTTCAAATCCTCTGTGATCATAATAAAAAGACTCAAAATAACAACATCAGGACTAAAATATGCCTTAAAGTATGTCTTAATATACTTAAGGTGTTAATTTTAACTTAAGTATACTGGGTAGAGTTAGTATTGTGGGATTTACGTCAGTTCAAGTTCATTAACAGTTGCCTTCACCTCAATGCAAACCTAATTCAGGTCAAAACTTGGATCTTTTAATGATTCAAAGTTAACCGTTTATTTTGTGTCTTTCCCAATCTTTCTAATATAATGCAATGCAGCTGCATAGATTTACTTTGGACAGTTACATTTCTCTGAAAGCTGTAGCAACAATTCAAGAGCAAATTCAAACTTTAACAAACTATCATGATATAATCAGTTAAATGAAATACAATGAATTGTTGCACAATGAATCAAGCCAGCAGACAGTGTGTTAAATAAGTAAAATCAACTGTCTTTATGGCCCTGCAATAGACTGCCGACCTGTCCAGGGTGTACCCTGCCTGTTAATCCTGGGATAGGCTCCAGCCCCCCACAACCCTGAATTGGATTAAGCGGTACAGAAAATGAATGAATGAACTCTATTTATATATAGCATAGATTTTGCTAGAATATTTATAAATAAAATATTTTTTTCTTTGTTTGAATTAATTTATCTTGAGATATAATCCTAAACAATAAGCCACAGATGTTTTAAAATGTGCAAATTTATATTTTAGTTAAACAGCTGGCCTTTGCACTTCTTCTACTCTTGTTTTTCCATAAAAGCTCACTGGCTTGACTGTCCTTTAAAGTTATACATCATGGTGAACAAGTTAAGTGATGGTGTTACCTGCATGTTTTCAGTCGCATCTCCAAGCAAGCCTCCAAATGTGATTGCATTGGTGACTGTGCCCAGATAGATGAACAAGATGGCAGACAGAGACTGGATATGTAGTGCGTCATAGAAGTCACTGGCAAAAAATGGCAGTTTCCTCTTGATATCCAGGATGAGACCTCCACAAAACCTAATAGAGAGTCAAAAAAGTTAGTAAATGCAGCATTGTTTCATGTCAACCAGTTAGACATGATGTCCGTAACGTGAGAAGAAGTGATTCATTTATTTGCAAATATTGTTTCCAAAGTTTCGTAAGAAAGGTGTGCTCAGTATAAAGAAAAGAAAAGCGCTGCTCACAATGAAGCGCTTCTTTGTTTTTTTAAATCCTAGGGGAACATTTCCTCATAGAAAGCTTAAATGCTTTTCTTTATCTGATTTTCTGTTGACAATGCACATCGTCGTTGACAGCAGTCAGATACCATCAGGATTATAAACATCATGATAAAGCCCTCATCTGCAAAGCTCACACAAGCACCCAGTACTACCCTTTAAATTCAAATGTTTATTAGACATAAGAAAACACATCTATTTCTAAGCTGCTATCTATATCAAATCAAACTTTATTTATAAAGCACTTTTTTAATGCCAGGGCAACACAAGGTGCTTT
Source organism: Atherinosoma microstoma (assembly GCA_037177055.1). Taxonomy (NCBI): domain Eukaryota; kingdom Metazoa; phylum Chordata; class Actinopteri; order Atheriniformes; family Atherinidae; genus Atherinosoma; species Atherinosoma microstoma. The sequence goes on from JBBBVU010000020.1 coordinate 5,590,493, forward strand.
ACATAATAAACTGCATATAAAATAAAACAAGCCTTCATCCTACAAAATATTTCATTGTAATTAAGAACACACTCATTATATTCTCTTTCACACACAATCATACACACGCCAAAATAAAGCACCTTTTTATTATGATTATCATTATTACCTTCTTGTACATTGAAGCTCTTCTCCAACTTCGTGTCCACCTCCTCCTCCTCCTCCATGTCCTGCATCATGAGGAGTGTCACCATTCATTTGTGGTGTCTCTAATCCAGCATACAGGTTCTTCCTTTAAAAATAAAAGGCAAACACACATGCTCTAAGTAGAATCAATCATGAAGATAAACTTGCATGAAGTCTATCAAAAAAAATTTGCTTGTTGGACCATAAAAAAAATCTGTGGTGTAACATCAAAATGACACGAGCATCGACCGAGCAACAGGTTTATACAAAAGTCATTGAAGAAAAAAAAAAGGAAAAAAAGAAATGGGAATTAGACAAATTTTCACTGACTGGTTTGAAGCAAACAAAATAAACTGTGGACGCTAGTGGTTGCAATTTGGTAGAAGTAGTAGCTTCCTTTACTGGAAGCAAACCTTAAGTAAAAGGAAAAAACAAAAAAACAAAAAAACAAAAACAACTTCAGTGGACGTCCGTAAGAACAAAATGGAGAGCGCTCTTTCGGAATTACTATAATCTACATTTGGAAAACGCAGGTCATTCAGGCAATTTTCATCTTTAACACGTCAGATGTGATTCTCAAAGTAGTTTTAATTACCCATAATGCAGATCATCTTCTTTGAAACAGGCAAAAACCACCTAAAGTGAACTTTTATGTGTTTTTTTCCACTTCAGAGGAATTTAATTCAAAGATTTCTGTTCCCATTCACCTTTTCTTATCCCATCTTCTACATGCAAATAAAAAAACAGTAATAGAAAACCAAAAAACAAATAAGAATCATGGTAGAAATGATTTACATTAAGAAGATGTCTTTAACATAAAGAGAACAACATTTAAGCCATTTCCGATTATGCTTTACACAGGACAATCAGAGGACAATTTTGTAACTTTATCATCTGTCATTAACATAGTGATGATGCATAAACAGAACATAATACTAGAAAAAAAACTAGGCTCTCTTTGTATTTTTATTTTGTACTTGTTACTATAAAAACTAAGTGTTTCTCAATCTTTCCATTTTTCTTTGTTTTGATCATTTACAATAAATGCTGGATGTTTAACCTTTCAAATGGTTTTTATGTCCTGTGTCTTCAGAGGCTGACAACTAAAAAGGTTCTAGTGGAGAGTTTTAAGTCTCTCAGAAAACATCCATATTTTTTCGAATTTTACCATACATTTTAATAGCTTTTAAAAGCCTTAGCTTTGAATGTTCTAGGAGATTGTGTAACTTTTCAAAGATGATATTATATTTTCTTCTTTAAAAACTGTCAAGCCTTGTTCATGATAACACCTTCATGGGATTACTCAGTCTCATACGGCCTGCTGCTTATGTCAGCAAATCTTTGCTTTTGCTGCATAACAGTCTTTTTCTCACTGTGCAGAAAATTAACATTTCAGCCCCTGTGGTTTCCCTGTGGTTTTAACTACAAAGTTAGATAATCAATCTTAAAGAAAAAGAGGGTGAGATTATGTTTGGGAAGATATCTTTATATCTCAAGCCCTAGATAGATTAAACAGATTTAAAAATGATGACTTCATTCATTTGGATTATGGTGTGGATTAGAGCAGACCTCTTGTCTGAGGAGGGCAGAGACTTGGGTGGCTCTATCCTGATGTCAGGGTCCCACTCGCCAGGAGGCAGGACGACCACCTCATCCAGGAACTCATCAATACCAGCCAGCAGGTCCTCCCTGTCCTTTGCTTTGTACGCAATATCATGGAAAACCTGTTGGCGAGCAAACACAACCAGCCAATTGACATTAGTAATCAACTAATAAATAATGCAGCATGCCCTTTATTCATCCAGAGCAGATGTCGCTCAATATTAATGCTACACTGGAAAATATTTTTTAATCACTTTTGATTACTGGCACATCAGTGATTGCAACTAAACATACCACTATGCAACCAAAAATTTTAAACTCTTTTGCAATTTTCACAATTAATGAGCTAATATCTGTGTATCTCTGCACTGTCACTACCTGTACCACAGAGAAACACAAGACGCTGATGTAAAACAATGCAAACATCTGATAAAGCTGTACCACGTCTGTTATGTGGGAGTCGAGAGGGTAAAGTTTAACTTTAGGAAATCCAGGAAAAACCCTTCCTAACCTACCATGTTGACATAAGATATGTTGAGAGAAAAGTTGAGGCCTGTGGGAAAATGCCAGCCAGGTACTCTAGAGATTAAAAATGCTGGGAGCTTGATGTTCCCATTCACCAAGACACCAAGCCAGTAAGATTTGAAATGCTTTTCTTTCTGTTTTGCCTGCCCCCCCCCCTCAATATATTTATTTAGCACTTAAAGAGCTTAAAACAACTTCACCACACAAATGATCAACTAAGTTATGATTTGGGCAGAACAACTGCTGTGCTGTGCAAAATCCAGAGGAAGAGATTTGACTGCAATTGCAGATGGCAAAGAGTGAGATTTAGGTAGGCAACCCCCTTACAGTGCCATAAATACTTGTATCTTAACTATACAATTCACCTGTTTATTGGACTGGTCACCTCACTGTAAAGAAACCTCAAGATATTTATCATATTATCTTACCATCTACACAGAGCTGAGTTAATCCTATCAGAGATTAGGCGAGATGTCACATGTAAATGGAAACTTTTTAATCTATATAGTTGATTACTCATTTTAAAAAGACATCTTTTTTGTATTATAAATTCAGAAATGTACATTTGGATATGCAAATAAGCTAATCATGTACTGATTTGCATAATTTATTTTAGATAATTCTTGATATGAAAGAAAAATATCTAAAAGTTCGACTAGGCCATTTAATCAATTATTGGATTGGACTGAACTGTGCATGTCTTGGTATGGAAACATGGAAAAAGAATTCATTTATGGACTTAAGTCAGAATTACAAAATAATTGGCAATATTATCAATTTTAACTTCCTAGTGTTTCTTCAGGTGACCTATTACAAACTCAAACATTTCATTCATACTTTTCTTTGTACACACACTATCCCTCAAGGTTTTTCTTTGTTTTGTGGCTTCTTTTGTGGCTTCCAGGTCAAATCCTGGGAAGAGAATTGTGGAGCATGATCAGAGCACCTAGGCTGGGTTTGGTCCAGTTTAACATGTATTGTACATGCTGGAGAAATTCAACACTTGACTTCAATATCTGAATGTGTTAGTCTGACTTTAAGACAGCTGATCTAATACAATTTCAGTCAGACATATTAACATATTTAAAAAAAAAATGTTTTTGTCAGACTGATAATTTCATCTTTTCCCATTATGTAAACATTTTCATGATAGACACAATTTAAAGAAAACCCATCAATTGGTTTGAGCTAAAATCAATTTGGAGCTGTAATTCATATTTAAGATTAAAATGCAAAATCACCTTTCACAATAACAACTCACCTCATCTGACATCAGGGTAGCAATGGCTCTTCCAATCTCACGATAAGACTTCACTTTCCCTTTGGGGCCCAACATGACGAAGAGAAATCTACGCGAGAAAATGTTAGAAAATTAGATTCTTATGCTTTCAGTGTATTTTTAAAAGCTGCAGGAGCTTTTCTTTTACAGCTGAATACCTTGTGGGCACGGGGACTTCAGTGAGCGCCCCCAGCATAACAGCCTGCTGTAGACGGACAAAAGCCACGAAGGGTGTCTCCAGGAAATCTACCTCTCCAACTAGCACATTTGATGCCTCGGCATCACGGGGCAATTTCTTCATGAACTTATTCTTCAGCTGTTTAGACAAGATGGAGCAGGACCGGAATGGGACAGAAAAGAAAAAAAATCAGTTCATGTAAATATCAGGCAGCAGTGTAAAGATTTATGAAAATGCTCATTTAAAGACATACGATTGAGATTTGAGTAAACATAAACAATTATGCACTATATAAAAATGATATTCAAATATACAAATAATAAGGCAGAGACTGACATGGTGTTTATTGTCTCTATAAGCAAGTGGGAACAAGTAGTGCCTGCCTTTACCTTGAATTATGTACCAAGCAGCAGCTTGGTTTTATGCCATCTAATAAACAAACTTTACTACAGTGTGTATCCAAAGTCTACAATGTGCTCATTTCGGACTTGGCTAACAAATAGACACAAACACACACTCCGATAAGCCTCAATATCAATACCACTGATACTTTGCAATGTTGTGCTGGGAAATCTTAGATCTTGGTGTTCAGTTGGACATTACTTTGATGCATAACACCCTCCTTAACATTGTTGCAAACCAAACACACCCCCACCATAGTAACCTCAGTCCCTAATGGCAGACAATGCATTCCATCATGCAACAAAAACTGATAAGAGCTGAAGGAGTTGACCTGGCCTCCAACCTCTCTAGTTTCCCATCTGATATAGCAAGTATATTTCATTTCATTTCAAATGTGGGATGTGCTTGGACAAGCCTGGTTGATAAGGACCCCCACACACAAATCAGAAACTACAGGGGATGTGCTGCTAATATCCCAAAGCTAAACGCCACAGGACTAAAAGAAGCCCTGTGTCTACGCAACAACAATTCAAACTTTTTTCTTTTCTTTTTTTTTTGGCGGCACAATATCAAAAAGCTAGTTTTGATATCATGTTTGAGCAATGTAAACCACAGAAGAGATAAAGACTCCCTAGCTGGGAGATGTTTAACCATAGCCGTAGTGGAAAATGTCAAAGGCCAGATCATTCTGACAAATCTCCTTGTTGTTAAAGTTTAACTGCTTCTGTGATGGTTTTTATCAATGTGCGGCATATCTGTCACCAGGCTGACAATTCGCAACCTGTTTAATCTCTCTTGAGTCATGACAGTGACAGAAACTGTTTAGCAGACAACTGAAACTCACACAACAGTAAGCTTTTGTTTCTATAACTGAGTATGCACTGAAGGTCTGTTTGACACAAATTCAAGCATGCATGCATCCCAACAGATGACCTGGTGTTGCTTTGTGAATGGAGACCACAAAAACCTTGTTTTTTATATCATGTCATACAACAATGAAGAAGAGACCAATCAACACAATACCTGATCCTTCTCTGGTTTGTCAGAGAAGTCACTAAGACTATTAGAGGTGAGGTTCCGGTGGGCAGTAGTTGGGCTACCTGCAGAAAGGTGAGGTAATGTTAGGATCAGAGAGGTCAAGCAAAACAGCAAATTCACTATTATTGGCTGAGGAGGGGGGGTGAGTTAAAGAAAAGAAAAGCATGAGCAAAGTACAGGGATAGAGTCAGAAACATTCGCTAAATGTGGCAAGGCTTAAGCTTTAGAACTAATGCCAGATGGCTGATCATTCGGCCCCTCCACAGAGAGGAGAGCCGGACCTTGCGGTCATATCAGGTCTGCTGCTTGTACGCATTAACAGACACATGCTGAGGCAACTATTGGCAAATGAATGAAAGGGAAACTTTGGAACTCCGTTCGATGCGGTCCATTTACTCCTCCACTGTTATTGGCAATGCTAGACAGCACAGTCTACACCAATTCAGCGTTTTGTTGCCAAATAAATATTTAGTTAAGTACATGAAGAGTAATTCCACATCTGCTTTGGTTTGTAGTACTGAAATAATACAAAACCAATCTTTTATAACAATGTTAGTTCAACATTATTGCTTTATTGCCTCTATTCATATGCTTGCATGTTAGTTGTTTTTTTTTTAAAGGCACTAGGTGGCAACAATGCAGCTTTCAGCTGTAGGGCTGTGACCTCACTTACAGAGGTATCCCATGCTGGAGCTCCTCATGTCCTCACATGATTCCATAGGGTCTTGTAGAGTTGAAAAAGGCACAGGTTGCTCGAGAGATGGGCGTGCAGCTACACCCAGGACGCAGGAAGTCAGAGGCACAGAGCAAAGATCCCAAGAGGAAAAAGAAGGAGGAATGAGGATGTTGGAAGGGTGTAGAAAGGAAAAGAAGGAAGAGAAGTTAATACAAGGCTGAAATATAGTGTTAGAGAGGACATAAGTTATAAAAAGTCAGAAGTTAAAAGTTGAAGTGTTAGGGTTAAATTACCATTCTCCTGGCTTGAAAACAGCCTACTTGCACTGGAGACACTCTTGCCAATATCTGCAAGAGATCGCAAGTTGGACTTCTTGGTCTGGTGGCGATGCTTCCGCAGCAGCGTGTACATGACCTTCTCCTTCAGGTCTGGCTTCAGCTGACCGGACTCAATCTGGCTGTCAGTGATCATTTCTGTTAGAGGACATTAAATATCAGAACAGAGTCGTCTCTGGGTTCTTCAAAAACATTCAAGTTTGTGTGCTTACCAACAACCTGTGGCAGAGTGGAGGCCTCCAGGTCGAACATGATAGTGCCCTTCTCGATGCATGTTTTGAGCTCCATCAAGCTGTGCAAGGACAGCGTGGCGACATGAGGCTTACTCCAACGCTCGCCACCCTTCTCCACCTTCTCCTCAAACTTGATCCATCTGTATAAGGGATGTTAAATGACACAGAGGCAGGAGGAAGTTTGCGGTTATACTGCTGTGTGACTCACACCCAGATACCATTTTGTTTTTATATTTGCATCAAAAAAATTTGTGAAAGTAAATGTTTTCTTTTTAAGATTTGGAACAAATGGAGGCAAAAAAACATCTTTACAAAGCAACCCAAAGTTATTTTAAAATTAGTCACATTTCACAAGTAAGAACAGGGGGATGCATGACAGTATAGAAACAAAAACAAAAAAATCACTAGACTCAAGAAAGTACATGGTGGAACCGGAATGCCGCCAGTCTTCCGCAACTTTCAAGACCACACATGGTTCAGTCGGGGGAAAAAAGGACTTTTGCTGCCAACACGGATAAGCTTTGCCCTGAAGGCAAGACTCTGGGACAAGGATTCTTTTTAATAACAACGCCTCACATGTCACCGCTACAAAGAGCTATTCTCCTGAGGCCTGAGGATGGAGTTTCCTCAGTGGATAAGAGTATCCCTCTGGCTGTAGTCCACAAGCCTGTGATCAGCCATCTTTCTAGTAGAAAAGACACTGTGGACTTTAAAGGGTTCATTTACACTCACTCTCATGCAACCTCAGCTTCCCAAAGGAGGATACATAATTACAAGAACTAGTATTGAAAAGAAACAGCTTTTCAGGGGTTGAGAGATTTGCATCTATGCTACTAATAGTAAAATAAATGTGTTTAAGACACACCTCTACCAAATAGTTATATCTGTGTGATTATACACAGTAAAAAACATCACACACATCAACATGAGGAATCATTAAACTGTTTAATGATTCCTCATGTTGATGCCAAATGTTAATGCGCTATTGCGCTCCAAAGTAAACTGTAACAATCAGTCCTGTCCTGATCATGTGGGAGTTTCTGCCTTTTTCCTGGTCTCACAGGTTAGGTAGTACAACTCTCAAATCAGATAAGAGTAAACTGGGTGTTGACTGGAGTACAGCCTATTTCCCTACACATACAAAACATGAGGGGATTGTGTTCCAATTTCAGGACCGCGAAGCAGGAAACTTCTGAATACACTGCCCACAGCTCATGATGTCAAAGATGGGTGTGGAGCCAACAGAAGGCATGCCTGACTCATAAGACATTCGACTCAGAAGCTCACCTGGCCGTTTCTTTCCACTCCATCTCCTGCCCGTCCACAGACAAAAGCTCATCCAGCTCAGTGAAGAGCTGAGGTGGTGGCGGGCCATCGTCTTCCTCTCCCAGGATAAACCGAATCCTCTCAGCTGGAGAAACTACAGGAGACAAATTAGGGGACAATCAAATCAATACAGCACATTTCTACAAAATTAGTTACAAGAAATAGTTGTATAATGGTTGTCTCCTCTGCAAAGGTTCACAGACAAATTCTCTCTGAAAGAAAGTCCCGACTGGGTTAAAGTCATGAGTGCTGCATTCAAATGCATCTAACTGTTCAGGAAAACCAACTTCTGAATCCTGTTACATTAATTCAAAAAGTTGTTTTTCATTCATAGCCTTCCACATCACTGCAGGACAGCTAGAGAATAGTGAATATGAATCCAAAATGTGTGCTTCAGGCAAACATTGACAGATAGAAACAGCCATGAACATCAATATATTAAAAATGAGTAAATATTATAAAGTCATTTTCAGAGTTTATATAAACATAAAACAGATTAAACACATTGAAAAAGTAAGTTTCTCATATTTGGGGTTCTAGGTTTGATGCCAGCAGTGACAAGTATAAACAGGTGGAACCTCTTTCCTTTAAACCTCTAACATGTAGGATCTGCACTTGTCTTTGCTATTGCAGTGTGTGGCATCAGCAAAACAAGAGTTTGTGAATTCCTACAAGTCTAGCAAGGGATTTAAAGGATTTCTAAATTATATAAAATAAACAATTCCACTATGATTGGCACAGATTTCAAACTCCTATCAATTTATCTGGGACTAGCTGTACCGGCACATCTTAGAGAACTGGCGAAACTTCATTATAGGTAATTACTGTCAAAGTACACGTATGTGCAATTGCATTGCAGAGATTGCACAAACTTGACCTAGATAAGAGACTTTGTAAAGAAAACCATTGCTGTCCAAAAAGATCTGCATAGAGCTTTTGAAATTAAATGCTCTGAAAGGATTAATCAAAGAGAATTGTTTGACCCCAACATTCAATTTATTTGGGCAATACCAAATATTTTTCATTTTCTGTGAAGCACCATGGTGAAAAAAGTTTTACTTCATCAGGTACAGAGAAACATGTTAACTAAAAAAAATATTGCCATCATATTATTTAATGTGCTTGAAGATACCCATATGATCTGACTGAAAGTTGAACTGGAAGTGAACTTTTCAATGGGACAATAATCCTTGGCAAACACTTGAAAATCCAACTAGGAATGTCTTAAAATGAAAAAATTAAGGGTTACAGAATGGCCAAGTCAAAGGCCAGATTTCAATCCCACTGTGGGCGGTTGGGGGGGGGGTTGAAACAGGCAGTACGTGCATCTTGTCACTAAAAGACGTTGGCTTGAAAGAGTGATCAAAAACTTGTGCAAGTGGATATCGGAGCTGGAAAAAAATCAAATAAATAGCTTCTGCGGCCAAGGGTGTTCTTACTTTTTGCCATAGAAGACTACAACATTCATTGTTTTGTCTTTTTAAAATTCATCGACCACATCCTAATTTTTAAATAATTCATTGACAGTGCACATTTTTTGTATGGTGTAGTTCAAGTATGTTACCATCATCTGTACATATTGTTTCAAAGAGGATCAAGTAATTTTTTTAAATCTTTTTTGGTCCAAATATGTAAAAAATGGACAACAGTTTCCAAAATATGTACTCTTTCCACTTGGTTCTACATGGTAATATTAATATTAATCTGCAAGGATGTTCAAAACAGCTCCTTTACAGACCATAATACCATAAAAAGAGGAAGTTAAACACTATGAGCCCTGTATCGTTATTTAGGCCTCTGCTTGAAAATTGTATAGCCTAGACATAATGGAATGGGTGTATTTCTGCTACCACAAGGTCTATTAAAATACTTAAGTAAAGGCAACATTTGTGAGATTTGTTCATATGTAGCCTATAAATATTGATATATATATATGTCTTAGTAGTTAAGAATAACTGAAGATGGCATGTAGCACAAAGAAAAAAACATTCAGGCTTGCCTTAATAAAAGAAAAACAAAAAAAACCACTCGTGATTAATGTGAATATTCCTCTTGAATGATAAACCGCTATCAGATCATAGTACAGAATGTGAACATTATCTCTGGAAAGACCAACTCTGATAAAATGAAGCAGAACAAAATTAGAGAGGTTTTAGTACACAGTGCAAACTACTCCAAAATAGCCATTTTGGCACCATCTGGTTTCAAAGTCCCCAAACTAGGGAACTCATAAAAGCTCAACTACAAGGGAGGAAAAAAACACATCCTCATGAGGAAGAACTTTTACTTCTCCTTGTTTCCTTATGAGAAGAGTAGCCAAGATCTGAGTCAGCAAATTTGCTGAGAATATTGGCTAACACTAAATCTTTATATCCAGCTTGCACTTCCTTTTTGGGAAACATTAGACTTAGATAAAGCTAAAACAGTGGCTTCCTTGAGTTTTAGCAATGAAAGAAATAAACTGATTGATTCAACGATGAGAGCCTTTGTGTTTTACATCTTATTAGTTTGTCCATTTTAAGAGGAAATTATTATTTCTGTCAAGACTTCTAGTAAATTTGTGCAAATTTATTAAGTAGAGAAGTACAAGAAGCTTCACTACAAGAGAAGCTTCACTATTTGTGAAGCTTCTTTTATGTGCAGTCCAATTCAGGAGACTGCAGATTGCCACCTTGAAAACAGAAGTGTGTGTGTGTGTGTGTAGGTGTGTGTGTGTGTGTGTAGGTGTGTGTGTGTGTGTGTGTGTGTGTGTGTGTGTGTG
>JBBBVU010000020.1:5601112-5613240 GCA_037177055.1 Atherinosoma microstoma
GTGTGTGTGTGTGTGTGTGTGTGTGTGTGTGTGTGTGTGTGTGTGTGTGTGTGTGTGTGTGTGTGTGTGTGTAAAAAATAAAAAGGGTGTTTAATCCTGAAACAGGAAAGCACCAATGCTAAATTTAAGCCGGTTGCTTTTAAACTAGTACAGTTGGAGCTGTTCTACTGTTGCGAGCAAATCTAATTTTAAGCTAAGTGAAGGTCAAGATTAGCGCCATGGAGACAGCTTTGTATGCCAGCATTGTGCAGCGCACACCCACCAGAGTGGACACGAGATAGTCAGATCATCTCTGGTGTCCTTTTACTGATATGTCAACTTGCACAAGACGTACCAACACTGTATGGTGTATCATTCGCATCTCAGGTCCCACCACTGGTGTTATCTAAGGAAACCTGGGGCTTTGTTGTGGTCAGACAACTTTTAAGTGGACAACTCCATGCGGTTTGCAAGAATCAACAGGATTACAGGGATTGGAGTGTTTTGAGTTAGGACTTTTATTATCTGGTACATGTCAGGCTACCCACATATCAAATTCAATGACCATCACATTAAACTTTAAGCTCCATCATAGCATCCCTCTACCTTAATTATTCCTCCTGAGCTGGTAGCAGAAGCAGAGGAGTTAATAAGCTAAGCAATGCATGTCAGGAGGAGGCAACATGGTCAAAACCAACATAAAAATATTTTCATGGGGTCACAGAGGTAGTTTACTTCTCCAAAGCAGAAAAATGTTTATTCCAGCATTGGCTCATCATACTCAAGGGTCTGCCCTCTCAATCAACCTTACAAAACTGTTTACACTTCAGATTTCCTACAGCGATAAAGCAGGATGAGAAAATGGGAGCCTGTGTCCACTTGAGTGTGCATGCGTGTGTTGGGATGGCACTTAATGTTCGGTTTAAATCTCTGTTTAGTTTGGTTTTACTTGTATCCCACTGCCCACTGGTTTACAGTCCAATATTGATTCAATGGCTGAAGAACAAGCAACAGTGTTGGCTTTTGGATAAATGTTGGCATGTTTGAATCATTCACACACACACACAGCAACTGGGAACATCTGGGTTGTCAGCTTAAAATGACAAAGATTTGGATAATTACTCATGAAACAACAAATATCTACAAAGTTTAAGAGCTACTAACTAGAAGATGGCAAGTAGACTTTATTACTGAGCAATAAATATCTTTGAATAATTTATTAATCGAAGAAATAATCAATCAAATTGCTTTTCAATTACATATTGGTCTCTTCAGGTAATAGGTGATCAAAAAAAGTGCATTATGTACTAAACTCTGAAAGACTTTTAAAGTAATCTAAAGGGCCTATGACATCAAGAGAGAGAGAGATTAATGTGAGCAAACCATTTATCATATCAAGGCACCTGTGGATGACTAAGCACACAATGCTGGTTTACACTCAAGCATGAGGAGTAACAAAGGATTATCGCGTCAGAGGAGAGAGGATTACTCAAGAGCGTGTCTTCGGTGTTGAGGCTAAAGCGACAGCTTGACGCAATGCCGGCATGATTGATAAAGTCAGAAAAAGATTCAATATGTTGGAGACTAAACAAAATCACAACTTATTTCTATTCTGGTAATTTCCCCAACTGATACCAATTCCTGAATAAAGAGTAAGCCGTACTTCACGAACTAATCTGAAACAATAGTGTCACAGAAAAAAGGTTGTAACAGCTGCTATGCACACAAAAGACAGTCAGATGACAGAACAGCTGTAAATTCCTACATTCCTTCCTTATGTTTTGATGCTTGATATTACACACCCACAATGTTTGGTCTCATTTCTCAATGTAAACTCCTGACTTTCCAATCCATTTGGACACGCCCAGCTTAGTTAATTCTCTCTGATATGCAAGCAGGAAAGTAAATAAAACCACACCTGCACATGCACGTGGGATTATTTCTAAATTAGATACACCTACAAAATCAAGGTGACTGACTCTTTTTCCAGTGCCAGAAACAGCATGCCTTTGTGCCACCATACATTCACATTATCACTTCCCCAGGACTGACATTCCAACATTATGGAATATCAGAACCACAGGAGCTAATAAGCAAGTTTTCAATAGGATGTGGTGGACCACAATTATATTATCATTATTACCAATATAAATATGAGTGACTGACAATAATATGGATGCATTTCAGTTTCCTGGTGTGGTCATGTGCTATACCAATTTACTTGATCAAAAACAGCTACCTTTGCCTTTCTTTATTGTATCTTCACAGGAAATACCTTTTCTTAAGTACATTGTCTCAAAGGTCCCTAAAAAGCCAACTCTCTTCATCCTGTCTGCACTTTACAAGGATCATTCATACTTCCGCACTTCAAGCATTCTTGGAATTGCCAGTCTACCTTGATCCCAGATGCCTTCAGGTATGCTAGCATTGTTCTCACATCCCCTGATGATTCGGGAGGCAAATCCTTGGCTTTTTCTCTGCTCTTGCCACTCACCTCAAGCTTGTTTTGATACCTTAATAGTTACCTTTACCAGCAATAACACTATCTCTTTAATCCATTTTTTGACTGAGACATTATTAAGGTAAACTTAAGCACTGCAAATGATAATTTCATGTCTTGCATGTGTAATACAAGACTTACACCCATCCAAAAGGCCTGGAACAACAATGCAACATAACCGTTCCATTAAGCTACAGTATATGGCTCATTTTATGTGCACTAAGGATTTTTTTCACATGATCACATTAGAAACATCTATATTCCACAAAACATAGGTCTGAAAAAATATCTTGCAGAAAGTTTAGGAAACAGTATTGCAACTTTCTTCTGCAACCATGCATGATAAGATATCTCTGCTTTTTCATCTCCGGCCACAACTTCAAAGACATCTATGAGTTTTGTTGAAACAAACACTATCTGAAAGAGAATTAACATTTTATCCTTTGCTGGTCTTAACCTCCTTGTAGTTGACGCTTATCTGTCTTGCACAGCAACTTAATTTTTTGCTACATTTTCTGGCTAACTAATTCTTTCTTCTCACCTGCCTAGTTGTTAGCTTCTGAGAATCCATTCTCACAAATCCCAAAGAGCTCAGTGTTATTCACCAAGGTGACAGATTATACCCCTCTTTGTGTTAACTTTATACACTTAGAGCCGATCCAGTGTCATTTTCAGATTAGTTTGTAGCGTTTTCCCATGCTCCAATTCTTGTGTTGAGTGGAGATTTCTGCTTGTTTTTTTTTCCTCTTTGCTTTGCTGGTTGCCACTCCACCCACCTCTCTGTGCTCTATCTTCTTAAATGTAAAAGCAGTTATATTGTGTAGGCTGGGGTTTGCAGAGTGTTGCTGGAAGTCACCCAAATAACTTAACATGAAATATTACCAGTGTATGAATCATATTCTCCACACTGCATTTTCTTTGTGTGTAGATTACTCACTGAGAGGTTTTAGGAAGTTTACACTAGAATCATCCACATTCTCGCCATCATACTTGTATCCCTCTGTTACTAGTTCGGCCCTTTCCCGCCTTTCTTTGTGGCTAGACTTGCGTCTGTGGCGTCTCCTCCGATGGTAACTCTTAGGAACATGCACACCAATGTACACAGTGTGGTGACCTGAAACAACACAATATTAGGAATGCAGATCAGATGACATTCACAGTTAATTGAAAATCACAATTATGCTGAGTAGAAGTAATCTATACAAGTGGCAGAATAAAAACAATACAGACTATGTGGATCTAATGTGGTATAAAATGTTCGCTTATCTTGAGACAGCTTTTGTGCATTTCTTGTTTCCAGTTTATTTTCTTCTCAGGAAGGACATAAAGCATTATATTAATGCCAACTACTTCCTGCACAGCAGCTCATACGGAAGTAATTAGAGAGATGGTACTGAGAGAAAACTTTAGCAAACACTGAGATTAACTGACCAAGTCAGTGATGAAGCAATTGCATGTTGAGCCTTTGTATTTTACTGATATCTTTAACACTTCATGAAGGTTAACCTTGCTTCAATGTAGAAACCAAACCTTGCCTGAAAGGAACACAAAAACATCAGACTTCCATGCAGGAAAGCAGAAGGTTTACTACACGTAAACAGCTAAACATAATGTCAAGAACGCTGACGTGGTTCTCATTGTGTGAAGTCTGAAGTGGTGGTTGGGAAAATATTTGAACGTCCCAGTAAATTCATGTGGGTGTCTGCATGAATTCTTGTGTGGCTTTAGCCGACAGCCAGCACTGGACAAGGATCTGACACAGCTCCTTGCACAGACACATTTGCTACATTGGATATTATTTGTCTTGTTTGAGCAATTCTGTGCCGATAGGGAAGATGATAGACCAGACAATGAATCATTAATAAATCTTACCTTCTACTTCCTCTTCATCACAGACATGTTTGACAAAAGATGCTCCTCTGTCCAAGACAGCTTCATCCTCCATTCTACATTGCAAAAGAAAAAAAAATAAGGAAGGAGACAAATAAGAAATCACAAAACTGGAAAGCACAAATTATACTTGTGACAATGTATTTTTAACATAATTTCCTGTTGTCATCTAATTAGGTATTTCTACCATAGGTCGCACCATCATCAAAGAGAAACTTCATACATTATAAAATCCAGAACCCAAAAACTATTGCCAATCGTTTTATCTGATATCCTTTGCATAAAAACATTGGCAGTTGCTGGAAAATCTACTTTTAGAAGTTCCTGCAAACCTGCAATAAAATAAATAAATCTGTATATTTATTGTACATGATGTGCACTCTAACAATACTTTATATAACAAGCATGCAAGCTTGACATTCTAATGAAAACAAACAAAGTAGCATTGATGACCACAGCTATGCAGTCTCTTTCCATTTTCCAAAAACTGTCACAACTATTGCAAGTTAATGTAGAAATTAGCTGATCAGTAACACAGAACACAGCAGTTATGATTACAACACACATAAAGGGAGTGTGACTGTTCTTATAGATAAGAATTACTCAGACTGCTAAAGGTATTTGCCACATTGCCATCAAGCAGCAATGCTGCACATATGATGAATATGAAAAAAATGCATTTTCAAGACTAAATGTTGTACTTGTACTCAGTGAATACATGTACAATTTGCCCAATATACTGAAATATCAGTGCGAGGAGACTATGCCACAGGTCTCAACAAGGTTAAAGATATCTCATTTTGGGCTTTGTGACCTACTTTTGTTGATCTTGCTGCCTAAAATGTCCCTTTAAGGTTGTAAGGAATGTGCAGCCCCCCAGTCCAGTAAAGAGCGCTAATCCATTCAACAAAAGGTGTTGCAAAGCAATGAATTCCCCCAAACTGTCTGAAGACCACATAAGCAAACAAGTAAGAATAAATATTTGATTTAGGATGCATATCAGGAATGTCAATAAACAAATGAACGATTTGCCACTGAGCACTCCCCAGCTGTGGATAGCACAGTTCATAAAATAAGGGGGAGGGTGAGTTAGTGCACAAAATTGCTAAATAAACAAAGTCAGAAGGATAACTTGTTCCTCCAATAGGAATACACACTAATCCAAATTTTCCCAGTGGACATGGTATCTGGCCCTGAGAATGACTTGGGTACAATGATGATCGCAGACTTATTGCTGCTACTAGATCAAACAAGCGATGAGAAGATGCAGAACTTGTTGCCAATTGTATAGGCAGTAGTAATGCAGTCATCAGCTTCTGTTCCCTCCTTTCTTGCTCATTGTTGCTTACAAAAAAAATACATGGAGCTCCCATACTGTACCACATGGAGATGGTCATTTATCTGCAGATTTCTTTCCATTATGTTCTGCTTGTTCTATCTTGTTTCCCTCTGAGACAGAACGTGATGAAAATATTACCAAAATATCAGACGTAGGGACACAGTTCAAATACTAGAGACCAACGGAAACCTATGAAAACAAATGGGCATGGCCATTTTCATTCAGTCTTGCAAAATCATTACAAACGTATGAGAAACTTGCTTCTGGGTCTTTCTGGAAACACAGCAAAGTCTTGTTGCTTTTACCACTGCAACAGGTACCCAAGTGATGCAATTTACATGTCTGTGCATGGAGGCAGGTCAAGTAGCGCAGCGAGGGGGCCTTCAGAAAGCAATTCACCACACAGGAGAGCAAAGAAAGCTCATGTTTCAGGTTTACTGCTGGCTACGGAGCCATGTTAATCACTCCACACTGTGGCCTCAGACAGGGAGATATTAATGATGAGAAACATGGCACAGGTGCTACACAACCATCCAGGATGCAGGAAAGTTCAGCATTTCCATTCTGAATGGGGTTCTACAAGAAAGAGTTTGAATGGTATAGAAAGTGGGATATGGGAATAAAGGGAAACTTTAAATCTGCTCTTCAGCGTTACTAAGCAAATGACTCACTTGAGTCAAAAATCAGATAGCTGAAATCAAATCAAAACAACAACAACATGCATATCTTGTACCCAAACACGCATGGAAGATAAGATCTTACAGTACGTCTTCTTAACCACGTCATTGCATGGCAGAAAATCTTGAGCCTCTTTATTTCCCCCTATTATGACAGCTTGTGTCTGATTCTTCTTTTCTTTTTTTTTTCTTCTTAATTTCACAATGTAGTGTGCTTCTCCCTTTGCTTCAATCTTGGTAACCTCATGAGGCTGGATAAACCTGTCAGCGCATGAGGAGCCAGGATCAGCTGCTCGGGATCAGGGATCATCCCCATCCCTTTACAGAGTGACGCACCCAATCCCAGCAGCCAGCCAGGTTTACCATGAGGGCAACAAGTGCAACGACCAGCACGGTGATGAGTTATGAGCCTTAAAAAAGACCAAATTTATGTTGTGGATATCAAAATTGAGAAAGATGCTATAAAATATTTTGTGTTATTCTGATCAACTGATTAGTGTGAACTGGAATGTATTTATAACACTTTTGGTGTGCAGCAAGCTTTTGGAGGATGACAATATTTTGGTATGAATTTTGGATAATTCGCAATGACTCAAAGTAGTATTAATAATAATATATTACAATCATAGACACCAAATAAACACCACACATTGAGTTGGTGGAACAAAGGGAATAATCATAGCGTTTAAAGGACTTTTACGCAATAAGTGACAGCTTGTCAAGTTTGCTTAGAATTTGGGAATTCCCTCTAAGATGACCTGACTTGACCAGGAAATGGGAAGATATCCAATTACCCATAACATAACTCAGAGCTTCTAATTTTCCAGTTCGCACCCAGAGGAAGAATAGTGCAAGGAAATGAACGGCAAAAAAGCAGAGAAAAACATTTCCTTGTTGCAAACCCAATGTCACAATCTCCACAAAAGACAAAGAACGAGGAATTAAGTTGTGTTGTTAATAATCTGTCTTGCCAAGAAAAGGTTGGGCACCCACACACACACACACACACAAGAGACGTCACAACAGGTTACCCCTGGTTTCACTCATTTTTACTTTTAAGGGAAACTGCGCCTCATCTCGGAAATATAAGCCTGGTCTAATGCCTACATCTTGAAAATCACAAATGCCAACAAAGTGATTAATTCCAGGTACTTCTAAGGAAAGTCCATTGAACTAAGTGAATTTCCGTGCTGGATTGTAACCATGATGTGCTCTGGAAACCTCTGCGGAATAAGGAAGCACACGTTGAACCGCGTAAAAATGAAGATTTAAAGCGTTTCAGCTCATAACACATGACCTGAGACATACACAGCTTTATTCATACGGATGCGCAGCAGAGGATATGTCCACCACTGACCATGTGCTAAGTCCTTCTCACTAATTGATAATGACAGGTTATTGGAAAATAGATTACAGTCCATTCATAGCCACAACCATGCGGTAGCAGTGGCTTATGCACCTGAGAGGGTCAATTGGAATGAATGATCACTTTTCCAAAGCAGTCTAATGAAAAGTAAATAGGGCCTATCTCATATTTGCCACCCTTGTCCTGCAAACCGAGCCACTGACAGACAATTTACGCACAGAAAATCATTCATTTTATAAACGCACGGACTTTGTCATTAACTAATTTACACCTCTCTACCCGTCATGGAAGCTGTTCACACCTTTTGATTGCAGGCAACAAGGGAAAACATCCAAAATACCCAGCGTGGAGTTTTATGAGAGAAAAGGAGCGATCATAAACTTACTTGCTCTTGTCGGAACTCATGGTGACAAATTTCTTCTTCAAAACCAGATCAGTCTGGGGTCCAGCAGCAGTCTCTTTCGGTCCCAGCTGCTTTTCAAGCTCGGTGTTTGGAAATCTTTCCCTTATCTTGCTGTCGCGCTTTCAAAGAGTCTCAAAAGTTAAAGAAAAGAGGCCGACAAGCCGTGGCTATCTCGCTGGGATGATTTCTTCGACTCTACAAACCAAGCTCAACATATAACAGACAATCTTCATCTCTAGTTTGACTTGTTCTGCTCGTGCCGTAGTAACATCTTGGAGAAAGGGGCTCGTTGGAAGCGCGTGGAGACTCTCCGTGCGCTGCGTGTCTTTTTCCATATTTTAAGTACCATCCCTCCTCCTGCGTGACGCCACGACGGGGGCGGAGGTCAGAAAGTTACTTCTGGGTGGCGCACCAAAGGTTTCAACTTGACCAATGGATCCTTTATTGTTCATTAGAAGAAATGTTACCAGAGCCATAAACAGCGCTTTTATGATAAGACATAAAATCAAGTTACTTGGATCCGCTTACAGTTTCACAATAACTCATTTTCACAGTTTCTCTTGAAATGTATTTTGAAAGACTTGCGCGTGAACATTTAACTTCCATGTTGCAATAAGCTGAATATTAAAAGACATGCATGTTCCACTATTATTTAAGTGGACCAAAAGTCTAGCAGGTTTCACCTTGGTTTATATTCTGGTCTCTTTAACTATAAAAGGCATTAAAAGTGCCAATTAAATCAGCTATTTAAGGTTGCTTTACCCAAATCCTATTGGCACTACTAAGAAAAGGCAAGCTGGGAAGTCAAAAATAGCTGAGTGGCTATAATAGGAACTGGCGACACCTTCTGGGAGAGTTGAGACTAGTATAAAGAAATGTTGACACACACCAGGTGTAAGATTTGTACAAAGAAAACCAAAAAGAATTCCCCCAAAAATAAACATTTAACAGCCCCAAAAAAACAACAACACACAAATAAGATTATTTATCGTATTTAAAGTTTATTGTCTTTTATACTAATGGACAATAAGTACATTCTCATTTGCACGTCAGCATTGATAAATACACATAAGTAAAGCACACTTTTAAAAATTATCTAGAATGTCGTCATCATTGAGGCATTTTATTGTCTTCAAATATTCCATGAATTTTTGTTCCTGTTGGGCAGCGTCCACGTTTCCTTATCACCGGCTTATAATGTACTCAGGAACTCCTTCACCTGAAAATAAAACCACAATAAACAACCTGTTAGCTTTACCAGTGAGTGCAATGAGGGCACAAATTCAAAATTGCTTTATTGCTTATGGCTACAGTTTAAGTGAAACCTCAATAAGTACTGGTGTTTACTGGTGTATACTCATGAAAACTGCTCAATATGCATTTCTTAGGGCATTTGGTGTGTGAATGTGTGTTTCTCTGTATTAGAAGTCACTCTGCAGAGCTTACGATTATTTCTAAAAACAAAAATCAGTGTACACTCGTTTCAAAGGTTCCTCTAAAAATGCTCAAAGCATGAGAATTAAAATTTGTGTAAGAATCAGCCAATCAATCTTCAAGACTGCACAGATAACAGGAGTGGTTTAATATAACCAATTGTGTTAACTTAAGTGCTCTTACACTTTGTTTGTTTTTTTACACTTTACAGCTTTAGTTTTTTCTGTAACTAATCCTCAATTAAGTTGAATGAATCCTGAATTGAAGCTGGATTCTAAAACATAAAAAATGTGGTCCACTTAAATTACAATATAACCTGCTGTGACAGTTAGTGATCTATAAATAATTGTAAGCAAGCTAATAATATCCGACACCACAACAGTTACATGAAACATCTTTAAATGAAGCATAAAATACTGATTCAAGTATGTCAGTATTCCGAAATGTACATAAAATAATGAAAGCAAACACATGATGGAGGCAGAAATATCGCAAAATAAATAAAATGACAAATTCTTTATATCAGAAATGTAGTATCAGGACTTTCGCGGAATCAAGAAATATTTCTTGCTTTTAGTGCATTATTGTCCCCTCCAGTCTCGTCATTATCATAAACAACATTCAAGCAGTTTCTCACCTTCTCAATCATGTCAGCACTCTTAATTTTGTCTCCTTTAAAATCGTCATTCACGTCTATCGTCAGGATGGGAACTTCACTGAGATACTCAAACTCCATGCTGTGGGCAAAGATGCTGACGTTAATCATTTTCTATACATTTAACAGCACATTTCTACATTTTCCTTTGAAACTGAAAGCATTTGCAGAAAAAGTTCTGAATGGAGAAAATCCATATCCAGGATGATTGCTCAGAGACTTAAATGTAGCAGATAAAATGTGTTTCAAACTGTAAATCAAGTTCTCTCAAATACAGTTTCTGATGCAAACACGACACGTGTGTATGTGTGCGTGCGCACGTTTTCTCACTTCATGGTCTTGTGCTGCAGCCAGCTCTCGTGCTTAAAGTGGAGCTTCTCGAGGTACTCCAGAGGGATATCTTGCTCTTCCTCTCTGCCTCTCACGTGTAATCTCTCTAAACATCTCTTCACACATACAACAAAAAAAGACAATTTTTTCTTTTGTGTGTATAGCAATTTCAAATTTTAATAATTTAAAAAAAGTTAGAAATATCAATTTCCCATCACAAAGTCCATCTATTTACATGCAAGCGAATGCTAGGGTACCTCTGGTGAAGCTCTGAGGTAGATGATCCCATCCAGCTCGATGTGCTTGCCAAACTGGTTATGCAGCCAGCCATGCCAGTCCTGGTAGATTGACCATTCAGTCTCATTCATGCATTCACTCTCGTATAGATTGGCTGCAAAGATGTACCTACAACATGACGAACACAGGAGAAGGAATGCCATGAGATTATGCGTTTTAGCACTCACTAAGGACTTCCCCTGTTAAGTAATATCATAATCATTAACAGAGATGCACCACTAATCTTAAAGTATTTCATCAACTCAATTAAAGTTAAATAACAAATTATCATTATCATTATTATTATTATTATTATTATTATTATTATTATTACATTTTATTTATAGTTCTTTTCAAAAGAAATTCAAAGCTGCTTCACAGGATACCACAACAGTTAAAAACAGAGCAAAATTCAGAAAACAGGTATAAAAAAACCTACAAAAAAGTTCAAATAAAAACACAAGGAATGCAGGTCAAATTTATGTGTGATAAATGCAGATTTTAACAGGTGGGTTTTTAGATGAGATTTTAAAAAAAAATAAAAATAAAGTGTCAGGGTCTGTAGTGTCACAGATGAATTGTGGGAGGGAGTTCCAGAGGGTGGGGGAAAACGACAGAGAAAGCCCCGTCCCCCTTGTTGTTGATACCTGTCACTGTAGATGGATCTCTCAAAGAACTGCACAGGATTTTCAGCTTCTTGGAGCTTCCCGTTGGCCGATCTGATCTGGGCACGCACCCGACTAATGCAAGCGTAGCTTTGGAAGGTGTAGGCCCACCTCTCTGGCTTCTCATACATCATCTGCAACACATTGCCCCCACTCCTCTGAGATGTGGTCAGCTCCTGAGAAAAATAATAATCACAGAAAAAGTGTTTTAAAACAGTGATGCAAGTTTTTGTCTGGCTTATCTTTCATTCATTCATTTATCTAGGCCTGTTATTTGCTTTTATTTCAAATAACAGGCCTGATGTAAACATACACAATATGTTTTGATAGTTAAAAAAAAAGGTAGAGATTTGATCAATGAAAAAAACCTTTGAATTGTTAGATGCGTTTCATAAAACTGATGGTGCTGAAACTTAAAACCTCCTATGTACACAACCCATTGTGTAAGTCTTATTTATAGATGTATAATACACACGGCTAATGTTACAGTCTACAGAAGGGGGGAGGGGGGTGGGGGGGGGGGGGGGTGGGGGGGGGGGGTCCTGGTAATGAAATTTCAGTCGTTTTCTGAAAGTTAAAAAGAACCCCCCATCCTTTGAATTCTCTCTCAATGG
>JBBBVU010000020.1:5615387-5625493 GCA_037177055.1 Atherinosoma microstoma
CTGCAGCTGCGGCTGTAGACGGTTCGTTCCTTGTCGTTTAAAGTTTGGCGGTCAAACGTCAGGAAGTGTCGGCGTCTTACGTACAGATGCCTCCGCCCAGGAAGCAGCTGCTGATGTGACATTCACTGATACAGGAACTACTTTAATCATCACAAGTGTAATGCGACAGTATCTTGTGTATACATGAACAATGATAGGTAAAACAATTTTGATGGAAGACTTAGCATTATGTTTATTAAACTGTAATGATGCAAAATATTTTCTAACCAATTTACTTGTGATACATCTATTACTTTAAAATGAAGTAATGACATAAAGCTACATAAATTGGACACTGTGCACTTCCAAAACGCTCACTATGAATGGTCATCGAGTAAAGACATTTTAGCTACACTTGCATTGTGAAAAAGCTTTCAGTAGATCAAACTTATCTAAAACTAATCTCATTTTCTATGCATTTGCAACTTTATTTGCAAAGAAATTGTAATAGAAAGGGAAAAACATCCACACCATTACACCACCACCAGTCTGAGTTGTTGATACATGCAGGATGGATCCATGCTTTCACATTGTTTATGCCAAATTCTGACCCTACAGTCTGAATGTGACAACTGAAATCAAGACTCATCACACCAGTGTTTCCATCTTCTATTGTCCAATTCTGATGAGCTTGTGTGTAGTGTAGCCTCCGTTTCCTGTGCTTAGCTGATAAGAGTGGCTCCTGTTGTAGCCCATGTACTTCAAGGTTGGACGCTTGTTTGTTCAGAGATGAATTCTGTATTTTTTGGTTGTAACCAGCGGTTATTTGACTTATTGTTGCCTTTCCATAATCTCCAACCACACTGCCCATTCTTCTTTGACCTCTGACATCAATAAGGCATTTTTGTGAAGAAAACTGCCACATACTGGGCATTTTTTTCTCCTTTTTTGGGCCACTCTGTAAACCAGAGATGTTTTTTTTTTTTAAATTAAAATCCCAGTAGATCAGCAGTTTCTGAAATACTCAGACCAGCCCATCTTGCACTCGTAACCACGCCATTTTCAGTCACTTAAATCCCCCTTCTTTCCCATTCTGATACTCAGTTTGAAGTTGTCTTGACCATGTCTACACACCTAAATGTGTCTAGTTCCTGCCAAGTGATTAGCTGATTAGCTATTTGTGATCACAAGCAGTTAAACCTAATAAAGTAGCCAGTGAATGTATATGAAACTGCAGAATAAGTTGCACAAAATAGTAATGAACCTACAAATTATACTTCTATACAGTACTTTACTACATGTATTTACTTTCACTGGCTGCTTTTACCTTGTGGCACACAACGATCATACAATCCATTCAAAGAGTCAGGATGACCTTTATTTGCTTTAACAGCATAAATCAATTCAGTAGCATTGAAAACCCCTACCAAGCCATTATTTACAAACATTTCATCAATCATTACAGATAAAGAGGAAAAACTGTAGGCAGTAGGCTTTGTTGCAGGCATTTCATATGGATGAGATGCTTTCAAGATGACTCATTTTTCTATTGCAATATCGGACATCTGGTAACCAGTAACATTCATAATATTTAGCTAAGAAAGTTGAGGGGAAGAAAACAAAAACGAAAAAAAAAGCTACTGAACAAGTCAAACAAATAGTGTTGGTATTCAAATGAGGGAAGAGCAGCTGCTTAAAAGACTCAATGCATTCATTTAACCAAAAGCTACCACTCCATGCTTGCTTAAAATCATTTTCAAGACAGGACTAATCCTCAGTATTTACATGTGTGCATGAAATTATTACACCTCTTTGACAAATTTCAGATATAAAAATGTCATTGTTTTAAAACTAAAGCTGACAGAGAAGCATTTATATTTTGTCACACACCCAAATTCAAGCACTATAAACAAAAGGTAAATATTGGATATAGAGCATTAAAGAGCCAACTGGTAACCCTCTTAGTTTAGTCAATTATTGCATAGTAAACTACACTTTGACATTGGGGAAGGGTGCATGCGCCTGCTGTTCAAAGCACAGCAACAACTCAAACCACATAAAAGCGCAAGAAAACCTCACTTGTGCCTTAAGGCTGATTTTAAGAGGTTAAGCCATTCAACATTCATTTGGAGAAATATGAGGGGGGAAAATGATCAGTCACATGATACAGCTTCTCACAAAGCACAGCCTATGCAAAAGAAACATTCAGGCAAGAGAGGTCTGGAAAATAGTTCAAAGTGCTTAATGGCTATCGAGATAAGGGATGCAGCATTATCCAATTCAAAATGCTTGTATATCTTTAAAACAGTGGAGGTTAAACACATCTCTACATCTATACAGTTTTAATTTTAGATCCCTTGCAGACTTTTCCTAAAAAAATCTTTCTACTTAAAAGTTTCAGGGAGGAAACTAGCACACAGGAACATGTCACTGGGCAATGCTAAATGTTTGTTAGTCCCTGCTACAACAGGACAATATTCTAACCTCAATTCTACGTCCTTCGACACATTCATTTATCATAATCTGCACAGCACACTCAGCAAAGAGACTCGTTAACTAAATAAAAATACTGAGTCATTTTAACCCAATTACAGTAGTGTCTGAAAAGTGATCAGGGGGATTTTAGAAGTATGTAAACTTAAAGGGAGATTTGGTGGAAATTTTAACATTGTTAGTCAAAGATCAGTGATATATGGCCTTCATCTTCTGACAGTTCTCACTGATATAGGGCAATTATGAGCCATGCTAGGCACTTGGGTTATTTTGTATTGACATGTCAGCAATTACAGTAGCAAGCCAAAACTCTCATCTCTCTACATCAAATAAAATAACTAGAAACCACTGTTGAATTCATGCTTTTAACACCAATCACACCCTTTTGTACAGCATACACTATTCTCCCCTTCAGGTGGGTTAGATATAGGAATCTCAGAGCATGAAAATGCCGTGTTGCTGTAAATTCCAGTGAAAACAAAAGAAAATCGGTGTAGTTATAGAAAATTAATGAATATATATGTTTTTATTATCTAAATGTAAGCCATGTCTGCATACTGCGAATTTGTTTTTCCATACAGATAAATCTTTTTTCTTCAAAGTTAATCTATGGTTTGTCAATTATGTCTGTAATCCCTGATAAAAATTAGTTGTGGTGCCTTAAACCTATCAAAACCCTTCCTTCTTCCTGGCATTATTAAAAACATTTCCCCAAATGGAAATATAGTATATACTGCATACATACAGCCAGGGTGGGGTGGGTATCTGTGCAAAAACTAGAAGAACAATAAAATTAGGGTTGCATTGCTGTTTATCTATCCTTAGTTGTCAGTTTCTCAATTAGCTCCTGTAGTGGGGCCAGCTCTTTTCTGTCAATGAGGTTGAACTCCTGAAAAAGATAAAGTAAAAAGGGAAAAACATGTTTAAAACATACAATATATCTTTAATTTAAATGGGGAGGAAAAGAAGAATTCACCCCTTCAAATGTTAGTTTCTTTACCTGAACAAAAAAGATGAAGTGTTTGAATGATGTGTTGAGGTGGGCCTCCTCTTGCAGCTGCATGACGGAGTCAAAGTGCTGGTGGTAGATGTGAGCGTAGACCCTGAACAGGCGCTTCAGGATGGTCTTCGCCACAGACATAAAGTTACGTTTGAAGGGGACACCTTGGGAACAAGAAGTTAAAAACTAATCAGATAATTCAGACATCTAAACAGAAACAAACTTATAGTAATATTTTAGCTAATGACTTACTGAATAATAAAAAGGGATTACGAAGATTTTGGAAGGTTTTAAAATACCAGATATTGTGCATGACATAAATACAAACATAAATCTTGTATGTTATTTTCTCTTTCTTACAAGCATGAATGAGATGTAGCTGCACTACAGTACTGTTTTCCTGGACTGCAGAAATGCTCACAGGCAGGCTACAGCATGACTGTAGGGAGGTGCAAACAATCATCATAGAAGCACAATACCACTTCATGACAGCCACATGTTAAGTATTCATCTGTAGGAAAGTATTTGCTCTTGTTCCAAAAACCTCTCATCTACTGAAGAGTTCTGTGCAGTTGTTGAGTACAGAAACTTAGTGGGGGCACTGTTACAGTATATAGGTGTATAGCCGGCGACCTTCAGTGTCAGCTTAATATGAATTATTCAAAAGGACGTACAAAAAAGGACAAATAGTTGTACTACTTTTCACTGGCTATTCAGAGATTATTAACCAATCAGAAACTTTTGGTGGGAAGTAACATGTGTGAACATGTGCAACAACATCTTGTGCATATTCTATCACAACCCAGTGGAAAGTCTTGTTCTATGCTGCTTTGCTCACAGGATGCTCCAACATACCACATGTCAGGAAGCTATGAGGTACTTCTGGCACAGACAATAAGAGATCTTAAGATTTTGGACAATGAATCAAATTCTGTTTTTCCAGGGGAGGCCCTTTTAGTCCTTTCACTTATGTACTCAGACCATCAGACATTTATTTATGCTGGCAGACGTCCAGCAGAAATATTGCTCCTCCCGAGATGGCACAAGCTTCAGCCAGTTGAAACAACTGTGCAAGTCTGTATGCAAATTCTGCGTCATGTCTGTGATCCCGCACTGTTAACCAGAGATATATCAGAATATGTTTTT
The DNA here is from genome assembly GCA_037177055.1 of Atherinosoma microstoma. Classification (NCBI taxonomy): domain Eukaryota; kingdom Metazoa; phylum Chordata; class Actinopteri; order Atheriniformes; family Atherinidae; genus Atherinosoma; species Atherinosoma microstoma. The sequence goes on from JBBBVU010000020.1 coordinate 5,620,006, forward strand.
TGATCAATCTGTTCTGATATAAGATTGCTAAATTTAGCTTTCAAGAGGATTGTGTGCCACGACCGAAATCTGTGAAACAACGAAATGGGCCTGGTGATGGGATTAATTGACAAACTTTTGACTATTTGTTTATAATAAAGCAAACATTCAATACTTAAGTACTTCGGCACAGACAAGCCAAAAGACATGCAAATGACAAACGACTGAGCCATATTATTGCTGCATCATCAACGGAGGATTTCCATTTTATTAGTTTTAGCATTCATTTTGCATGGCATTTGAAATCATAGAGAAGTTATCTACTTGTCCAACAGTGGTCATAATCAGCTTCCTTATTAAGCCCAGTTTTTCTCAAACATTGAAGAGAAGTCAAAAACATACAACTCACTCTGGATAATTAGAAAGTGACTGAAAATGACTTTTCAGAGGTGAGTAAAAACAAACAGTGTACCTTACCGATCTTAGATGGGAAAAGTGTTTCATCATCGAGCTGGTCTTGCACCCAGGTCATGAGGTAATCGATGTACTTGGGAGCAGAGCATTTGATGGGCTTCTTAATGTTGGTTCCATCAGCCCAATGGTACTCGTATCTGTAGAAATATGACAATTTTATAAGGATTTAATCTGGAATCACACTCATTATTTTCACAAAACTATAAACCTTGCAAAATCCAGTCGAACATTTTCATCAACATATTAAAACATTTCTGTGAACAGCTGCTGTAGATGACAGTAGCAGTGATATACATTTCATGAGATGTTTTAAGATCATGCTGATAGAAAGACCTAATTTTAAGCAGTAAAAAAAACCCCGTTTAGATATCTCAGACAACAGAGAGTGAAAGAAAGGACTGTTGGATGATTTATTAAAATAGGAAAATAACAACACTGTACTGCTGTACCTACTTTGGACCAGCAGACATGACAGGACAGCTTTCCTCTGTACAAAAGTCTGTGATTGTTCCATACAGCATATTGATCTGGTTGAAGAAATCCACAGCTGGGAGGGAAGAGGAAAAAGAAGATTTTCAAATAAGCAGATACAGTGTGTGCCAGCTGCCATGAGGTCTCCCCTCTGACTACACCACCTTACTGACCAGTCCAAACTGTTGGCCAGTATACTCTCCAGCTCTCCACTTATTTCCAGAGGCACACAGCCAACTTTGGTTTCCATCAGTTGTGAAGATCTATTTAAGCACTGGAAACGTTCGAGCTCCATTTGCTAATGACAAGAGAAAAAGGGAACTATGCTGTACAGCTGATATGGCATATGTGCTGTGCTAGGCTCTATTCAAGGAGACACCAGATCCATTCTAGGCTCTTTTAAAATATTCGTGAAAAACATTTGATTCCATTACCTGGCGAAGACGACTAATTTGATATATCAAATTTTGTCAGTACATTTTTGTAACTTTCATGTGATACTGATCAAAATATTAAAGTTAACATACCCAGAGTTGGTGATGTTATTACATCCTGAGATTTGATGCTAGTTCAAGTCTAGCCAGAAAACAAAGAATTAACTGTACTGAAAATGTTTATTTCAAGGCCTGCTCATGTTTGAAATGAAACTTTTCTTACTTAATGTTTCTACTGCCCTCCCTAATCGCTTAGGAAAACTTGCAACGCCTCAGAAAATGACTCAAACCCTAAGAGAAGGCTGAAAAGATAGTCCATAGACAAGGTATCTCATTTCTGCCGTGACTCGAAGGCTTTACAAGTTAACTGTGCCATGACACGTATCAGATATTGAAAATTTGCCAATACTTCCTTTGAATTACAATATCAACGTTGCCGATGTAGATGATAGTGACTTGAATAAGTCTGGAGTTTTTTCCATCAGCATATGTGATTGCATACAAAGAACAATTAGCATGTTATTCTTGTCTATTAAGTCTATTATATATGTCTCTATGTGACATTTATGTCCCAAAATACTTGGATGTATCTGCAACATCAAATGATTGGAAAGCAAAAAAGCGGGCGCACAAGAAACAGTATAAAGCAGCACCTGTTATTAGCACTCCCACACACTTGCTTGCCATAAATACTCTGGTGTATTACTTGCTGCATTGGCACTGTCTCATTTGACCACTTTCTGAGTTATTACTAAAGAGCTGGCAGGTTAACCACCTCAAGGAGGCTGAAGCTAATATTACAGACATTTATGTTCTCATCTGCAGCTCCTACAGAACGCATGAAGAAAATTTCAGGGCAGCAGTTAACGTGTGTAACAATATTAAACTGCACAGAGCAAAGCCTGATTGTGAGGATGCGTCAAAAATAACTCCCCTTGTTTAATTCTGGCTTTGAGAGTTTTGTTGCATGCCCTCTTTATCCTCATGTCACTATCCATTTAATCTTTAAAAAAAAAAAAAAACAAAGAAGAAAAAGAAGGAAGTGAGCTGTTTCTCGTGAACAGAGATCATGTGAAAAGTAATTTAAACATAGCGGTGGAGAAGTCACTGTTCACAGCACTGCTTTTCTGACTTCCCTTTATTGTAAAAGTCAAAACAGCTTGTGCAACAGTGACTGAAATCCAACCATTCCCGTAAAGAGCCACAAAGCTTGAGAATAAAAGGATTACAGAGCAAAAGTGGAACTAGAAAAGGGTATGTCTTTCTGTAAAGAGTGAGTGTAACACAGGATATTTAATTATTTGTCAGCACACTGGTCCAGTGAACATTTACAACCCTACAGGCAAAATTATGTGAGAGGAATTTAAGCTTCTCTAAATTGAGCCATTTGTCACAATTTAGAGGAAAGTAAACAAGCCTCTCACAGTGCAGACAATAAAGTCTATTTAACATTCACAGCGGTTTGTCCAGCATGAACGCACACGATCATTAGAAAGACTGCCAAGATCTTACACCCTGGTAGTCCACTATCAGCTGATTCATGATGTGGACAAATTGACATTTCAGGAACAGGCCTAAGATGGAGAATGCAAATGTAAAGATCAGGAAAAAACTGATGTAAAAATAAGAAGATGTGTTAAGAAGATGAAGTAATTTCTCAAGGAATCTCACTCAAGGAGGGGGAAAAGGGTAAATGGCAGTGCTTACTGTTGACGGCGACCCACTCATTTAAGTCTTCACCCTCAGGCAGCATGACTGCCATACGCAAGTTTCCACTCCCAAGCGTAGCCTCAGCATGTTTCAACAGCTCGTACTGATGAGAACCCTCTGGGATATTCTTCTTGGGCTTGAATGTTTTGGATGAACGGTTTCCACTGTGAGTCACATTTCAAAGAGGAAGACAAAAGGTATGATAAATGAGGAGACAGACATTATGAGAAATCATGAGTTCACAGAACAACTTTGTAAGAAACTTTTGTAACAAAAAGTCAAAATATTTTTCTGAAAAAGCTGACAAATGAGCTGTAGTTGGATAACTTAGTAAAAGAGCAGGGGACCAGAACAGTATGTCTCTGTGTATAATGAGGTCATTTCAAGAGGGACTGTATCCAGTCCCTCCTGCTGCCCCAATAAACAAGAATTTTTGAGTTGTGAAGGGTTTGACACAAAAAGAAGTTCAGCTAACACAAAGCTAAATCACTATCTAAAATAGCATGTAGGATTTGCTTCCTATTTTCTTTGGGACAAAAAAATCTAAATGCAAGAGGTGAAAGAGAGTGGTCCAATTCTATCCACATTGGTAGAAGTAGTATTCATTTTTTTTCTATTCAAAGTAGCAAAGAATGTGTCTGTAACTTTTAGGTCAAGGTGTAAAATCTATATAACCTTTCAAGCCTGATGGAATGTTTGCATCATCCTTTTCATGACACAGTAATAATGATTTTATTTTCATTGATTTATATAAGGGTCAAATTGAATGATTAACAACAAAAACTGAAGATTAAGTCCCCTAAAATTATAATAATTGTTATTATGTATCTGTACACGTGTCCTTCAGATGATGAGAAACAAAGATTTTTGTAGACAACAAATCTGTCAATGATAACCTTCTAAAACCCTCCGATTTTAGAAGGTTGTTTTTAGCCCTCTTCTCAAAACAGTGGATCTGTTTTTATCTTCTGCTGTATTTATAATCGCACTAGATAAATTTGAGGGGCTGAAAAGGAGATAAATGGATTAAGAAAGAAGATAATTCAAACATATGATCGGAAACTTTGCTTTTATTTTTGTGAACTTTGGTTTTTCAAACATATTGTGGATAATTTGAATGGAGAATATTGGATCTAAAACTATATCATTGAAGATGTTTTAATAGTAACAACTAAATCTGTACGATGTACTTAAGTAGAAACTACAATAATATCCCCTGTAAAATAGTAGAATAAGCATTAATTAACATAAAATGTAAATACTAAAGGACATGTACTTAAAGTTTGGGTTGTGAATAAATGTACAAGTTTCCACCAGAGCAATGCAATGTTGTCACTTTTCTCTTTTTTAAGGGAACTATGTTGTTTTTTTGTTTGTTTTACTTTGCAACAATAAAAGACTTTCTGATTTCTGATATATTTACAGAAAAACGGGAAAAAAGAAAAGAAAAAAATGGGATCATCAGTGTTTTAACCTTTCTGGTTGGGGATGTTGGTCCACTTCCTAAAGAGGTTCTTAGTTGAGGCATAACAAAATAATGCCAGGCATTATTTCTCATGAACGAATTTCAGTTATTTCAGCAATCAATATAAGTGATAAAAATGTAATTATAATTGTATATAATTATGCAATAAAAGAAAATGTTTCAGGGATTAGTTGGTGACTATTTCTCGACATACGCAGCCTGTCATCTTCAACAGGGACAGTATAATATCTCGAACACTAACCCCTGATTTCATTCCAATTCATTCTTTTTGAATGACCAGATGAAGATCAACAGAACATGACTTTGATAAAAAACAGTATTGCTTCAATGAAATGAAGAATCACAAACAGATTTCCGTGTTTTGTCTTAACAAGGCTAAATTAGCTCTTGTTGAGTGTCTTCACTCCAGCAAATATCAAGGCCAAACAATGTGCCCTGTCAACTAGCTCAACGTTTGGTGATGATTGGTTGGGAAAATAAGTTATCCGGCACATGATCCTGGGTATCTCTGTTGTTACATTTAAGATACAATAAGTAGTACTGTGTATCTTTAATTAGAAAGTGCAATAACCAATGCAAATCACAATGTGAATTCGAAGGCGAGTCCAGGAAGTAGTCGAAGCCCAAATATGCTATAGCTAGCTAGCCTCATAGCTCTGGAGCACAAATAACGCAATCAAAATTCAAAGCTAAATTTCAAAGCAAAAATAAGCCTTTAACTCAGTCGTAACTTACAATAGAAAGCTCATGTTTCTTCGGAGCGCAGAAAATGTCCCTCTTGGTAAATATCAGTCGAACAGAGTAGGCACACCAAGGGGAATATGAGGCAAAACTCTGAAGTCTCACTTGTCCTCGTTTCTTGCCTGGATTTCTTTGACGATACTGGTGAAATATCTTAATTTAATACTACTGTAACCAAAATATATAAACGCTA
>JBBBVU010000020.1:5663583-5682993 GCA_037177055.1 Atherinosoma microstoma
CATAGACCAAAACCACACTGTTAAGATGCATGTAAACACGTTTATCTGGCCAAAAACTAACCTCTAAAAAAATACACATATATGATGTATCACTATTACACATGCACATGACTTTCACATGACTTTTGGCATTTATTGTCAATAAATGGCTTCTTCTTTATCAAGTTTATGTGGGGTGTGGGTGATTGGGGTGAGGATCGGCTGGCTCCTATCGAAGTGTGAAAGCCTTGACAAGAGTCCCTTTTTCTCTTTAACAGTTTTTCTGTTTTTACAAGTGGTTTTCTGCTCCAGTTTTTAATTGTTGAGCAGAAGTTTCAAACAGCAGCATGCACAAGAAGCATAAAAAAGTAATGTTTTCTCAACTAACAATGCAGTCTTTTGAGGTTTCTTCTTTCTTTTTTTACACCTCACCCTTCTATCTTTGTTGAGCCACCGTATCAGCTTATTTTTTATGCATGAAGCCACAAAACACAAAAAAGTATAGTTGTATTGGACCAGTAGAGTTGTGTTAAAGCTTTTAACATGACAAAAAAGACAGTTCTTCACCACACTCCATGTTCCAAGTTCATGTTTCTCAGGTGACCTGCAGACAATGCATGATGTGTTCAAGCAGTGTGAATAACCAAACGTATAAATTGCCCTGTGGAGATGCTTACATTATATTTTAATTGTGTCATAACTTAGACACAGGAGTTCAGTGATGATGCTGATGGTTAAAAGACACAATCAACTGAGCGTACTGTGTGGTCACTGTAATTGTAAGAAATTACCGTGTTTATACATCTCTTTTTATGTCCTTTTAATGTTTGAAGCTGATATGAAGGGCTCTGCGTTTAGATCAAATGGAGAATTGTATACATTTTTTAATAGCTGTTATATAGTTTTAATTGCTTCCCGCTGTGCCTTGCCAAGGCCTGTGTCATATGCGTGAGAATGAAACGGAGAAGCTGAAATAGTATTTTACTAGAGTCATAAAGGGCCTCTGTCTACGCTATTTTTTTTTTTCAAACTCGCACAATAAACAAAGGGTGTTCCAGGACAAGCGTTGTCTGTTTATCATGATTAGGTGCAATGGGTGAGACTTGCACATATTATTTGGCCTGTTAAATGAGTTAATGAACAAGACATGCGTGCTTTCAGACAAAAGAAGAAGTGGCACCAACCCTGGAAGCCGTCCAGAGCATCCAGACCATCTCTCAGGCGCTTCAAAAGTCCAAGGAGAACTACAATGCCAAAACCGTGGAGCAGGAACGTCTCCGCAAAGAAGGGGCCACCCAGAGAGATGTGGACAAGGTGGGAGGTCACACTCGTACATCCATACACACCAGTGTAATCATGGTATAGTAATAAGATATGATGAAGAGTCTCAAAGCATAATTCTACACAGAAACATCAAACCTGAAAGCTTCTTGCCTCCCAGATGTTGAGTGGAGGTCTGTTTCCTTGGTGGTATTTTACTTTATCCAGAAAAATGGAAAGTCATTGTCTGCTTGTTTACACTTTACAGGCTGGGGTGAAAGCCAAAAAAGCCACAGAGGCCTACAAATCCTACGTGGAGAAATATGCCACTGCCAAGTCTGAGTTTGAACAGAAGATGGCAGAAACTGCACAGGTATCATAAAAGTTAACTGACTTTCTCTTTTCTCTGGGCTCTGACAAACTCTGCTTATTGTCTGCCTTTGTGTAATCTGCCAGTCCGGTGTGTTTCTGTTCCACGTTTCGTGCCCTGTATCATCTCCAGATTGTGTTTTTTCCTCCGAAACGGAATCGTTGTGGAAAACCCTAATTGGATCCATCTGAGAGACTTGATTAGATAAACTCCAAATTAAAATCAGATCAACAGAATTTGGCCTCCATATCCTCCTGCACCGCCACTAGAGCTGGTTCCAGTTAGTCCAGCGTTTTTGTTTTCCCCCAGAGAAAGCGGCATTGTAGCTCTGCTTCCCCAGGATCACAGTCTACGGCTCATCTCCCATGCCGCACATGTGGACATATATTATAAACACCAAACACATGTGCTTTCTGACATCATTGGGACTCCTACATGTGTGTCCTCTTTGTCTGAGTGTGTTGGCGCGTGAGTATCTAACAGTAGTTGTATAGCTTTTGAGGGAGTGGATCTTTATCAGGCTGTTTTGTAACTATTAAAACAAATCTTCTTTGTCCATTTTCTGATTTCCTACTCGATGATGATGCTATTATTTCATTTATAATCATCTGCAGTACTGCTGTTTACTGCCAGAAATGAATCCCCATCAGTGTATGTCATGACCAGACAAGACATCTTAAGTAATAACCTTTATGTGTGTGATTGCCATAGACCACCCATACAGACAGATAGGAAGTCCCATTAACAGAATATGAAAGCAAAAAGGAAAAGTTCCTTCGATTGCGTTTTACTCTTACTTTAATTTTGTTTTCATGTCAGTTTAGTAACACAGACAGCCAGATGCAAATGTGTCGTCATGCAATTAATTGGACTTCAAATGACTGATTTGTTGCATTGCAGCACCATAAATATCATCAATCTGTGTTACAGAAATTCCAAGACATTGAAGAAAACCACATTCTCCATATGAAGGAGATCATTCGCTCATACTCGCAGTCTGTGGATGAAACGCACATCCAGATCGGAGAGGTAAGTATGTCCACGCACATGCGCACATACATTCTCAGACATTCCTGTGGGTGGAGTAGGTGTCTTTGTTGACCTGAGCCTGTGCTCACTGGGTTCGCTGTGTGTCATATCAATTAGTGTCATCTTTGATCTCGCTAATCATTTAACTGAGAAGCAGGAAATGCTCCATTCATCCTTTTATGCCAAGCAATTAAAATCTGATCAAAACTCCCTCTTGGCCTATCGAAGGTCCTTCCAGAAGTCCAAACACTTGCCAAATACGGTGTCTGAGACTCAAAAGTTCTGCAATGGTCTCATTGTCTCTGGGAAAGTGTGTTTAGGTTTCAGAAAATTGCATCAAGTCCAGTTGTGAAGGCTTTCAAACATAATTCAGAACAACATTAGTCAGTTTTTAATGTTAACCAGAGATTTCTTTTCATTTATTTATTTAGCAATCATACTTACTATTGCCACACAGAATAAATCAAGACTAACTACAGCCTGCTGCTCTGTTGCAGCTTCACTGCTGTAGTAGATTTCTTGGTGCCTGTAGGGGGCGACAGAGCTCCACCAAATAACCCCACTCTGGCCTGCATTGTGGTAAGTTTAAAAGAATGAGGTGTGACAGGAAACTGCAGGTTAATCAGATCCATGGTTCCTGCCTCTGAGCTTCAGATGCTCCTTGGATAAGCAGTTGGTTAGTCCTTTCAAACCAGAAAGCCTTGAGCTCTCTGAGATATTCTGGTTCAATGATAAATAAAACATTAGGAGTGTGATTATTTGATAAAGTTTGTAGGAGGAGGGAGACAGAAGGCAGAAGCTCTGCTTTCCTGCTTTCTCAGTGATGAAGATACTTGCCTGCACTTGTATTCTAAATATAAAGCAAGTGCTCTGTTATTTAGCCATCCACATACAGCTCTGTAGTTGTGTTGTCAGGAATCATTTTATTGATGTTCATGCTATTCTTCAATTTAACCAGTTTTCTTTTAGTCCTAATCGCAACGTGCACTGGTTCAAAAAGAAAAAAAAGGATTGGGAAAAGTTGTTTAGCTTTAGAAAATTATATTTACAGTTATTATTGTTGTTATTATTACAATAATTATATTATTGAATATGGAAGAACACTAACAAAAGTTAAATGTGGCAAAAGTAAGTTTTATCTCCATCAGTAGGTTATATAATTAGTAGGGAATCATCAGCAGTTACAAAGAGAAATGTTTTTAAACCAATTGCTTGGCTTCATATTGTAACCGAATATAACAGCCACTATTCAGTGATCAATAAAGCACCACCTTCCTAGTTATATCTGCATGAGCTTTCAATCCATGGAGGTCTGTCTATGTGTGATCAAGTTTCCCTTAGGGCAGAAACCTCCCCCATGTAAATGTTGCTGGTCTTGCCTAACATGTATTAAATAAGGTTTCATACAGGGAAAAAATAATCTGTCATATTTGAGATCTTTGCTGGTCTGTCAAGTAGGGGAATACATGTGATGGAGAATTGTCTTGCATAAAGATGCTGCAGACTATATATATTTCACATTCATTTATTTAAGTAGATTTCAGATACTATATATGTAAGATGCACCAAAAATGATATAATATCTTTATTTCGAACAAGTAGTTAAAATTGTGAATCAGATATAGTGGCAAAACAACATAAATACAATATAAGATGATATGAAACCAAAGCAGTCAAAGTTAAAAGTCTTATCTGTGCTGCTATCTTCCACAGGTTTGAGCTCAGATTGCATAAACCGAGAGGTGTAGAGAGCTAGGATGAGAGGAAAAAACGTAGAGCAGCACCTTATAAAGGAAAGCTATTTCATTTCTGAGCAGAGAGAAGTGTAAACTGCTGTTCACTGTTTAGTAGAATGAAGCTCATGCAGAGGCAGGTGTTCCTGTCAGTGTGCGTGCTGTGTTTGTTTTTGTAAGTGAACATTTGTGTGTGAGCGAGGATACCTTCAAGGCAGATGCATGTTTTTGAGCATGTGGACCAAAGTCTCGGAAGGATGAGGTCTTTCTGTTGGTGTGCATGTGGGTGTACGTGTGTGTGTGTGTGTGTGAGATGAGTGGACCAGGCAGGTTGATGACATTAGTGGCTGCCATCATGGCAGTAGCACCTGACAGATTGCGTGTGCTGCTCTGAGAATACTTCCTCACCGTGGCAACCTCCCTGCCACCTCACCGTCATCACTCCCACCCCTCCCCCAACATCCTCTCCTGCCAGGACATAGAAGGCTAATGCACTCCACCTCACCACCGGGCCCGGGGGGTGGGGGGGCAGACATACGTGTGTGCGTGTTTGTTTGATAATGGAGTCACTCTGCGCTTACAGTATCACGCACATCTAAATGGTTTGTTGAGATGGCACAATCAGTCACTGTTCTTCATCTTCATGCCAATACATAGCTCCCTCTTCCCCCCACTAAACACATCGACATGAAAAATAAACAAGCAAACCAACACTAACCTTTATCTGATAGTGCCCAAGGGGTGAAAGTGCCAGTAACGATTACAGTGGACTGACAGTGAAGTTCAGTAGGTTTTCACACAGCAAATAATATCTATAACATTTAGTTTGTTTAACTAAAAGGTTGAGAATCTCAAGTTAAATTGAGAATAATTGAAGAAAATTGCCCCTGTTTTTTATACCATGAACGTCCTCAAAAAAGGGGATGCTTATGCTGTCTGGGAAGTATCCATATGCAAATTGAAAAACCAGTTGCTAAGCAATATGTTTAAAGGGCTGAGAATGGTCAAACTCTATATCCCCCTGCAATGAATGGAATTTTATATGTTTAGCATAATCAGTCATTAGGAGATAAGTGAGTAAGCTACATTACATTTTAGTTTACGAAGATTATCAACTAACTTCTTGTATACAGTGGAGAAATACTGATACTGTTTGAAAATGAGAGATCAGTTTGTGTTGGAATTGCATCACATGCAATTCCCATGAATTATCAAACTGAAATGCACCTTTTTTCACTCAGCTATACATCTGTAAAGTTTTATATAGTCCACACTGAGAAAATAAACTACCTAATTGTACCTTTAGGTGTACCAAGGATTGTCACTAAGGTGGTACCCTTAAAGGTATACTGTTATACCCTCAACAGTAGAAAATGATTTATATCCTTGTAGTTTGTACCTTTATAAAGACCAATATTGTTGAATTAGGGTACAAGACAACCCCCAGAGGTACAATACTGGTACCACAGCAGTACCTTTTGAGGTTATCCCCCCAGTAAAAATCCTTTGTACCTCATACCACTGTTTCTTTTATCCAGATGTGTTCACTTCTACAGTTATGACCAAATGTTGAACTTCAGCTCATAACCTGAGTGATGTTATGATGGCAACAACTATTTTTTATTTAGAGTTTATGTTAATACCTGTGAAGCCAAAACAACAAAGAAAATATCAAAAGCTTGAATTTCCAGTGTATAAGATAAGATTTGTCCAAATATCCCATTCTTATGGATGAAACCATACCCATATTTTAATTTAAGGTACCAGATTTAGAGATTCAAAGCTGCATCTTTTACAGCATCAAGAAAAGTTATCCACTGAGAGACACAGGCAGACGGACTCATAAGTGCAAACAATACTCACTTAGCTATTGGGATCATTACATTATTATTACAGTAGTTATTATACTTTGATTAAACAGTGCATTTTTAACAGCTTTGTGATGCAAATTATATTTTCTAAATGATAACGGGTAGCGAACCTATGAATATGTCATGTATAAATCCCTGAATAAATGTGAAAAGCAGTCAATTGATTCACAAATGTTGTCTCTCAGATTAATGAATTGAACAAATGTGTGCTCAGTAAGGCTGATAGTGATATTTTTATTTTCATCTTTGTAGGTCCACAATGAATTTGTGAGGAACATCGAAAATACGTCAGTGGAGAGTTTGATACAGAAACTCTCCGAGAGCAAAGGAACGGGAAAGGAGAGGCCAGGTAAGCCACCAGAATTACTTAAGTGTTTGTCCATGTCTATGCTAAGTGTAAATACATTTTGTCCAAGTATACAAGCTTTCTGCCTGATCTTACTTTGAGGGGAGGGGAGGGGTGTATAGAGAGGGGCAATTAGAAGTAAGAGAGGGCCATCAGAGGCAATCATAGTAATCTGCTGTAAAGGAAGGCCGGCTTGACATTCCAGTAAGCATGTGACACACGGGGCTTTGCTGTGCTTGCAGACTAAGCAGGCATAACCAACTTTTTGAAGAGGTCAGAGCTCAACAATGACTCTTGTGTAAACTTTGCCATGCTGCAATAATCAAGGGAGTACTCCTCAGACTACTTTGGCTCTACCCCCTCACTTCCCTCTTTTTCACACACGCACACACGTGCACACCCACACATCCATATCAATTGATTACTTGTACCTTCAGTTGTAGCTCTGTATCTGATGCTTGTCTGGGCAAGTTAAAGGACGTAAAGAGTATAGTATATATGACTCAGCAGCCCCAATACTTGTCCTACATTACGTCAGATCACGAGCATTAAAGGTTCACCTCTGCTGTGTTTGTGTGTACACAAATAGTGACCCCTGTGTCCAAACACTGCATCCAAGGAGTGGTGGCCTTCATTTGTTTGGACAGCAGAATTAATTGAGGTTGAAAAAAACGGTCTGAAAATTCCTCTCGTATCAAGCTGTTCATTAGAGATTGCAAAGCAGCTCCGGCCCTGTCAGAAAAATAACCTGTCTGTCCCCTGATGAAATAGCTGAACGGATGGTCGGTCCAGGGCCTTTAGAGAGAGAGAGGTTGAATAAACTTTCTATTGCGGAAACAATCCCAAAGTGACACGCTGCGAGGCAGGGGGGTTCGGAGTGTTCAACGATATCCAGCTGAGCTGTCAACTGGCTGTGGGCCAGACACGCAAACCCCCTCCGCCCCTCTTCCACTCCCAGTGCCATGTGAAGCATATGCAATTTAAAAAAAAACATTTTCCGCTCATGCGTGTCTGCTTGCTTCCCTCACAGAGAGTAGAAAGAAAAGAAACATCTTCCCCTGCATAAACACAGTCGTCTGTCTGTTTGGGAGATGTTTAAACAGTTCCTAATGTCTGTCCAGATTTTCAGTAATATTCACATGTGTGCTGTTTGGACTTTTAAAAAAAAAATTTAGCAGTTGGTGTGCATAAATGTTGTCAGATGCAATCGGAGGACGCTAGCGGCAAAGAGTTCCTGCTCTGCCTGGGTCAACTCCAGATTTTCCAGTCATTCTTCCACTTCTGGGACCTTTTTTTTTTACAGCTTTGTTTGACAAATCTAACAATTGATGCAATACTGAAAAATGATGTCATATGAGTACAGATACACCCAAAATATTTGTATCTGCTTTGTGTCCATACCGTGCCTGAGAGGGAATGATCAAACTATAGTGTCCGTATCCATCCCACTTGCTGCTGTGACACAGAGTTCTTGAATGAGCGTGCTGACTTTGTTTTGATTGGCATGAAACTCCCTCCACATTCATTCGTGCTGCCATTGTGTATTTGCCATTGCTGAAGAGGCCCGATCTTGCACAGTAGAGTAGATCGGTCATTGGTGTACTTTATCCACTTCACTTGGCGTGATGCATGCCTCTCGTGACTCGCCGCTTCCCTGCGCTTCACTCAGCATTGCACACGCCAAACAATGCATCAATTCTGCTCGCGACAGGCATCCTCTGGGGACACCACATCGAACCGCTGCTGCTGTATACATTTTGAGTTAAAATATCATTAGCTTTGTTGTTTTCAGGTCAAGTCATGTTAGTGTAGCAGGAGTATTGCCGGAGGGCTCTGCCCCATCTTTCTGCCTCTGTCTGTGTCACTCTGCTGCTCATCTTGCTGCTTAGCTTTTGAACTATAAAGCATGCAGTGTATCTCTGTATGTCTGATCTGATTGCAGACACAGACTGCACATCCTCCTGTGACTCAAATATGTCACTGCAGCACCAGTAATGGTGCAGTATAAATGTAAAGCACACTAATTAGACTAAGGTCAACGCTTTCAGTTTATGTCATTTTATAGCCAAGGTGTCTGGCTTTTAAACACAGCAGCACCTCGAACCGACACAAGCAGCCCCTGTGTCTCCCGGACCAACATGCATCCACATTGCATGTCTTGCCTCAAGTTGTCTTGCAACTTTTAGCGCTAGCGTTTGTGCGAGCTTGTTTGTGCCACCGCTCTTTGAAAAAGCCTCAATAAATATTTCTGAAGTGACACGTGAAGCGTGACAGTTAAGTGCGGTGCCTTGGGGGGTAACCATGTATTATTAATGAGCATTAAATTAAGTGTAAACTTAGTTGTTTTTGGCAGTTTTCTTGTCATGTAATTGATGTATTTGAATAGCCAAAAGAAATGTTTTTTTTTGCTAGCATGAACTCATGGCTGGTTGTGCTCAAAGTGATATTATGGCTTTTAGTTGGAATAGATATGATTATTCATTGGTACATCAGTGTTTCTGTGATTGAGTTTGTTTGTTTAGAGTATTAAATTTTTTCCTGGGCATTTTGTGCATACCAAAATAAGAAGTAAAAAAGCTATTCTTTAGCCAGAGGGACAGATTTGTCCATGTGGCTTTAAACACTTCATTGCATGTAATCTTGGGCTTTTTTGTCTTGTTGTAATAGGGTTATAGGCTTTGCATGTCTCATGTTGGTCGGGTAAGTTCCAGCTCAGTGTAGACTTCACGGCTGCAGTTTTCTGTGAATACCACGGCTGAAGTCTGCATTCAGAATTGCCGTATAATCGTAGTGCTTTGTGTCACCATGAGGGACGGTTACATCTCTGTGAAGGCCACCAGACACACAGTTGACTCTGCTATTGACCCTGTCTGCCCTCTGGGACTGGCCAGGCCCCGTTTACACACACATTCTGCATGGCACGCCAGACTGCACGTTGTGTGTTTGTGCTGTCTGTGCATGTTTGTGTGTCTGCGTGTGTGATGATTGCGTGATGCACGTTCATAACATTCGCAGTAGTGGGTTATTGACCCTTTCTGTGCCAAATGAACCTAAATGAATTTCCTTGCTCTCATTAGGACCCATCGAGTTTGAGGAGTGCAATACAGCTATTGCAACAGAAGGTACGTTTTTATGCAAAATTTATAGATTTACAACTGCGTTTAACAGATACACTTCCCGTGACATTTAACGCAGTTCAAAGGATGTAAGTTGAGAAGAGGACACATTTAATATTGCTGAAATGTTTTCTTTTTGTATTAAGGGGCCAAACCCAGAAAGAGAAAACCATTCGGGATCCCAGGTCGAAGGAAAGACAAGGACACAGACTCCACGTGAGTGAGGACTTCAGTCACTGCACAATATGTTCATTTTTTTTTAACCTCATATATATATGAATTTTTCATCACCATGTGTCTGTTTTTGACTTCCAGTGAGTCCACAGAAGTTGAAGCTGTTGTGAGTATAATTTTCTTCAAAACAGACAGTGGCTGCATTGTTTGAGCTGACTCCTTTGTAACTGTTTTACATCAGCTGGCCGGGTTGTAGACTGCAGGGGACAGACAAGACCCTTTGCTCATTTTGTTCTGCTCTGTATTTCTCTGCTTAAACACGTGACTCTTGTTCTTTCTCTCCGTTTCCTCTTGTTTGTTTTGAAGATTTGCTCATTCATTTTCTCTCTGTGCATGTAGAACACAGCCAATGGTGCTCCCCCTGGATATTATGGGTCCATAGACATCCAGAATGCTGTAAGCAAGCTAATAACCTTACACCTGCCACACATGTACACACATTAAGTAAATAAGCAGATTATTTTAGTCCTGCACAGGAAGTAAATGTATTATATTTACTTTGAAGTACATAGAAAAAAATAAATAAGGGGGGAATTTACACATTTTTATCAACTTAAGACAAAACATTACATTTATTCTAAATCTTAAATAGTATTTATGACTTTTGATATTGATATTTGAGTAATGTAAATGACACATAGTGTTACTAAGCTGATGATGATGTTGATGATTGCATCCATTCAGTTGTGTATCTGCTATACATTATGAATAAATGAATCCTAAGATAGATTTCAATCTCAGATCAAGATCAATATTCATTTTGTAGTATAGCTGTAGATGCAATAAAGACAAGCAATTGTTATTCTTTTATTTAACATCTAAGAAATAAATTAGGGATGGTTTGTCTACCAACTATACGATTACTTGATTTATATTTCAATCTGAAAGAAAAATTTTAATTTAGGTTTGAAAGTTGTTAAGTTTTTTTTGCCACTTCAAATTTTAGCACTAATATGAAACAAGTTTTATTCACCAAAAATGTTTTATTTAAAAATGTTTAATAAATATTCTCTCATATTACTTTTTTTTGGGCTAAATTGTGATTTGATATAACATTTGCAAATGTATTAAAAATAATAAAAAAAATACATTGAAGTTATTATTCAGCTAGTTTAGAAACAAACATACTTAATTTGATTTTGGGATCTGATCAAATAGATTTATAAAATTGGTCTTTTCTTGTGTTTTTGCAGAATGTGCCTCAAGTTGATGCCGAGGGTTTCTGTATCAGGCCAGAAGTAAATGAAAATGATATCCTTTTTTAAATGACAAGCTCAGTTTAGCACGTCAAGGCAAGGCTAAAGAAGACTGGACTAATTGATGACCCCCCCCCACTTCATATTTTCTTTCCTTAACCATGTTGCTTACATGCCAAAGAAAATTCCTTTTATTCATCCAGTGACTCAGAGGATGAAGACGAACCCAGGAAGTTTCACGTACAGATCAAGCCTGTGCAGCCAAATAACGGCACACATCAGAACCGAGCAAACATCGACGAGCTCAAGGCCTCAATCGGAAATATCATCCTCTCACCTTCAACCTCGGTATGGCTTCATAACAATACCAAATACTCCCAGAATGAAACCTGTTGATATCCTACTTTGGTACAGCAGAAGTCTGCTCTGTCTCTGCAACACTAGAGGGCAACAGGAGAATATCTAACATCTGTTAGAGAGGAGGAAAAACGTTTAGCCTTAGCCATACGCTATTAGTTACTCTTTTGTGAAGCTTATTTTATTTATATTAGAAGCAATATGTCATGTCTAATTTAGTTTAAATGCCACACTGGTTTCTGATTCATTAGGGGTCCTGTTCACACTCTTTTCTTTTTTTGTTTTTACTTAGAATTTGGTTTCATGTCAAACAACTTTAAGTTGGATCAGTTTTTATTTTCTTACACTTTAAAGACAAATATTAAGAGCTCAGGATCAAGTTCAGAGTTAAACATCTGATGATGTTGGCTTTTATGTTGGACTCACACACATGTTCTCAGCTCTCCTTGCATTTACTTTAGGTATTTTTTTTTTTTTTTTTTGCAGAATACACACACAAAACGCACACACGTTTTTACATGCACACTGATCTAATCTGATCCATGACCTCACTCATGCAGACCTTCATTCAGCTCCTTGTCCCCCACCATCATTCAATCTCTGAATCACACTCTGCTGTTCTATCAAAATAGCCACAGTCATTAAAATTTAAAAACCACTACTGCTTGTGTGCAAACACGGCACCGTCTATGTGTGTGTGTGTGCGCACTGAACTGTTGTTATAAATGTTGTGGAGCAGCTGAGGGGGCATGCTCAGTGTTGCGAATGAACTCTTATGGGTTTCATTGAAGCAATGGCATGGCACCCCCCCCACCCCCAGCCTTTTCCTCCCTCTGCTTTTACTGCCTTTTTTAAAATTTATTTATGTTTTTGTTGGGTTTTTTTTTACCTCCTTTTCTTTGTTTGCTTCCCTTTTTTGGTTTTGTATTGGAGCCCACTTGCTTTAGACAGGACTGCTCTGTGGTTATTCATAAATCCTTTGTGGAGTTAGTAGCTTAGTTTTTCCAAATGTTTTGCTTATTTTTCCAGGAGGAATTAATGATCAGCTTAACTTATAAGCTAATGGAGGATTTTTTTGACATTTTTTTCAAGGGAGATGCTCTCTTTTGAATTTTTTACTTTGTTTATTCCAGCTTGGTTTTGGTTGTTTCTGAGATTTAAAACCGCAATGACCTTTGTTATTCTCAAAACACAAAACAGACCACTGTTGATTTGCAATTAAATACCAGCCTAGCCATTAGCTAATATTTGCCTTCTGCTCTGTCTGTTCAGATTTGTGTTTTTGCCTCATTTTTTCCCTATTTTATATTCACAGAAAAATTTAGGAATTAAAGTTAAAACATTCCTCCAAGGTGGTGCCGACTGTTGCATCATCTGGAGTGAATTATTGAGCAAAGTTCTTTTTTTTTCTCCCCCTCTGCTCATTTTTCTGTCTTTTTCATTTCTCCTCCTGTTTGGTTCTCTCTCCATGCTGTTCCCTTTATTGAAATAGCAATGAAAGTCGTGTGTGTGTATGTATATATATATCTATATATATATCTATATATATAGATAGATATATATATTTATATATATCTATATATATATTTATATGTATGTGTGTGTGTGTGCCTGTGTGGCCAGAAAGAGCCGTAATTGAACCCATTTGCCGCTTAGCGCCTGTGGGACTAAACCCCGGCCTCACAGCTCTACGGTGGTTAAACGTTTTGCTATGTTCCTTAAACCCATTTTGTTTCTTTTTCTCCCCCCTCCTCCCTTGACAACCCCCTAACCTTTCTTCTTGTAAGAAATGGTTTTTTTATTAAAACTGATGCTCTTAGTTTCTCTCAGTTCAGCCGTCCTCAAGAGTATATCTTGCATATCTTGTGTTTCGCAGCAGGACGTGGCAGATTTATGTCCGGAAAAAAAGGCTCTGTGAAGGAAGTTGGTGAAGTGTTGGGGGCATGCTCTCTGTTGTCTTTGACTGATCGTTGCGTGGCCTTAGATACATGGTTCTTTGCTGCTGAATTTTTCATCCTAAGTTTAATGTCTGGTATGCAAGAGTCCAGAGTAGCCCTGTGATTTACTGCCTTCATCTCTGAAGTAGAAACGTCTTTCTGCCA
This sequence comes from Atherinosoma microstoma, assembly GCA_037177055.1. Taxonomy (NCBI): domain Eukaryota; kingdom Metazoa; phylum Chordata; class Actinopteri; order Atheriniformes; family Atherinidae; genus Atherinosoma; species Atherinosoma microstoma. The sequence goes on from JBBBVU010000020.1 coordinate 5,677,177, forward strand.
CTGGGATTAATTAATAGAATCACTCTCAGCTCCTAAATGCATTCCTTTGTATTTTATATGAATATATATATATGTTTTCATGAAGAATAATTTAAGGACTGAGGATTTGAATAATGAAATCTATAAAAAACATCAAGTGTAATTGTATAAGTTTGAGCTTCCACAGGTTGCAGAGTTCCTCAGAGAGGATCAATGACCCATAAAATGGTGCATTCCACTTTGTAAAAAAGCATTTAAAATGTCTTGTGTGGAGAATGATCACATCTCTCTCGTCAGTCTTGTCTCTTTTTTTATGGTTTTTGTTAACAAAGTAAACAAAACTCTGGCAAGCAACAGTCTAAAGTTCATTTTGGATCCTGCTGAGTTATTTAAGTCTGTTTTTTGTTTTGTTTTTAGGGACAGATGCGGAGGAACCAGTCCAGTAAGTCTTTTTCTTTTTCTTTCTTGAAGGATGGGGGGGGGGGTCATCTTAACCATATTTTTCTTGTTCTTAAATTGTTTGTCTCAAAGAAAGAAAAAACTGAAGTTCAACGAAATGTGATACTTCATGTATATTTTTCTCCAGTGGTATTAATTAGATTATTTAATTGGCTGTTTATATTTTAATATGTTGGAGACAACAACTTCCTTATCTTTTGAGCTGCTTTATTCAAAAGAAAAAGAATAATTTCCTATGAATTATTCATAAAGCTTTGTCAGAGAGAAAATACATTTATTTTAATTAAAGGATTTTTGGATCACTGTATTTTTGTTTTTCCTTTACCTATTTCCTTACACAAATTTTTTTTTGCTTAAAACTTACCAAATTTAGCAACTAGTGAGGGAAATACAGGCTTTTTTGGGGACAGAAAATGAACAAAAACAATTTAAGCTTCAGTCCCATATTTTGTCTACAGGCAGTATGTTATAAACCAAAGCCTGATGCTTTGTCTGCAGTGCCCTGCAGTTATTGCCACAGCAAAAGGCAACATGGTAATTTAGTTTGATCATTTAAATCAGCACCACAGAGCACTGTGTTATGTGGGAAAAGTCAGATCTGAATGCCAACCGAAGCAGTAAAGTATCTTTTATTCAATTTAATGTTGAATAAATAGATTAATGAGCAATAATAATCATTTACTTTAGCTGGATTAATAGAAGAATATTGTTTGCACTGAAACAAAATTATACTTATTGCTATATTTTTATCTTCTATGCAGCTCCATTATCCTACAAAATCCTCCAAGTTACTGTCTTTTCCATTTATCATTTTTTATTTTGTACAAAGCTATATGAGATTAAATTAAAAGCTAAATGAAAATTATTTTCACCTTCTGCGGCTGAAACAGTGATATAATTGAGGAAAGATTTACACAATCTAATGGCATTGATAGATGTATACTTTACATATGCTCACAGGAGTACCCACATTAAGCTCTAAGGCTCAGGGTTCTGGTGAGTATGTTTTCTCTACAGTAGTTGGCCTACAACACTGCCTTCTCCTTCACCCCAAAGATCTGCCACGGCCCTCATCTCTCTGTCCCCTCATGGGAACCTTTCACACAGCTTCTGCAGCCAACCGACTCCAGCTAACATGACTGACACCATGTCCTCTCACAGCAAACTTTCACAGTCTAAGTTTGACAAATTTACTGACATTTGCGGCTTTAAATTTGGGTTCTTTTGGATTCATCTTCCTACCTGTGATGCTTAGGTTTTGCTTCAAGTTATTATGGATCTTTGAGATGAATAGCGACACTTTAAAAAGGGGTTTGAAAAACAAATTACTGATTTCTCTTCTTTTTTTTTCTTTTTTTTTAAAGTTGTGAACTGACTCCACCCCCTGTTTTAAAGTGCTTCTATCATAGAAAACACAGTATAACTCTGTATCTTAACCCTTTTCACACTATTTTGGTATAATGAAAGTTTTACTTTATGGGGTTGAAATAACAGATTTTTTCTAATCTATATCTATATATGCAAATATGCAGTACCAGTTGAAAAGTTTGACACTTAGTTTTTGACTGCTACTGTATTAGAAGGTGGTTTTCTTTTTTTTCTTAAGTCAAAACCCTTATTTTGTGTTTCATGTTGAAGGGTTTTTGTACTTAAAACAAAACCTTAAAAAATACAACTTCAATCTTAGATGTTAAAAATCCCTGCTTTGGGTTTTAATGGGACTTTCTCAACTGCTGTGACTGTATGTTACCTGTCATCACTCTTTTTGTGTACGACTCAAAATGTAATGCTTGTGTTTCTCTCACTGCAGGTGATGAACTAGCAAAGCCCAGAGTACCAGCATCATACGAGTGAGTTAAACATCAAAACATCCTCTATGTCTCATGCCCATTCGCTGTTTCATTGTTTAATTCATGCTTGCAGAATCTGTGCTGCTTTATTCTTTAAGTGTTATAAAGTTTGACTGTTTCTCTCAAACTCTGGCAGACTGACTAATAATGACCTTCTCTCTCTGGACCCACTGAGCCCGGCCCTGCCAGTCGGACCCTCCTCTTCTGTGTCATCATCAGCAGGTAACCTCCATAGTCCAATATTGTGCACCGATATTGTCCTCCACTTTTAAAATGACCTTTGTCTTTGCTGTAGGTTATCAGACATTATTAAAATGTTCACAGTTGTTTTTTCAGGTTTGACTTCACCAATAAAGCTTAGTTTTCATTCCAAAATAAATTAAACCTAAGTTTATTTTTTGCTATGAACACAGTAAACATCAGTTAAACTAAATCTTAAATCTTTTGAGCTTAATGTTTGTGCTATAGGTCTAGATGTAACTTTTGCCTTTCTTTTCCCCACCCAAGTTTGATAAATCTTATTAAGGAAGCATCTACATATATAATAAACAATTTAACTTTAGTTTACATAATAAGTTTCAGCATTTCTTTTTTTAAATATAATTTATTCATTTAAAAAAGGACAATATAGCACATCGATGAACATAGGTGCAAGTGCACAAATCTAAGTGTGCTAAAGAGTTAGCTTAGCAGCTAATTCTCAGCTGATTGTCCCTTGGCAGAGCACAACAATACACATAACAACAAGGTACAAACAATAAAAAGTAAAGTGCAAACCAGTCACAGTAAATATAAAGTGCAGGAGTTAAAGTGTATATTTCAAGTGCATGAGTTTGGAATGTGCAAGATAAAACACAAACACTAAAATTACTTACCATTTACTCACACTGTAATAAAGTATACAAACAAAGAGTGTGATACATGTATCACACTCTTACATACCCGTTTGTTAACATGTCGTGCACATGACGAGAGATTTATTGTTTTTATTCACAAAAGCAAAGCAATTGTATCTGTATGCAGTTGTGTGCTTCAGAAAGTTTATCTAGCTCTGTGAACAGAAGTTTTATAAACCAAACAGATGTAAGTTTTAACTGTGCAGCAGAGCTCTGCTTATTTCCAAATCCAGATCGAATATTTGTTTTTAAATTAGTTTTCTTAAACTTTATCAATGCAGCCCAGTCATTTTACCTTGCACTTGTAGAATTGATTACATCAGTTGAATTGTTAAAACAAACCTCCTTAACTTGACACTTAAATCATTCAAAAAGTCCTTATATCTGGAGATTAATTAAGTTTTCAAAAGGCATGATTATTTCCTGTAAACAAATTTCCTGTGTTGTGTGACTCTGACGTTTTGTTTTTCTATAAGACTGTTTGAATTGAACAAAGAACAGGCAGGCTTGTGCACCATTAATTCAACCTACTGTTAATGTGTAAATGGACTTAATAGCAAGAGAAAAAGAAGAAAATTCAGTTTGTTTAAATCAAAATCTAAAATGTTTTTTTCCGTCATCCTGTTAATATTTCATCCTTTTGTTATGCTCTGTGTTCAGACTTCCACTACCAACATTTTTTGCATCTGGATGCCTTAAGACACATTATATAACTAGATGTGCCTGTCTTAATCTTTGTGTCGTATGAAACTTTTTTTTTTTAACATGAAATGTATTTCTCAAGTTTCTACCTGGGTGACACTAGCATTTAAACAGAGTGACATTAGCACTGACCCATTACCCAGGTTAAGCATAATCCACAGTTAATTGGCACCTAGTTGAGGTCAGAGGGTCAACTATAAAGCCCACTGGCACGTATGTTGTCAAACATCGTCTCGTTACTGTCAAAGGTCTCGGCTTAAAAGTCAAAAGAGCATCTAAAAAGTGTCCTGATTAGGATATGGTGATGAGAATGAAGTACCTGCTTACATCCCACTTCATTTTTGTGTACAGTGTAGCTGTGTTACTAACTTCAAATGCACACATGACATATCAAGTAAATTTAGTCTTAGAGGTATTAAAAATGTGTTTTTCTGTTTATGAATCATATTGTTTAGTTCATCCTATGTTCATATGTTTTATTATACTTTTCATTTTCATTTTATCCATTTCTTTTACTTGCTTTTGTTGTTTGTATACTATTTTGTGACTTGATTTATTGTTGGTTTTATTTCAATTTTTTTACCTGTTCTTGTCAGACCTTGCCTCTATCTTCTTTTCAATTCCCCCATCTCCATCTTTTCTGATGAATGACTCTGACGTCTTTCTTCCAGAGGCATCAGGTAAAATGTGTGACATCGACAACGTCACAATGTCACATTTATCAACCAAGGTTTTGCATGATTTCATTTAATGTATGTTTGTTACTCTTTATGTTAACACTGAAGTTTTCTTTAGTTTGATTGCATGTGGGTGTGCATCTGTTATGCATACTGTACAGAGGTGGCTCTAGACTTCTGGGGGCCCTAAGCAGAATAGGTTTTGAGGGTCCTACCCCTTCATACCATGAACAAAGTTTTTGGTAGACGCGGCACCCGAAGTCATAATATAACCTGTCTTAAATTATTCAAAACACTAGTAAGTAAAAATATGACTACACTTAGAAGACAGAAAGGGACAAAAATCGGTGCAATTGATTTTTTCTGTCCCAGTGTGATTTCTCAGTATAAAATAACTGAGGCAAAGCCCATCCTTATGAACAGATTATATTGTCAAAAAGAGTCAACCGAAACAGTAGGCATGTTTAAACATCTGCCCTACAAACGCTGTACTTTATTTATGCTTAAAGCTTGAAGTGCTTTATTACAAATGAAAACATGGTTTATTGTGCAACATTATTGCACATAAAGTGCTGTTATTTAGGCTACATAAAGCCTCAATAGCATGCATTCCTATTTAACACACAAGGAAAATATATAATAAAATACCACATTCACACAACTTAGTTATAGCACAACCAATTAACCTGGTAAATGAGATACTGTATGATCTACCCTGTGGCAGTAACACTAGCAACTACTGGAGATCTATGGAGTGTGTAACAATGAATTATTAAAATAAAAACTAAATAAATTGAGAACTTAAAGTAACTTTTAAAATTAAAGTTAAGTTATAGGCTATTTAAAAAAAATAAACGTTTACTCTGAACATTTATTTATTAACTGTTAATCCATTAGTCTGACTATTTCTTTAAATAGACAGACAGTATTTGATATTTATATTGGCTAATACTGTATTTTAAATAAATGATCATATATTTTAAAACCTTTAAAAACTCAATATCCTAAACAATCAATCAAACCACAAAAGCGGGCTCCGCCCATGCTCTGACATCTTCTGGTAAAAGCACCCCCCAGATAAGGCATGAATCAACCATGACATGATGTCCCATACTGGATCAGTCTCAGGAGATGATTGAGTTGTTTTGGGTTTTGAAAGACGGTGATTCTCAATTCGGAATAATTAATTCCAAATTAAAAACCATCATGTAACCGTAGCCAATGTGAAGGGTTTCTCATTGAGCTGCACTGAAT
>JBBBVU010000020.1:5683093-5711435 GCA_037177055.1 Atherinosoma microstoma
CTTTTACTCAAGTTGTTTTTTTATATAGGTATTTTACTTCTACTCAAGTAAGAAATCTGGGTACTTTTGCCATCTCTGTCAATGATGATTATGATTTGAAAGTTTATGTGCATTTTAAACTCTTTGAGAGTCACAATAGATGCATATAAACCCTTCAGGGAAATTACATTTGAATCCTAGATTTACATAGAAAATACATGCAAAGAGGAAATGAAACATTTAAAAATGACTTTAATAAGCTAACAGTAGCAAAACCATAAATGTGGTATGGAAATGGACAAATTGAAAGACAAAAGCTATAAAGGTAAACAAACAAGCACCAGATTATTTGTGGCTGTGGTTTTCTGAGAAGAACCACTGAGCGTGTGCTGAGCCTGGTCATTTAAGTCTCATGGATAAGTTTAGCTAATTTAATAACAGGAACAGGATAACAACATATTTTTGTGAGAGGCTCAACTATTATAGATGCTTTTTGTGATGGTTAAATGCTGACAGCATCTTTGTCATTTTAGCTTAATGCCAAAATAAATAAATAAATGAAAACTAAAAGAATGGCCATATGTTTACGAAGAGCCATAATTATCACCTACCATGTATATTATACTATGATCAAGTAAAAGGAACCTCACTAACACAGATGTCCTGTTGATTATATTAAAAATATTTTTGGGCTACAGTTGATTGGCTGTTTTCAGTCATCCATTCTACGTCCAACTGCACTCTGTAATCCATGCTGGTGCAGGATGTTTTGCCCTTGACTGTACTGTTCTTGCATTTATTTAATTTAAAAAAGTGATTGAAGATACTTTATATGTTTATTATTAACAGTGTAGTAATTAATTCTATAATGTAACAGACTCTGGATATGTAACTTTATGTCTGATTAACTGATCGTCTCCACTTTGCTTTGTATTTGTCATGTTTACCGGCTCTGTCAATCAAACTGCCTTCTTCAGCTGACACGATGCCACAACAGGAGCACTGTCCTCCCTTGGCAGAGCGCCAGCAATCCAAAGACGTCTCCTCTTTCTCTTCATCCACATCCTCTCCCTGGGATTCACCCGAAAACCCTTTCCAAGCACTTAAACCTGCACCAGCGAGGGCCCAGAGTGCCCCCCTCACGCAGCCCACCGAGCCAGATGACCCCATCAGAAGCCCGACTACTGCCAGCCCTCCGAAGAGCGTTGACACCTTCTCTTCAGTGTCCTGGTCCCAGAGCCAGTGGATTGCGTTCAGTGATAACTTCGCTCCGATATGCCGGCAGGGTTTGGGGTCTTCTGTAAAGGAGCTCCAGAGGCTGCAGGCAGGCTCGGGCAGGTCGAGCCGCTTCCTGTCCGATGAGTCTGCAGATGCTTACTGCAAAGCAGCAAGTTGTAGAGAAGATGGCAACCTCTGTTACTCTGACGTCTTCTCTGATAGGGCAATGGCTGCAGCCCCAGCAAGCAAAATATTCAATGGTAACATTAATACTGATGCTAGAGACATGTTTTATGCCCGAGGTTTGGAATTTCCTTTTTTTTTTCTTTCTTTCTTGTAATTTAATCATTATTTCTTTTCTTTTTATTCATTGAAGGAAATTAATGATTTCATATGTCTGTGAATTTCTTTCTGTTGGTTTTTTGTTGTTTTATTTAGCTGATGCCTGCCTTGCATACTACCTGATTTGCAAGATGTTTGTCTTTGTTTCCTTTTTGTGAAATATATTTTGGAATGTGCTTTATGTTTTTGCCTTGTTGTGATTTTTTTTTTAGATTTATTTATTCGTTTTTATTTTTAACATTTAATGTTTTGCTGTCAAAGTATTGAAACTAGATGTCATGATGCACGAGTGTTCTGCGTTAACTGAGCAAGTTATAACGCTTGTTTTAATCACGATGATTAACTGCCACTGACCAGAAGGACTTGGATGTGTTTTTCTTCTTAGTGCCAGTACCAAAACGACCTACCACCCCTCTGGCAGCTGGAGCCCTTGTGCCCCCACCACGACCCTCCTCCAGGCCCAAACTCCCCACTGGAAAACTTACAGGAATCAATGAAATTGTATGTGACTATATACAAGTTTGGTTGCCCTGCCTCATAATTAATCAATACCACAGCTTGCAAATCTGTTTTAAAGCTGCTTTCAGTTCTTGTTTGGGGTATTCCGCATGCTACTGTAGCCTACTGTATTTGTGCAGTACAGGATTAATTAGAGCTAGAAATACACTCAGAACAATTCTGTTTGATTCCCTTATCTTAGGTACGACCATTCAGCCCACCGAAAGCACCAAATTCCAGCCCTCCTTCGACCGCACCACTTGCTCGGGCTGAGAGTTCCTCCTCTTTGTCCTCGAATGCCTCACTCAGTGCCGGCAACACCCCCACTGTTGGTAGGAACGCTTCCATTGTTTAAGGAATCTCTCTTTTCTCTGATTATTTTGTCCTCCTCTTCCTCAGCCCCTCACCAACCTTTGTCTCTGCACCATCATGTGCTGTTCTCTCCATCTTCCTTTGGTTCCCCTCCTTCACTCCTCATAGGAGCTGAGCTCACCTTTGCTCCTCCCCTGTTCTCCCTAGAGCCAGAGCTGCTCACCCTCTCTCCTCTTTTTCTTCTAAACCAAAGTGAGTCTGCCTTTCCAAACATGTTTCCCCAAGAGACTCCTCTTTCCACACTGATGCTTACATTCATCATCCCTACTCTCCATTCATATTACTGATGCAAAGAATATTATCTGTAGGCAATGTTGTTCATTTCAGTGTGATCATATCAGTATTGTCAGCATCATCACACATTTAGAAAACTGGCTTCCAAACATGCTCAGCATCATCTCTCATCACTCTTTGGGTTTGTGTATGTCTTCCTCTGCTCTTTGTGCCATTAATGTGGTATAAAGAGGATGATGTGTTTGTCGCAAAGCTACCCTCCTTTGAGAAGCGGTGGGAAACTCCAGCAGGTATGATTGAAGTTCATTTTGGAGGACTCCGCTCTGCATTATCTAAAAAAAAAAGAACTAACACTAGTTTGTTGAATGTGCTGGATGGATAAACAACTGGATTTGTTGCTTTGCAGTGGTTGCAGTTATGTTTTCTCCAGCCCTTCCTAACATGAAAAAGATTTTTTTACTTGAAATAATTACTTTTAAGATGCTGCCTGAGGTTGCTACAACTGTCTGATCATATTTTAGTGAAACTAAAGACGCTATCACATAAACATCCGAAGAAAAAAAAAAACATTTCTGTTTGAAAATAACAGTACTGATTTGCAGTGTTTGAATGGCTGACCTGATGAAAAGCAATGATTATGTAACTCTGCTTTGCATGATTAAACTTTCCTAATTCTGACTGATTGGACTGTTTCTGAAAGTTTCACTCGCAGCTGAGGCAACTGACCCCTAACTCTGTGCCCCTCTCATTCTCAGGGACGTCTCGCGGTCCCAGCCCTGTGATCCTGGGATCCCAAGATGCATTGCCCATTGCTGTGGCCTTTACAGAATCAGTTAATGCATACTTCAAAGGAGCTGATCCCACTAAGTGAGTGTCCCATGACCTGCTGCTTGAAGGCTGCACCCTGGACCTACATGATATTTTCTATATTTGAAGGGTACCTGCATTACATGCAGTATGTTGAGTTTTATAGTTTGTGTTATACCGCACTTTGGCTTGCCCAGTGTGCACACTAAGTGGGCTTTGGGTTTTGCTTTTTGCAGAGTGTTATCTTCTGCTCGCTCCACTTGTGTGGAATGTTTTGCGTGAGTCTGACACCATTCTTTCAGGATGGATAACCTACATGAGGCAGATTATAGTCTGGGGCAGAGAAAACATACAGTCTTTTATTGGTTAACTGCTGTTAAATTGCTGCTGTGCAAAAGGCTTATTTTTGCAGGGATTAGCAAATGGAACATTTCATAAGCGATGCAGCAGAGGCGCGGTGCAAGGTTAAAACCCACTGTGGCCCACTACCACCAGCCAAGAACAGGCCCCCTACAGATGACTCCTACAGATGACTTGACTCCTCTCATTCCTGAACTTGCTTAGAAACTGGATCTATATGACACTACAGCATGTACCAAAGCATACAGATGTACAGAATGTAGCACATTTAGATAATGCAAATAACTGAACAAGAAATTAAACGTATTAATATTTCTTGGTTTGATTAGTGGATTAGTGGGCTATGTATGTTTCATAATACCAAAAATGTCAAATGTGGCTTTGTTTCTTGATAAATGAGTCATGACTACTTTATGTAATCAAGTAATATTCTTTGCCTCCAGCTTCCCGAAAATGTTAATTTTATGAGTCTTTTTAGGATGCCTTTAAGGTTGATTGTCATTTCGTATCCTAATAGACCAATTAAAACATATTGTCAGATTTATGATGTAAAGTAAACCTTTGTCAGGGTTCATGATGTGGACTTTTGGTTATGAAATGACAAGAGTGCCCTAAAAAAGAATAATTATGTAAAAGAATATGAAAGAAAATATGGAAATGTATTCAAGAAGAACTGTGGGAGGTATATTTAAAGGGAGGTATAAAATAAATGTGTAGATTTAAAGACAAATGACCCAACAAAAGAATTTATTGAATTGGGTGTTTTGGATTTATTGCTAACTGGTGAAATGAAACGAATTAACATACAGAAACAAGATGGGATGGGAAAGTTGGTGTCAGATAAACAGCAGTCTTATGATCTGAATAGATGTTTATGACCAAAAATAGATTAGGTAAAAATGTTACCTTTATTGAGACTTACCCCCTTTTATCAGCTTCCACATTTATTGATTTCTTAATACATTTCCTCTCCTATTTTTCTTAGTCTTTTCCATATCTATTCTCATTTAGTGACACTCCCATCATTTCATAGTTTGTAAAATGACACACCTACAAACTAAAAGAAAGATTATATTGATGGTACATTGTTCTGCATTAGGCTCTGGAATGGTTTAGATTTAGTTTACATCAGTTAATCTGTTGCAGTAACTCAGACGTTCATCATCTTAAATTGGGCAGCTGTTTGGAGGTGTTGGAAAAACAGTATTAAGAGCTCTCACACAGTTTTGTGCAAAAGCTTTTATCTTTCTTTGTTCTTTTTAAAAAGTTAACATTGGTGGCTACACTCCTTAGGTGTATCGTGAAGATCACTGGAGACATGACGCTGTCATTCCCCATGGGCATCATCAAGGTGTTCACCACCAATCCCTCCCCAGCCGTCCTCAGCTTCAAACTGAAGAACATCAGCAGGCTGGAGCAGATCCTCCCCAACCAGCAGCTCTTATACAGGTGAGGTGTAAGGAAAGGTTCAGCACAAAACTTCTCAAACTTTAGAAGGTTTGATGAGCTCATACTTGGACAGAGTTGCTAAATGAAAGAGGGATTTGAAGTGAGCGATACAAGTGAGAATCAAGGATATGTAGTTTGCGTCAGTAAGAGGAAATTCAATTAGTAATATGACATAAAGCTATCATTATACTGTCAGGGAAGTATTTTCCAACAGTCTCTCACAGCCAGGTTTTTAACAGTTCATGTCTCTTTTAAATGACGCCTTGAAATAACAAAGAATAAGACATTTTATATAACAGCAGCTTCATTCAGCACTTTATTAATTTTACATATTCTTGTATTTCAGCTCATTAGTCAAAGGCAAAGATATTCCTTGTATGTTTTACCTCACAGTTGCAGTGCAACTTTCAATAAGGTACTAAATAAGCTGGTTCTGTTTTAAAACTGCTGCCCCCCCCCCCAAAAAAAAAGCAATGAAGAATGCCATCTTTTTCTCGCTCTGGTTCCTCTCAGATATCCCAAGACCACATGGCTGGGCTAATTGAATCAACTGGAATTCATGATTTAGTAGCTGGTTGGATATAACAGGGTCATTTTTTCCAAGCTATTGGAGCTTTACACACAAAGCCAAGAAGAGCAGTGAATAATTGAGCCTCTGATTATTCCTTGTGTGTGTGCCTGTGTGTGTATATATGTGAGTGTGTGTGTAATCTTCTTCTTTTTTTTTGTTTTGTACTGTTTTGCTTTTATCTAGTGATCCATCCCAAAGCGACTCAAATTCCAAGGACTTCTGGTTCAACATGCAAGCGCTGACGTCCTACCTCAGAAAAGCCTCAGATCAGAATCCTTCAGCTTCCTACTATAATGTGGACATCCTAAAATACCAGGTCAGTCAGCCAGCTTCAAGCTCAGAATTTAATCCAGATAAAACAACTGCATTGAAAGAATGCTTTGTAAAAACATAGAACTCCTCAGCATGAGAGGAAACAAAAGAGCATGAACGTGAGGCTAGGGCAGTGAAAATTAATTTGCTTAAGTAGCATAGGCTATTATATTTTCATATTCCAATAGAAGGAGATCTTTAGGTTTTAAATTGCACTAAATCATCACTAAAGAACAAAATAAAGATTTATTTATCGAGCATTAATGGTGGAGCATTGCATGTCCATTGGTAGCAAAATCTAAAATTTACATTTTTGTGCAGGAATACTTTTAGCTGAACATTTCTAGTAACTGTTAACGAGTTCCTCACATGAACTTGAATGAATTCCAGTCCTTTCATCTGTATAGAAAAGGACCAACTCTATCAGGGTGGTGGGTTTCCAAACAATAACTGTTCATTTCTACAACAATGCAGTTGGATTAACGTCAGGACCAATTCCAAAATATTGCCTTTGTTCTTCATTAATCATTCTTTCTTCTCTTATGTATTGCTAAGAGTTGTGTCACAGATGAGTTTCCTCGCATGCTCTTTTTTAGGATTTGCAAGTAGACTTCTGAATTTATTCCTTCATCAATGATGGATAAAATGTCCTGGCTTAAATGTGCCAAATCATGTTACAAAGCTAGGATACGGTTCTGTTGGTGGGTTACAGTATTTGCCCCTTTTTTTTTTAACTTTAAACTTCTAATTTAAACCAAATACTACTACTTTTTTGTTTTAATCTGCTCACATATTTTTCCTCCACTCATCTGGTTTGTCCAACTATCTTTAGCAAACTGCAGATGTGCAGCCATGTTCTTATAAAAGAGCAATCACTTCTCCCACAGCTCTGTCATGCACATCATGACAATTTCCAAACCGCGCTGCATATCATTGTTGTATGTGCTCCACACACAACTTCGAAATTGATAAGTTTCCAGATAAAAGTCAAATTAATTTCTAATTGTAAAAAGTCCAGTATTTTAATTAAATATAATTACTTATCTGCACTGTATGCATAGGTGAAAGAAGTTAATAATGGTGGTCATGTCATGTGTTGCATGATTGTTTGAACATATCTCACAGCAAGTAATTCCAGATACAGCTCATTATTTTGTCAGGCTGTGCAGTACATACAAAAACAAATATCAAACAAATGATTTAAGACTGGAAATAAACTTTGTCATCTTCATTTATACATGGTTTTGATTTGTGGATTTCTATAAAATGGAAAAACCTCTGTTTCTTTCATTAGCCTGTAAAGGCTGCTGCCTTTGGAGTAGACAGGAGCTTGATATTTTGGTTTGGGATTCTTAGGCAGCTATGTCCACTCTGTCATTAAGAAACCCTCCAGTTGGCCCATGATTTCACAAACCACTAAAGGCTGTCCTGGAAACCATTTTTACTTTAAGTTACTTACATTAACTCATTGAAATGTGACATTGTGTATGACTCCGCCCAGTTTGGATGCCTTTGCATTAGCACTTACAGGACGTTTACGGGTTCTCTTCCATTCAAAATAAAACTGGTGTAATAGAGCTGATTCCTGTTACACCATTTTACCAACAGCATGGTTTCACATTGCAGAACAGCACATTAGGAATAGCCCTGTTCAGATTTAAGGTTGGACACTTGTGCTGTGCTGCTGTGTTCAGGTGGAGTCAGATGGGATCCATTCAACTCCTCTCAACCTGGCTGTGTACTGGAAGTGTACACAGACCACAACGGACCTGCGAGTGGACTACCACTACAACCCAGAGTCCATGGCTTCACCTGGTCCTCTCACCAACGTGCAGGTCCTAGTACCTGTTGATGGAGGAGTCACCAACATGCAGTCTCTACCCAACTCCATATGGTGAGATTATGTTGAATTGAGCACTGAGGGGTATTTCACTTTCACTTACATGGATATATTTAAAGAAGTTTTTTTTTTAATTCTTTTTTTTCTTTTGTTTTTAGGAATTCAGAGCAGAATAAGTGTCTTTGGAAGCTTAGTGACATCTCAGAAAAATCTGAAAATGAAGGCAAGGACATTTTTTTTTGTCATGATGGATTATTTGAAATTCTCCCTTGGGGAAGGCAGATGGGTTTCTTTTTGACTGTAATTGTTTATGTTTGAACCCAGGCGCTGGGTCTCTGAGAGCCAAGTTTGAACTCTCAAATGGCCCTTCAAACCCCTCCACTTTGGCTGTGCAGTTCATGAATGAGGGAAGCACCCTGTCAGGGGTTAGCATGGAGCTGCAGGGGACTGGATACAGAATTTCTCTCAACAAGAGAAGATTTGCTACAGGTACGTAGTCTGACTGTCCACATCTTCCTGTAACAGTTATATTTGATTCATCCACAGTTCAACATGGGTCCCTTTTGTTTTAAAGGGCGTTACATGGCAGATTGCTGAGGCGACCCACCCCCTCTGCGTCTCAAGAAAAGAAAAACTTGCTTGACACAAAACTGTGCAAGGCTTCCTGAACCTCCGGATCCTCCTGAGCACGATTGCCATGGTTTCATACAGGAAGCGAGAATCTCACTACATTAAAACAGCACTGAGTATTGAACACTGTTTAAGAAAAAAATTGAATAAAACTTAAGATAAGTTTTCAGGAACTGTGTAGATATGAAGTCTAATAATGCTTTCTGATCAGTTCATTTTTGTACAGTCAGAAACAATTTATTGATTAGCTATAAATCTTTATGGTATTTAAAATCATTAAAAAAGAAAAAAAGAAAAAGCGCACTAACAAGCTTTCAGATGCTTTTTTCTTCTTGTACTCATTCTTTAAGAGCCCATAAGGAATATGAAACCATTTCTATGTGAATGAGGAGAAAAGCTTTCTCTCCAAACTGTAAATAACACTGAATTTTCTGCTTGAACAGCTCTTACTCAACTCTTAAATCAGTTTTCTTCTTTGATGTTTGTTCTCTTCCTGAAGATTTGTCTTTTTGATCATGTGCAATGAAGAAATGAAGGTAACAATCTGTCTTTAACAGTACTCACACACTTGAAGCACAAGTCCAGTCCTTAAAAATGACATTGAAGTGCTCTCAGAGAAAAAAGGTTTGAAAAAAAAAAAATCTGACCTCAGTGCCTCTTATGCTGTGGAACAACAGGCAAAAAAAAAATGCAAATGTGGGTTTCAGATTTAAGCTACATTTCTCTTTATTATATATATATATTTTGATAATCACCTCTAGTGGAGTCTGTGATCAGTGTGGTTTGTTCAAAATGTCATTGTAAATTTCCTTTTCAGTGATGGTTTGTACTTTTCTGAAACTATTAAGCCCATATCTGTTGGTCTTGATCAAACCTTGTACAGCAAGTCTGACTGTAAAGATTGTGTCAAATGTTAGATACTTAAAAAGAAAAATCAAGGGACGTTACACCAAATTTACCTTTGCAGCCTTTAATCACACTTCCGTGCGCTAAAAAATGTGCCTGAATCTCACCGTTTTTCTACTGTTTTTTTGTACGCTACAGCACATTTAATGAGAATAGCACCAACAATGTGACAGTTGTTTTTTTTACTCCTTTATTTGGATATTAAAGGGAAATTAGCTCCTCTTTTTTGAATATCATCCGTCTTCCAGAAATGAATAATTGAGTTTAACCAGTTGACTTTTTTTATAACTCCTTTTTTCCCCTGTTTTCTATTGGATACATGTTGGTTTCATACTGTCTCCCTGCTTCAGACAAGGTTAGCGAACAGTATCACTGTGAGGTCTGAATTAATGATTGAAATGCCTTATCACAACTGCCCGTCACCGAGTAATCCAGTGTTGTTGACTTTGGTTAGATACAGTGACACAATGCTGGCATTAAACCTGTGATGGATAACTCATCTATTCTGCTTCCCACCCAGTGCACAGCCTTTTGCAACTGTGAGCAATACAAGCAGGTTTCGCAAAAAAAGAAAAGTTGCCATGCTTCTTCTCGTGGAAAAGTCTTTTCCTACTGTCCCTTCAAAAGGTTGTTTGACTTCCTGATGGAGTGTTTTAACTTTTGTATGACGTTATCTCTTTTGGACACTCATCCTTTGATGATCCTGAGATTGCTTATGTGTTGTCATGTGAGACATTTGGGAGTATTTTTCCTGAAATGTGTGATTGATAATCAGTGAAACCTTTTAAATCAGGAGTTCCATACACTGTGCGTCATGTGGCCAAGTGAACGCTCAGATATGACTTTTGGAAAATATATTTTGTCATCAGACTTATTTTTATTGTGCTCTTAGAGCTATGTAGCATAGTTCATTGTTTTACTGGTTTACTGGTGATTTTGATGCACATCCAGGCTTAACACCCCAAGTGTCTCACTTTAAAGTTGTAAGAAACAGATGATTTCTTAAATTTTACACAGCATATCTGGACAGTTTTTGATATTTCATATGATGCTTTTGGTACCTTGTGTAAGACTCAAGCTTTTAATATTAATTCAGTAGACACTAAATTGAAATGGATCATGGAAGCACATTTTTTTCCCTTGTAGAGCGTGAATTTTGTCCCTTCAAATTTCTCACAGTTGACATGAGTTTACACACAAAATCCAGAAATTGTAGAGCAAGTTATTTGTACCATATGAAGTCCTGTACCATAACAAATTGGTTTTCCTCAAACAAAACAAACACATTTTGAATAATTAACACAAGGATTCTTTAATTGTATTCAGTATTAGCAAGCTGGTTCTTGCTGCCCCTACAAAACTTTGAAAATAATTTTTTGAGGCTTCTTTTGCGCTCACCTTTCCCCTTTTTCTGTCTGTATTTGTTGTATTAAACAGAGTTTAAAAGAGCAACATTGTGTAAATGATTCTCACATTTTTACCAATATTTCAGCCACTTTGTGTCTATTTTATGATTTCTCATTGAACCTGTATTAAATGTGTAATATATGAATATATACAAATATATGAAAATGACAACTTTAAACATGACCTGTGTGATTTATTTCTTTATTTTTAACTTGATCATGAAGATATTAAAACATTTTCCAATGCTTATTTTTGACCAATCACATGATGTGACTCCCAGAGTTTTCATCCAGCACCAACAGCTCAACTGGATTCATTCAGAGAAATATCTCAAAATCTACTTTCAGACATTCTTGATTCCTACTAGATGAAACAGAATTTTCCCTTAAAGCAACACTACATAAGTTACTGACCTTAAAACTCTGTTTCGGACTCTTTGATGGCACACTGACATTAATAATACACATTCCTGGAGCCATCTTTGCCCTGCAGAGTCCCATGGCTGAAAAACCGCACTTCACAACTTTTATTATCCAGCCCAAAGCATCATGTGACAGCTGCGTTTTGCTTTACAGCACCACGTCACATTCCAGCAACTAAATACAGTATCATAACACTAGCCGTTTTCTATATAAACCAAGGCTAATTCAGTAAAAAAAGAAAAAAACACAAGAGGACGTTATCTGAGGGAATGAAGAAAAGAAAGAGATAAAGTAACAGTAAGAGATGAGACCAGTGTCAACATCGGACTAACTTTTACTGGCTGGAGAGAGCTCAGAGAAGAGATGGGATGCAAATCAAATTTTATTCATATAGCACTTTTCATTCCAAAGAGAAGCACAAAGTGCTTTACATAATAACAAGAATTGTTGCAGGTTCATCAAAATCCATTTCTCAGTACCACGTGAAAAAAATCTGAAAGTCATCACATGTTTTCAACGTTCATTCGATCACCCTAAATTGAAAAGCAGATTGAGCAAAAGCAGAGCTTCTATAATGAATTGTACACTCTCCTTGAGCAGTCGGCCTTGAGGATCTCCTCATTTCTTCAGAACAAATTAACACAAATGTTTTCAGTGATGGAGGTGCTATATCAACCAAATCATATTTGCATTATCATTATGTTACCGCTACAGCTTGATTTATTCAGAAATTACCCAGTTTATGTTTGGCATGCTTAGATCATGTATGTCATGTTTCTTTTAGACATGTTTTAAACAAAGAAAATATAATAATAACTGTTAAACTTGGAGAGATATAGAGCACAGTTACTTCATTATAATCTATATGGGACCATTTTACACAGTCCACCAAGACGGTCTGGACAACACACTGGTCATCTTGGGAAATACATAAAAGCTGTATTCACAAATATATTTTGATTGGCCTATCATCAGTATTTGACAATATTCAGTTTGTGGACAGGAATCTGCCTATCACCAAATTGGATAACATCAACCAAATGTATGTAGCTGGTGTGTTCTGGTTCTGTTGCAATGTGTTCATGTGAACACTTTTATGACTTTTATTAACATGAAGTTTTGTTGAGTATGAAACTAACTTGTTTGGCCATGGAAGTTCAGAAATGTAATTGAGTTTGTAATACTTCAGCGAACTAAAAAGTTTATTCTTCTTTTATATCCTTCTTTTAGTATATCTGTACTCTTGAAATAATTTCCCTTTGAGTTCTCTGCAATACAATTTTTCCATTGGCAAGCTTGTTAATAATTAAATTTCCTGTACATGGACATAGTTACAGATTCTTTGGTTGGAATGTATGCACAGTTGAAAGGTGAAATAAATCTCAGAATTAGCAATTATTCCAGTTAAAAATTAGCAATAGCACTCCATCAAGTACAGTAAAAAAAAAAAAAGATTAAATTACCCTTTTAAGCCCCCTAAATCTCCAGATTTTACTGATTGAATAAGTAAAAATCTGCAACACTCCAAGATGAAAACAACAAATCTTCTGTCACTGCTTCCCGAGTAGTATCCATGTCAAAGGATTTATAGGCCTATTTAACTCTCTATCAACATGCAAAATGATCGAGCATGGAAACAAAGCTTAAAGACACAACTACACATGTGTTACTAATGCACTGTTTGCACCAAGAGGGCCTCATGCAGTGCTTTGCTTACAAGAGGATGTATGCATGACTGTGCGTACACACTCAGCACTACATCAACACTTTGTGCATATTTACACTCTCAGTCATCCCCTTGTGTCTCTGACTGAAGACCTCCTCCTTGTTGTTTGAAATACAGCCTCTGAGCTGCCTTTTCACAGCCATATGTGCGAGCCACCGGTGTTGACTCTGCTTTCCCCTGTCCGTCTCACTCAAATGGAGAAATAAAGATCTTAGGGTCTCAAATGTATGATGTTATTCTCCAAAAGGCGAAAGTGAGACGTGTGAGCTGAATTCCCGCCCAGCAAGTGTGTTAGTCCATTTGTAGACTGTTGTGTGTGGCCCGACATTTTATAATGCAACTTGAGGGTAATACAACTTGACCATCAACAGACATGTGTGTGAGCTTTGCAGGTAAAACATACATGGGTGGAAGAGCATAGAATAACACGTTTTGCTAAATAAGCTTGTTTGAAGTCGATGATCCACTACTTCTGGTTGGTTAGCTTGGTTAGCACAAGAGTACAAACTATTTTTAGGATACCACAGTACAATGTTAAGAAAAACTGCCCCCCAGCACTTATAAAGTTCAGTTGTTTGGGTATTAGCCAAAAAAAGTTAGTTTCATTAAGGTAAGACATAAAATAAACACTGAAAACAGGAAAAGTGATAGTTTTACTTTATTGGAATGAAGCAGAAGCAGTGAAATAACTTTGTGGAAACTTCCTGCATAAGCTGACTGACTTGGTCCTGCAATGGTGCAAATCTGAGAGACCAGATTACAGTTTGAATAAATGATGGATGACACATCTCTACTTCTTCCCACTGTGCTAAAATGAAACCAAAGTATTCCACAGACAGGTACTGCCGTGATGTGTTTTTAGAGCCGAAGATAAAGTCCTGTCCATTGCTTTCTGACTCAATTGTAGGTACATCTTCCTGCACAAAGACTGACCTGTTTAAAATGCTACATTAATAGTAAGAGCTAGAGCTACTAACATCTCAAAAGTGAACTGTCAATGAAAGCTGTTATGTTTGTATATTTTCCAATTTTATGGGTCAAATGCAGCCAAATTTGTCTTTTCTCACCCCATGCTGATATATCAACATGCCTCAAACCTACAATAAAACCAGGCTAGTATTTGGTAGGAGATGGTTTGTCAAAAATGACCCTTTTCTCAACACAGTCAAGTTTGATGACAATTAGCTACAACAGAAAATGGAACTGTGATGTCAGCCAACATAGATCTTTGATACTACTAAACTGTTTGTTACCCAACTTAAAAAATGACACATTTGATAATGCTCATTGTGGTGGACCTGCACCACCGGGGAAGCTGTCAATGTTGCTGTATTTCTTGATTTCGACAACCTGATATCTGCCCAACCAGACTACCCATTTGCTATGAACAGACTGAAAAAGTAAATAACTGGCTTTAGATCAAACCTTAGACAATATAATAGTCCAATAAACCATGGACTCAGATTTGTTAGCCAAGTATTCAATCACTTTGTTTCCCACTTGCAAATAGGTTAGCCAGAACCAGCTACAACCACAAGCACAACTACTGTAGGAGGTTGAAATAGAAGCTAGTAGCATGACTATTTATTGTGCACTTTATGGGGCAACTCATAACTAAAACAATAGTTTAAGGAATGATCATCCAAATTGTGAGTTACAAAATGGTGACAAGACTATAACCAGTGTCAGTATTTACCAGGCTTTGAAGATCTTTGGTTTGCTTGAGTTTGCATGGATAAAATCCAGGAATCTCTTCTGGTTTCTCAAAGAAGCGTTGGCTTGAAGTTCAGTCTCTCAGAAAATAATTGCACACTCGCTCTTCATTTATTTTCCTTTTTTTTGGGGATTTGTCATTGCTGTACCTGTGTGCTCATGGTTATTAAGCAGCGTGCTCATCATCAGAGACGTGTGTCCTTCAACTACTACCCAGCACTATTACCTATGCACCACGATGTAGTTACCCATTAACTATTTGCCTAAATAAGTTGGCCGTCTGGGTTGCCATCACTATGGGTTTTCAATATATCCAAAAAGAGCGTGTATGGAAGAGTCTGGGTTGATCAAGATGTCTGTGTCTGGTTTCGATTGAGAAAGCTTTAAAGTCAGAGCTAGCCCTGTGAAATGGTCGGAGCAGAGGGAGTATTTAGTCTCTGTTGTCCACCATCACAGTTATGTTTGTTCAAAGGCTCACTGGAGCCATAGAGTTGAGTTATTCTACAAACCAGAGCGGGACCAACATCAGTAACATTTATGGACAATTTATAATTGATGTGCCCATTTGATCTCCATCTTCACCATGAGGAAAACCATCTGAACAAACAAGCAATAGTGTAGGTTTATTGCATTAATACAGATTCCTCTGCTCTGCTTCTCTGGCTCTCTGCAAAACCCAGAGGACCTCTTTAGAATAACTCAAATCATGAACATGTCACACTCTCGTCCAAGGGAATCCTTTGCATTTTCCACTCGGCACACAGAACTCTGTCAGCTATTTACTCATTTTGCAAAAATGATGAACACAATTCAGAGTTAAGTGTTCAGTCTTTGAATAACTCCGTTTGTTTGAGTGAAACCAACAGATCACCAGCTTTACAATCAGCCAATCTATTTCAGTCCTTGCAGCAATGTAACATGTTTTACTTGGTAAAAGATCTCTATACATTATAGTCAGAGGCCTTGAATTCCATTCTTTTGATGAATTTAGAAATGTAACCTTTAGCTAATTTCATTTATTGTGATCTCCTTCTTGGGTGTTACAAAATAAAGTGCAATAATGTGGTCTGATTGTGTCATGGAGTATGAAGTAAGGAGGTTAAGGACTCAAATGCAGGACCAAACAGGCAGTAGTCAGAACAAAAAGGCTTTATTGTAATTAATCATCAGCAATAACACAGCAGGGAATCCTAAGGCTGTACACCGGGGATGTCCAATTCCAATTCCCTAGGGGCCACCATCCTGCATGTTTTAATCAATGGATCATAAACAAACTTGTGCAAAACTTGACAAGGTGTTGGGGAGATCCATGTCATTTGAATCAGGTGTGTTAGAGCAGTGAAACATCTGAAACCTACAGGATAGTGGGCTTTGAATTGGACATTCCTACTGTACACAAAACTAACAAGACTCAGAATGCAGGTCGACCATCATGCTGCAACACCAATCGTGGAAGGTTTGACAAGTGTGGAACAAAGAAAACCTGGGAGTATTTGTACTGAGGGTGCTAAAAGGTAACAGATGGCAGGTGTGTTAACAGTTAAATAAAGCCCAGGTGTGTGGGGAGAGCAGAAAACAAGACGAACTGAGACAACACAACTAAATCAAAAGTATAACATGTCACAAAGCGGGCCTCTCCCAAAAACATCAAATTAAAAAAAAAGATTTCCTCTTCTGAATGGCGCCATGATTAAAATGTTTTTTTAATTTTTAATTTTATTTAGTTTGGTTGTTACAATAAGGCTATTATTAGTATGCTATTCCAAAAGTAATGGATGTAAGGATGAAAATTGAAGTAGATGTATTCATTTCTTATGTTGATCTGGACCTGCATGAAGGATGGATGTATGCATTAACTCTCAGACTGCTCTCATCAGTTGTTTTGCTACTCAAGGCCACTGTATGTTAAAGATGTATTTGCTGTAAAATACAACCACTCTGAATGAACCCAAAACATAGATGTTTGTAGCTGGAAGTAATCAAATCTGACAGTGATTTCAGAGTGACCAGTTTTGTTTTCCCTCACCCTCCTGACCTTTTTACACAGCAAGACACTGACTCATGTGAAATCTTAAGCTCTGGGTCAAGAAAAGATAATGAACCCAAAAATACGAATGTTGTCCTTTCCTTCTAGATTTTTTTCCACAGTAAGTACAGCTAGAAAGGTGATTTGCTAGGAGAAGAACTGAGATTCCTGATTGCCGGTAGTTCTGACCGCCGGCAGACTCCTCTACCATATCAGCTCTGGAGAGGAGTGGACCCTTTCGTGCCATGTTCACAGAGGCATGTCACAAGCTATTTGTCATGGTAAAGCATGTGTGTGTAAGTGTGTGTTTGGGGGAGGGGATGACGGTGAAATGATCACATCTTCATTCCTGTGGTGGACCTTTGTTGCTTCTTTAGCAGACCAGAATGATTTGCCATTGCAAGTTGTTCTGGTTTTGATGATGATATTGGAGTAAATGAGTTACTTATTGAGGATAACGGATCACTTACTATACACTTCTGTTTGGGTAAGGAAAATCTCCAACTTCCATTTTTTTCCACCAGTAGACAAAGTGACTGTCTTCCAGAACAGACTGACCTGCAATGGGTGTGGATAAAACAAAATAACAGAATACAGTAGAGATGCTGGACAGGATGCCTTTAAAGGATGACTGCAGAGGTGAAGCGAAATGAAGCATAAGCCCAGGGGATCAATATAACCCAGAGTGAGTCAACGGGAGACAAACACACACAGAACTTTCCTTCCTTCCAGAGAGGAAATGTTCTCTCCATAAATATTTGGAGTTTGCTAATTGAAAGAATCTGTGCAGCTTAAATTCTGGGAGGTTCTTTAAACTCTACCCCTCATATGGATCTTTTTTTCTCATACCTAGCCCAATGTTCATTAGTGCCAAGTGAAATGAACTGGGGCTATGGTAAACAGACACATGCACATAAACACAAGTTATATTTGATCATTCATGGGTATTGAGTGCTTCAGAGTTTGTTATTTTTCTTTGTTTTGCTTTGCATTTATGGTGCATTATCCAGTTCTCTGATTGGCCAGGGGTTTACATCCAACACAATAAAGATGTGCTTTAACTTTTGGCATTTGCATAGCATGTTTGCATGTCACTGTTGTCATTCAGAATGAATATTTTATGAGGATATGTTTTTCACTGGGAACACAGAAAGTACTTACATACAGGCTCTGCAGCAGCCTATGAAGGTCCATCACACTAAGCAACTAATAGACAGTATAGGAATGGGATGTAGAAAGGGGGATAAATAGTTTGCCACAGGTGGATATAAACAAAGGTTAAAATGACTTGTCACTGATACAAAGTTCCTTTGTGAGTAAAATTGTGTCAGTCATTGTATTCTACCAATACGATGTTGGAGCTTTTGTTCAGTTTAACAGCTGTGTTAAAACTTTTGCTTCCAAACGTTCCATTGAGCAAACATACAGATCAAATGTAGTGGTGTGGTGCATCGTTGTTACATGTTTTGTTTTTTTTCCTATTTACCTTCTGACAGCAACACATAGGCTATAGCGTGATGTCTTTTCAAGGTCTTCTACTCAACATGCAAGACTGGTTGTTCAACCCCAGCAGCATGAGCTGTTGTTGGTAAGTTATGAATAACAGCACGAACAGTAGACGTGCCCATGTGAAATCCTTTGTGACAAGATGGATTTCAGATCATGCATGCAGAAATCTCCCTTGTTTCGAGTTTCTTTAGGCTTTCAGGCAGACCTCAAACACACACCACGGTGCTGTTGACACCTGATGCTGACGTGTTCTAGCTAACAATGCAGCTCCATGTGTGTGTTGAATGACCTTTTGCAATCAAACCTCACATTCTCTGTGTTACAAGCAAATAAAGATGTAGTTTACATCTTAAAGATAGCTGTGAACTGGGCAAAAAACAGGATGTCATTGTGTGATCATGTGTAGCGAGGCTCTAAATAAAACATTTTATTAATTTCTAATGGACATTGCCTCTTAAAAGGTGACCCCCAGAAAAAATAACACAGATCTAAAAGTTTGGTGGTGCCCTCACCGCTGCTTCGTTGCAGAAATGAACACAAAAGATGAACAAAAGGCTGTTTTGGAATCAAATATCTTGTGTTTTATACAAGATGCATCTCTTCTATAAAGGGAACACAGAGAAAACTTTCAGAAAACTTTAAAGTGGAGGCAAATCCTTTACTGTGATCCAGAGTACATTTGTGTTGATACAGTAATAAAAAAAGTGGCCACAAATGAAAGCTAAGTGATTGGATATGAATAAAACTTGAATCTGTCCTGAGTGCATGTACACCTGTAATTAAAGCGCTCCACTTGTGATTTCATTAACCAGGTCACATGTTGGCGCCACGTGTAAACAGCTTCCAAATCCTCTATCACTGTCTTATTGCTGACAGGTCTGATATATGTAAATAAATAAATATCATAGTAAACTATAAATATTCGGTTTATCATCTGCAGTTAAATTGTTGCATGATATCACATAATCTGTTCAAATTTCTTACAATATCTTTACAGTCAGCCTGTAACTCATGACATGCAAGATTCAAGTGAAAGTTAACTTATAACTTGTCCTCTTGGCTCCAAAGAGTCTTCAGAGTTACTCAATGTTCATTTATCTCAACTGGCTGTCCGCTGTGTGAGGCAAAGTCGCTCAGCTTCAGAATCAACACCCACATGACACACATGCACGAACAAGGACCTCAAGGGTACCGAACAAACATGATGGGACAAAGAGATACAGAGACCACCAATGCTGCTCCACACCTGCACCAGTCAAACAGTTTGCTGGATGGTGAAAAAACCGGAGCGGCTCTGCTGTTTTCCGGATTCTTCCTCATCTTGGTTGGTGCCACCTTCACTGCGATGAGCTGGCAGCAGCACAAAAGCAACCTAAACTTTCAGTGGATCCAACTCCTGGGCCCCATCCTGATCTCGCTTGGGGGTACCTTCATGCTAACAAGCATCTGCAGGTTTAGGATAATCTCCTGTTGGCCCTGCAAACAACAGGAAGAGGAGGAGATGTTTGTAATCCCTGTGAGGGACCAAAGCACAACAGGACACCCTGTTGTTGTTCGAGGCCTAAATCCGGCAGTCGTGTTACAGGGCACTACAACAATGCTGTGCATCCCACCTGCTTATAACTTCATACAAGAAGTACAGCAACAGAATGAGCTCCAGCCTGGCAGCTCTGTGAGTGGCGTTCATGCATACCTTCCTTCGTATGATGCTCTGTACTGTGTGGATAATGCAGCTTTTGCAGCAGGAGAGGACAGCACAGCTCACAGCACAGAAATTGACCCTAGGAGAAGCAGGTAAGGAAAAGTCCATTCATTATTGTCATTACAAGCCTTTGATTTTTCTTTATACTCACTTTGCATTGTGTGACACATATAAAACCAAAGGAAATAAAGTGAATCTTATAGATCAAGTTTATAACAATAACAAACACGTACAAGAAAAAAAAAAAACTAGAGTTTTAAACTTCCATTTATATGTAATCATTTTGCTAAATCAATGGTTCCATTTGCATTTAGTAGGGAAAACAAGGTCAGAAGGCAACAATGAGACAGAAAATGGAGGAATTAGATGCAGATTTTTGGGACAAGCTTGAAAAAGTATTCTTTTAAGAAAATACTTACTCGATCATACAAAAACAGGTGATGGTGCTTTCATCAACCTCATCAAAGAAGCAAAGACATGGAGCGGCAAAACAATTTCAGGATAGATGAGGGCATAAATCAAGTAATAACATACCTTGACAGGTCATTTAGCCTACTTATATAGGTGCAATTTGTTGCTAAATAGTTAGTGGATGGCATTTATGATGGTTGGCGATTTCATCTTGACCACGAAATGTGAGTAACTGTTAATTACTATTCATTTAAAGCTACAGTGTGTAATGATAACTGACATCTAGTGGCAAAGATGGGCATAGCAATGGTTTCAAATGCCAAGCACAATTGTGAATGGATGGTGCCCATCAGTGACCAAAATTCTACCAGACATTAACATATTTCATCTGCAAATGAATCCAGTAGCCTCGGGTGTACAGAAAACCACATCAAAATTGTGTACACGTGTACATTCTTTTTTTTATGTGATCTAGCACCTATCGAACAAAGCTGGTACTGCAGTTTTAAAACTCTGAGGGTTCTCACTTCACACACAGAGTTGTTTCATTCAGAGAGGCTGGAGTAAAAATGGTGGCACAACTGTTGCAGCTGTCATGCATGTGGAGCAATAGGCAATAGATATACAGTAAATGGCTCATTCTAAGAGAATTAAAAAATGTAATTTATTTTAGTAATGTGATTAGATACCAATAGAAACAGAGATTTTAATGATTTTTTTTTCTGCCATTGACTTTTGATTTTGTTACATGCTGCACTTTTAAAGTGTCCTTATGCATAGGTTTATGTATTATTTTTTGCTGCTCTAGAATATTTTTTACATGCCTTGATGTTCAAAAGCCTCATGTACATTTTTGCAGCCTCTCCTGTCCCCTTCTGTCTAAAAGTTTTAGCCCCTCCCTCTTTAAGGTGTCCCACATGAAAGGACTAATCTGTTCTGATTAGTCAGATCATTGATCAGTAATGGCGGGTGGCAAATCAGCTGCTCATTCCTTCTTTGAGGGTGTGCCAACAAGTCACTCTATGAGCATTATGTGATCATGTTTCATAGTGATGTCATCAAGTGCAAAAATACTGCCAGGACAATCATGAATCATTTTAGGAATTTCAGGTCTTCATTGGGAGAAAATAATTATTTTTCATTTTAAACTTTGGTCTTTGTGGGTCTACAGATCTTTGACATACCCAAAAGACTATTTAAAACACTGAAGTAAAGGAAACTCTCCCCAAGAATTGCGTGGCTTCTTTAATCAATTAAAACCTTGCAGCTTCTCACAACACAATGTGCAAGAATTTATTTTGTTTTAACTATGGGATCATGTTTTACTTGCCCTCAAAGTGTTTGGGATGTTGCTGACTTTCTCAGCCAATTATGGTGCAGTTAATAACTTTAGGATAACTTGACTTCCAGCACGCACCACATAATGTTCTGGTTCTTGTCACTCTGAAGAAGTAGCAAAATAATATAATATTTTCTCAGCATTTACAAAGGAATAAAATAAACATTGTGTCAGTGGTATGGGGAATATTAAGTCTGAAATAGCAGCCATCATTTGATATAATCTCCCAGCTGGGATATAACATCATTTGATAGACATTTTTTGGTTTACATGCTTTGTAAAAGAAACTATTTTTGAGTCATATTTTCTCACCTGTTCCTACACCAAGCGCTGAAGCAAACATTTCTTCCCACTAATTGCAGGATCTCATTTATTTGAAATCCAATCAAATGTCCCCAGACAGACGTCTTGCTGTAAACACATAGTTGCATTCCAACTTTTCACTTTCTTTTATTGTTTTTAGACAATTACTCCCAGCAGCTTTCCAGGAAAGCAATTCACCTTAATACAAACAGACAGCAGGAATAATACAGTTAAACTGGGATGACTATAAACTGCTGCTCTGATCATATGAGCACTCCTGCTCGCTCTCGTGTTGTCTCAACTCCTGACCTGCTTTACTGTGTTTCCAGGGGTTAATGCCAAATAGAGGAATGATCAAGGGAGAAATTGCTCAACCTCTGTGTTTTCTTTAAAAGGGCAACAGGGTTTAAGCATAACCAATTGAGCCTGTAAACATTTGGATATTTGCCAGTTCTCCTGACTTCCAGCCTGTCTGAGTTATGATGTTTGCCTTTGATTTTTCTGCAGCCTGCAGAAGACGGAGAGGGAAAGAGGACGTCATGATGAAAGTGACTCCACCTGTTCACTTCCACCTGCATATGAAGACATCTACTCTTACTCACACAAAAATAACCCAACATAAATATCATAAAATCTGTTGGGAATCTATTTTAATAAAGTTCTAACTTTCTAGTTTATGTTTTGAAAAAATATATAAATGTCAACATAATTCTATGCATCAAGTCATTTAAATTTAACTTACAACATGCATTGCCTTTGACACAGGAAAATAAGAGTTGCTTCCCTAAAGTTTCATTTTCTCCACACAGCTGTTGTCATATTAATTATGTATGGAGTCATAAAATCCACAAAGATTAGGCTCCCTGGGAGAAAACCTCATAAAAGTGAGATTTATGGATAACCTTGGCTCTATCTGAAGGGTTCAAGATTTTGGAAACTTAGAAATATTAAATCCACATTCAACATAAAAACACACATTTATCCTGTGCTTGTTTCAGTAGATGCTCAAACATCCACACAGGTCCATTAACAGCTGGCAGAGGAAATAAAAATGTTTGTGTGCTCTTAACAGATATGTAGGTGTTGTTTTGTGCATTTTGCCTTTTTTTGTATGTTGGTGTTAATGCTCTACAGTGTAATGCATAAAATTATAACCAAAGGACGGAAAGTAATACTGTGGTTGTAATTATTGACATATTGGTCACAATCGACTCATGTAGAGTCGATCTAAATGTGTTTGGAAAAAAGAGAAAATCACAATTGACAGCTGCTTTACCAGCTGAAAGACACACAATATTAATCTTCTCAAAAGTTCATTGTTTTGTTTGTTTTTCTGGGATTATTTGTATGCTTACATTGTATTTAGGAGTTTTGATTTGTTTGTAGGATGAAAAAAGTTGGCTGCACCACATGGGGGCAGAAAGACTGAGGAAATCTATTTACATTCATTTAAAGTCAAGTTAGGCAGTTTTACAGGAAGTGGACGAGTAGTAACTTTTTACCACAACTATTGAAACTAATAATAATAATAATAATAATAATAATAAAATCTTATTTTAATAGTATTATTTTACATTTAACAAAGTGAACTAACTTTTTGCTGTATTTCTGAGCTGCAACCTCTGAAAAGTTTTATTGCTTAGCTGTTTATGTTGAATAATACAGTACTGTGTTCTTTTTATTTTGTTTTTTAAATTTTACTATGCCAGGTTCTTTTAACTGTTGAAAGTCGACATACTAATAAACAATTATATTAAAAAAGACTACTGCTTTTATACTTTCCTAATTTTTTGTGTGACCATTTATTATGGTGATTTGACAAAAGGAGAACATGGGACACATTTCCAGAAATTACAGCTACCTATAATGTCAATGTATAAGAAAGAAAGAAAAAAGAAAGAAAGAAAGAAAGTTTATATATGTATGCGAAATACACAACTGTAAACTTTATTTTTGTATTGATTTATTTAATTTAGACTATTTCAGCACGCTACCCCTCACGAGCCGGTAGTTGCTCTTTTTACTGTACAATGCTGAAACTTCAATTCAAAACTAAGATATTTAGATCCCAAAACAAGTAATAACATCCTTGACAAGTAGAAGAGTAGACTATATAGTAGCCCATTCATCTGCAGTAGCTAATAGAAAACTTTGGACATCATGATCAGCTCAAGAAATAAATGTGATCCATAAAAAAAAAAAAAATTCTTCTTTTTTTTGTCAGTTGGTCAAACCCCGACATTTATCCGACATTTTAAAAAGCTTGCGCACAGCCCTCGGCTTTCCATAAACCTGCACAAAATAGATTTTGAGAAAACTTTTCAGGACCTCCTTCAAACTTGCTGAGAGGATCTGAAACCGCAGCTCAATATGACTTTCATTATTTTTACGACCCAGTAAAATGCGGGTGGCCGACAGGGCCCATTATTTCACCAATTTTTGTGAATTAGACACGATTTATGAAAGAGTTACGGAACACACTGAACACTGACAATTACGTGATATGTCAAAATCTGCACCAAAAAAGTTCCTAAAAAGGTGTTCATATAGATTTTGAATTATCAGTAATTTAGTTTATTACTAATAAACTTAAGATAAACGATTTTTCATTAGGCTATGGATATAGGCCTATTTGAAACGCAAAAATAAACAATAGCTCAGTGAATTGGTGAATTAATTAGTTAATTAATTATTTATTAAACTTTTTTTGATTTCTTAAACGAATAGATCATTTTCAAAGTGGTCCCAGTTTATGGACCTCTCTCTGTTTTCCTCTGCCTTGCAACAGGTGTTTTTCTTTTTCTCTGCAGGACTAAAGCAACTTTTTATTCACAGTCTGTGTTTTTCGTCACGTGTTTTCCAGGACGCGCGTGTGCACGGCCGTTGAAGGAGTTTGTTTGTGCAAGAGGGCTGATCTAGAGACCCTCCTACCAAATCACATGTGCTCCTATGCAGCTGAATATTTGTGGACGGATTTGGAAAGTAGCTCTGAGATGGCAGTTTCCTTTAGAAAAAAAAATTGAAGCAAAAAAAAAATAAAAAAAATAAATAACTAAAGGCCAGATAATCTCTGAAAATCATGATTAGGCTGGAATAATTAGTGCTGACCTTGTGACGCATACTGGCAGTAAGCAGACAGAGACATTGTGCTTGCATTGTTGTAACATGCGCTCCATATGGTGCACGCTAATGCTGGAGAGGAGGGTTGGTCTGGGTAGCTCACAAACAGCTGAAGTTGGTGTATCGGCTTTAAGCATGTTGTGTGCGAAAATTTTCTTTTAACACCGCACATCAACAAGAAGCTTTGTTTTGACTGACAAAACGCTGCCAGACGCTGAATAAAGAAAAAATACACAAACTATTTAGTCAGTTTTCTCCAGCACTTATTCACCCGGTCAATTGTTTCATACCAACATATTTATCTAATGTAATATGTAACATTACATTTTCCAATTTTGCTTATCCGAATGATTTATTTTCCTTCACTTTTTAATAAGTGTCCCACTTGCATGTTGCTGCTTGTCAAAGAGGTTTTATTACTTTGTCTTAATGATTACGTAATTCATTAACATAGGACATCAGAAGCATTCAAATGTTTTAGGGGCTTTAATTTATATAACAAAGTTTTCATTATGGGGTTATTAATCCAATTTTAATTCTTTCAGACTTATAGACTAGCTACCTCTTTTCAATCAGGCTGAAGTTCACAAACTGTTATGCTTTACACACAGTCATGCAAAGCGTTGCAAAATAAAAAAGAAAGAAAGAAAAGAGCTGTTTTTAGATTTTTTTTATGATTTAATAACTTACTTTAATTGTATAGAATTGAAAAGACCCAGACAAATCAAACTAAAACCATTATGCATGGCTTTACACCGAAGGTAAATGAGAACATCTGCTCTTTTCAGATTTAAGTGGGCCCCTCCTTTATGGCATTAAAGCACGCTTCTAAAAGAACATTTATTGTAATATTGACTGGAGAGGGACACACATTTTCCACCAAAAGGCCTTTCAGATGATTTTTTGCAGCTTTAAGTGGTTGTTTTCCAAATATGTTCCTATCTGGTTATTTTTTATAAGACGGTAGTGTCACAGTGGTGGGCTCGCTCTGCACCTCTGCGTTTTGTGGACGTGAGTATGTTTCTGTGCAAGAGCCCGTGCAACTGCGAGGGCCCATGAAGTCAGGGACAAATGGATTCCATGTTTGCAGGAAAACACGCTTGCGGCGCAGGAAAACTTTGTTGTTTATGAAGAACACGTGAAACCAATCAAATGTGAATTATCTTCCTGTTGTTGCAGCTTTTGTCGTTTGCAGTTTTTAGTTCTCTCGCCAGCAGTGTCACCACCCAGTGTGCAGGTCTGTGTCTGTGCGTGAAACGTAGCGAGTTTACAGACGCACACGCGCACTAAACTCGTATGCACCCGCAGAGACCCCGCACATGTGCATTGAATTTTTTTACAGCCGCACCGTAGGTGATTTGACTATTTTCTCTTTAAAATAAACAGTTAGCTTTCTCTTTAAGATGTAAAGAAACCAGACTTTTCTATTCTTCCGATTCACGCAGACAAAACTGCTCAGAGACAAGCGTATAAACCCCAAGGAGATCCGATAAATAGTCAGCCCACAGGAAATGATTTGCAGATCTCCTCAGCATAATAAACCATTTACATGCTCATCCTTGTATCGAGCTGGACTCAGAGACACATAACTCCACTTCTCGCTAACCAAGAACATATGCACACACAAACTAACAGTGATCAGAGGCACACTTATGCAAACTGCAGCTAAGTGCTCTCCCCCCCAATTATTTTTCTTTCAGATCCAGGCTGGGATGACTACACATCATATCAAAATCAGCTGTGCTAAATAAATAAATAAATAAATGAATAAAAAGGCTCCATCAAGTCATTTTCCTTATTTATTGACTGTAAGCCAAATGTAGCCATGATGAAGCCATCTCCCCTTCTCTGCCTCCCATTCTTCTCCTCTTTCCATCCGTCTGCTCCTATGTCTAATAACTTTACCATCACATTTCTTTTTATTTTATGACCAAACTCCCTCAATGGTTCATCTCAGATAGCAGGTGTTCAGCTCATTCATACAGAGCACTGCAAGGTCCGCTTCATCAGCTGCGATATTGGAAATTGCCATATAGGTCATTAAGGGCAACCACAGTGGATCATGAGACTTTATTCTGAGTGCAATTACATGTGTCTTCTGCAAAGGTTTTTGCTTTTTCCTCCCACCACAGGACCACATCTCCTGTGGAAAAAGTTCTGTGATTACAGTTATGAACTCTATTCATTTTTATATATGATAAGTTTTAGGATTTAGAAGATTTATGAGGAAAATTAAATGGCTTCCACAAGTCAGACTTCAAAATTACATTATTAAAAAATCAATTAAGATGTCTGGTGTGGTATATGGATCAGTTACAAAACACAGATAAATGTGTATTGGAATGCTTTTGCAATACACAGCAAACTTTCTTTTTAAAGGCTTGTAAAGTGAATTTCTTAATGCATATAGGGCAATAATCCAGTCTTGAAACATGATGACACAGGTCTTCCCTGTGATATCCCCCAAAATATGAACATAAACAAGTATTTTTTAAGGCAATAACAAAAACAGTTCTGCTTGCTGCAGCACATTGTAGTGATTGAATGTGGTTGTACTTAATGGGGTAACAATATGAACTCTGTTTTTGAAGTGGGACAATGCTTGGCTTGCCATACTCTGCCCTGCCCTCCTATTGGCTTACTTTGATATTCTCTCCCAAATCTTAGAGCTACAACATACAAGTCTAAGAAATCACAATGCAGCAACGTCTAAAAAAACAAAAACAAAAATCTGGAAGTCCACTTGCTCTTTTTCTAATTGGTGG
This sequence comes from Atherinosoma microstoma, assembly GCA_037177055.1. Taxonomy (NCBI): domain Eukaryota; kingdom Metazoa; phylum Chordata; class Actinopteri; order Atheriniformes; family Atherinidae; genus Atherinosoma; species Atherinosoma microstoma. The sequence continues at coordinate 5,711,055 of JBBBVU010000020.1, forward strand.
AACAAAAATGCAGTCACACACATGTGCAGCCACATCAGCTGTCACAAAATAATGTAGAATGAAGCAGCGTAGATTAAAACACACTCAGAGGGGATTCTTTATTTGGGAAAGACTCCAAACTACACTATCTTTGCATAGTAAATGATCATTCAATTCAATTGAATTTTATTTACAAAGCGCTTTTCATACCAAAGCAACACAAAGTGCTTTACATGGTAAAAACAGTAAAAGAATTTAAAACCTTCATACACCAGTAACAAAAATTGTAAACATACACCTCATTTTCTCTTTCACACATAATCATGAATGTACACACACACACACACACACACACACACACACACACACACACACACACACACACACACACACACACACACA
>JBBBVU010000020.1:5714465-5741725 GCA_037177055.1 Atherinosoma microstoma
CCGATGTGCCTATCGGGTGTGTGAATGATTACACTTAGCACCAAGTATGTATAAATATAGGTGCTGTATGAATGTGTTGTGTGAATGGGTGAACGAACATGTAGTGTCAAAGCGCTTTGAGTGGTCACTTGACTAGAAAAGCACTATACAAGTACAGTCCACAGTCCATTTTTAATAGTGTATGACAAAAAACAACCCTTGTGAAAAAACAAAAAAACATACCTACAGCTAATTGATTGGCTTCCTGTGTTTTTTGACATTTTTTCCGTGTAGGAAAAGATATATAATCATGTTTCTTTAATAAGTTATTTAAGTTTTATTCATGAGTGAAAAACACAAGATTTGAATAATGTAATATCATGGAAAATAAATTGTTTAGTTATTTTAAAAGGAAGGTCACTGTTTTGTGTTAAATACCAATAGAGTTATACTTTTGCAGTCTTATTGCTAGTGTTGTTATTCATGTTGAAATGCATGCTTTTGTCAGTATTTTCTTAAGGTGCTCTCGATGATGATCTCCTTTGTTCTCTTACAGAGGCCTTCTCTACAGGTGTGGCACATGGTTTCTGTTTTGGTTGTACTGTTGTTGCAGCTGTCTTGTTTCTCTGTCTTGTTTTTCTTCTCCTTATCCTCTCCTTCTCTTTCCTTCTCACACTCCACCTTCCCTTGTTGTCATTGAAATGCAATTCAGCAATATCCAAAATAAAGAACAAAACTCAAAATTGCATAGCAGGTGGGAACATTTTATAAATGCACCCTTTTATAAAGTGGTAATATATGCAATTAGAAACAGCACTGATACATACATCCTTCTTATTATATGAAAGTTATGTTCATGTTGTGCCCTATTTGTCAGCAATTCCAACTGCCTGACACTGTGAGCAGGCTGCACACATAATCTTTTTTTAATGTGATACATTTGGGATTTTTTTTGGGGGGGGATGGGTCTCATTACTATTATATACAGCCATGAACAATTCTGCAACACAAAGCAAGCAGTTAGGAATTATTAATGCTTGGCTTATTTACTATTTAAATGGTGATCAATCAAAGATTTATTCAAATTCCCCAGATGGTGAAAGGAGCTTTTCTGGTCATATGAAGTGAAAACAAAAGGACAGAGTCAATTATTTGCCTAAGCGATGCCTCATAAAAAGATCATTCTCCCAGTTCCGAGGTTTCCATTCCTCCTCTGTCAGTAAATACAACAGTAAGTATAACATTTCAGACTAACAGAAATTAGGAGCAAGGAGAAAAGTAAACATAGGAGATTTTGGGAGCTGGGTATTTTGGAAAAGAAATCCTGTATTTGTATTAATATTTCACCTTTGGGAAAACTTCTGTCACTGACAATTTAAAGGGCATGCAGCCAACATTATGTCAAATTGCTGTTACGCTGGTATTTATGACTTTATTGAATTAGGGCAGTAAGTCTGTGGTGGGTCGAGATGTTTGGGGCAGGAGAAAAAACACGTGTCCAGTTTGCAGTGAGGACGGAAAATTGTGACTTATTTTTGTTTCAGATGTGTTTCCGTCCACATATGGTCCTTGTTTTGGTCTATATACTGAGAATCTCAGAGGTGACCCATGACCCAGCTTCTCAGACTGACATGATTTTGGCTGTCTCACTCTGAGTTCTGTATGACCCCATGTCCCTGAAGTTCAAGGGTCACCTCCAGGGAGCAGCAAATTAACCCAATGTGTCAAAGTTGGCATGACACCATGTTCAGCCGAGCTCTCTTGTTTAAAGAGTCTCCTCTTTTCCACCTCCTTGCATTTGATGTTAAGCTGCCTCTGATTCTGTCTTTCTTGTGGGTTATTTAAAATTCTACCTCTCTTCAAAGTTTATGGTGTGTGACAAATTTCCCCCTTTTAACTTCCCTCGTCAGTTCCTGCTGAAATCTCATCTTGCTAAAGGGCAGGCGCTTTCCATCCATTCTCTCCTGTCTCCTTTTCTTCTGACATCTTCTTCCATTATTTTGGGAAGAACCTCTGTCTGATCTCCCTTCTTACCGACCATTTCTCTCTCAGCCCAAATCCTTGCCTCTTTCTGTGTCTCTCCCTGCGGTTAAAGAAGTTTCAGTTCAGCTGTCACAAATTATGTTCGCCTGCCCAGCTGTCAAAACAGGGGGGTGTCCCTTTCATTCCACCTCACATACTATGAAAGGAGAGGGGAGGAAGGGGGGCTTTAACGCTCATGTTTGGACACAAGCAATTATCTCTAATTATTGTTTTTCTTTTCAGTTTCCCTGTCCCGATGGAGGTCCGACGAGACGAACATGCAATAATCCGCTCCAGTCGTCCAGGATCAGCGGGCCTTCGGAGTCCAGGCTTGGTCCCGGGACTCTGGCTTTCATCTCAATGTGAGTCAGGAGTTGATTCAAACTTGTAGTGATGGGAGAATTAACCCCTGGGACCCAGCTTTCAATGGGCTCAGCTAAGAGATTATATGTGTTGATGGCAGGCTTTTATATGTATTGGGCTTTCAGAACTTTAGCTGTTAAATCAAGGCACCACAGTCAGGACCTCACCTCTATGTCTTCAGTTTATGGGGCCTATATTCTCATTCTTGCATCTCATTTCTCAGCTTTGAAGCCTAAAGCTGTGTGTGAGACATGGTAATACTTCCTCCGAAGTTGCTATAGCATGGCCCACAACCTCACAAAATAATACCGTTCATGTCCTAAACCAAATGACTCTCATCAGACCGCCACTGTGTGTTTACAGTCATTCTGCAGCTTCAGATTCCCATGACCATCACTGAGCCTTTGGGACTAGTTTTTTAAGTGCTTGTGAAGGATTCTGCGGAATTCAAGTTGATGTCAGATCAGTTTCGAGCTTGGAATCAGTTTGCTGTCGAAGCAGACATCTTTGGTGGTCCTCACAGGCCTCCAAAAGAAGCAAAAAACAAACAAACAAACAAACAAACAGACAAACAAACAAACAAACAAACAAACAAAAGGAATAAATTCACTCTTCACAGTGTTGTAAAACATGTTCCATGCAGGCAAAACCAGAGGATGTTTTGGCAAAACAAAAAAACCACACTTCTCAAATGTGAGCAACATTAGGTATGTCAAAGCAAGAAACAAAGCAAAAACAAGACAACATATGAGTTGAGTGAGAATGTAAAATGAAATACCATGAAATTTGACTCCAGACTATGAAATTGAGCCACTGTTATGTCCTGTAACATTATCTCATGATCCACCTTATGGATTAGCTGTAACTGCTTGATCATAAATGACCTGATCACACCTGTGGTTAAAAGAGTTTACAGAATCCACATTTTTCTCACTGGGAAAACTTTACCTCATTATAGCCAGTCATCTTATCACTGATGACCTTTTACAGCTCAGCAAAGCTTAAATAGACTAGGCTGTTGATGTGGAACTTACACTAGAGTCAATGATTGTTATATGAATAAACAAAGAAGGAGAATGAAAAAGGAAATAGCTGTATTAGCTGTTGCACAGTAACAGTAGTTGTTAGCTTATCAGCCACACTTGCAGGTAGCTGACACTCTTTATCAAAAAGAGTGGACAATATGGTTAAAAGCATTCATGATAAAGGATGAAAAGTGAAAACTATCCATAATGTTAAGTCTTAAAATTCAGAAGGTAAGTAGCAGCCATTTGCTGTTAATCAAATACACTTGATTAATTGATCACCAGTATGTGTGAGGATCTCTTCGAAATCAGATGTTTTGACACTTCACCTGTCATTCAGGTGTGCGTTCACATAAAAAATGCCAAGGAAGAAAGACATCAGGGATGATCTAGAGAAGCAACTATTGTTGCCAATCAGTCTGGAAAGGATTATAAGCCCAGTTTCAAACTAATTGGAGTCCATACTACATTATAAGCGAAGTGATGCAAAACAGATGCCAGTCATTTCCAGTAGTGTATGTCTCTGCAGGTTCATCCCGTGGTCAGACTGTGCAATGTTTTGAAAAATTGCCAAAAACCCAAAAGTTGCTATGTTAATTGTTAAAGTTCATCACAGTACAATTAGAAAAAGGCTAAATAATTTGTTTGGAGAAGTTTTCAGCAGAAAGATATTGTTGTAAAAAGAACAGGGCAGCACAGCTTAGATTTGAATAAGACTTTTGTAAAAATGCCTTCTAGAGAGATGAGACCAAGGTGGAGATGTTTGGTTATAATGCACAGCAAACACATTTGATGAAAACACAATTCAACATTTCAGAACAAAAACCTGGTTTCAACTGTCAACTGCCCTCAGTGGTTTCAACTGTCAACTGCCCTCAGTGGTGGAGGGCTGATGGTTTGGGCTTACCTGCAGCCACAGGATCACCTTGCAGTCAATAAGCAGACTGTTAAGTTCTCTATATCATGATATCCTACAGTAAAATATAGGCCATCTGCCCAAAACCTATAGCATAGCCCAAATACGGCCAGACAACAGGACAATGATTTAGAATAAACAAGCAAATCTATAACAGAATGTCTGAAAAAGAAAAGTTTCAAGGTAACAGTCCAGTCCAAGTTTGGACCTTAACCTGACCGAAATGCCGTGGGATGATCTAAAGGAATGCCTGGAAACCCAGTAAACTGGAGAAACAATTGCAAAGGCCAAAGCCAAAAAATCCAATATTCAAAGAATGTTCAAAAATGAAAATGAATAGATACTGTATTAACATGTGCCAGTAGTACAATTATTTTTTATCAATATGGGTATGCTACATGCTACATGTTAAGAAATTAAGAAAATTCTCTATTCAACACAAAGATAAAAAGCATGTAGTTTAGGCTAGAGGAGGCAAAACATATTCTAGAACAGTGGTTCCATGACCCCTTCAATGGGGTCCATAAACAGCACAAGAGATCTGTGACGCTTTGACTGTGTGTACCCTATATAACTGTTAAAATTAAGGTCATGTACACACAGAGATGAGTTGGGGTGTGTCCACTTAACTTTTTTTTTATTGTTTGGATGTTTTGTTCAAATAGAAGCAGCGTTTTAGGAGCCTCAAAACCATTAAAAAAACAAAAACAAAAAAAACAACAAAAAAAAGAACAGGTTCCAAAGTGAATAAGTGGTTGGTCACCAAAATCTGCTATACAAAAATATTTTAAATTATATATTCTCAGTCCAAAATAAAAAAGCTAGTTGGCCACACATTTTGCATGCAATCAATTTTCATCCACAAATGTGTTTGTTTTTGTTTTCTTAAATAATAATGATAATAAAATAGAAAATAAAAACAAACAATCAAAGAAGGGTAAACACAAACAAACAAACAAGGACAAGAAACTATCTCTCCCTCTGTGTGGTTTAGTGAGTTCAGTGAGCTAGTGGAGCTCCGGTAGTGGAGTAGTTCATGTCCTTCATGGTAACCTTGATTTTTTTTCTGTACCATTTCATTAATGAAAAATGTCTGGGAATTACCACAATTACCCTATAAAAAAAAGGAAAAAAAAGTAATGCTATGTGTTGATAGTTACCTTAGCTTTGGTTTTGTGGAAGGGCAGGACTCATCCAGAATGCATCAATTGTGACAAAAAACTAGCTAATGAAAGCATAATGCTCAACATGGTTTCAGCATGAGGCAGGTAGGCCAAGGGCTTTTTGGTAGCTGTATAAAGGGTATTCTCAAGGAAAATAGGTTAGGCCACTGCTTAACATGAATGAGAGATAAAACATCTTGCCAACAGTTTTCTTTGGATAGTTTTGGGATGATTCTCTAAAACTATCTGAAAAAATGTCACAGTCTAATGCTTATCACAAAAGATTATAAAAGGATTTGGGTCAAATATTTTTAGAATGTTTCTATGGATGTGTTTTCACAATAACAGTGGCAACAAAATCTTCTCACTAAAAGAATAACAGAATATTGCACTGTAATGATCACACAGTATTTTCTAGATAAAAATATTTCTGATTGATTTGATTAAAGGAACACAGTAAGAGTCAGATTATATGTGAATGAACAAATAAATCTAGAGCTGATCATCACAAGAAACCCTTGTCTCAAATACTATATTTAGTCATATTCTAATATAAATCTCTACACCTGTACTGTACATTACCAAACCACCAACATTGGTATGTATGGTATAATTCACACATGTAGGAGTGTACTGTACAGTGCTTTTTATTATGGGATATTTTAGCCTGTAAAAGTCATTTGTGTCACTAAAAACCATTTAATTGAGTGCAGCCTCAAGGCTATGAGCTTTCCATGTGCTTGATGGACTGAGACCCAAATCTATCCCTTGGGTTTTTCCCACACTCAACCAAAGTGACTCTTATGGGGCAAGTGGGTGATACTTATGAAGTAATATATATTTAGATAGAATCCTCTGAGTTATTTTTGACCACATGGGGGCAGTGAAAAAAAAGACAATCTCATTAATGAGATGAGCCAAACTTATTTGGAAGTTGTCAGATTTAGCTGATAAGAAAGTATATGTCTTTATGCTTGTGGCTACTACCATTTGGTGCTGTGGAGGTTGGGCACAATGGATACAAATAGAAAGCTTGATGATATAAAATGAATTATATCTGAAGGCATAAAGCAAACATAAGTGGAGCTTTACCTTATTTTGGACAGTCATAATACTGTGTGCATTCTTCGTATTCATAACTAACCCATGCAATTCTAAGCTTTGTGTTTTCCACCTCTCTAACCCCCCCCCTTTTTAAAAAAAAATCTTTGTTAAAAAGATGGCACCTCTTAGCTGGTGTTGCATCCACCCCACCCCACCCCACCCCCCTGCCCTCCCCTCTAATTCCTCTCTCCTATGGTCTGATCCAATCCTTTTTTGTGTCCCCTCTCTATAGTGGAGACATTACATGACAAATCTCCATTGTCCTGCCTCGGACTCTGTGTGTAATCTCTCTTGTCAAAGGGAAAATTCAGCGATTAGCCCCCTGCAAATTACAAGGGCTGATCAGTGTGTCTGTTCAGCCCTCATTAACTGCTAACAGGACTTCATCAGAACCACCCACACTACCAGGACCTTCAACCTCTCACCCCTGACACCTGGAACTTTCACAAGTTGGCTCCCAAAGTGTAGATTTCTCTCTGAATTGGACAAACTCTTCTTTTTGTGTCCTCCTGAGGCTTCTCAGGGAGACGGGATGATTAAAGAATTTCGGCTGCAGTTTGAAGAGAGATGAAAGATTTTTTTTTTTCCAACTGGAGGTACTCACCCAACCAGCTGCTGGCTTTAAAGTAGCATCATGAAGTTATGAACATGTTTGACATCAGACTTGCCACATGGGTAGCCTCCTGTCTTGACAACTGTTGTGATGATGGGAAAAGAACACAAAGTGTCACTCAGCAACATGACATGTAGACCTCGTGCCATGTTATCTCAAGACCACCCATCAGAGACATAATGTTGGACAAACAGAAGATTTTCTAGGTGTAATATCTAGCAGATGGGGGGTTGGCCTGTGAAGAGGGCACATTGGAATGGGGTCGTCTATGATGCTGGTCAACTGGTCATTTCTCCTAGCCTATTAACCACCTGGGATCGGTATGTTTTGTCAGCTTTCTCAAGGTTTTAGGTTTCATTTTCCATCCTTTGAAATCAAACACGCCATCTCCTCACATGCCTTGAAACAAAGCTTTCTCTGACAAACACACATAAACCTTGATGCGTTCTGATGTCTGATTCATGAGTCTGGCACTCATACATACCCACACACTCCTACAGATGTGTGAAAATGCACATGAAACTTGTTTACGGATGTATAATGTATTAGAGTGAACGTATTTCTTTCCCGATGGCATTTGCATCCAAGTATACACCCCAATCCCTCAGTTATCAATTTGTTGTGGAATTGTTCATACCACAACAAGTTTAGATGATCTGGTTGTTAATCTAGAGTCATCAAGTTCAGATAATGTCAATACTCTAGTGAGCATCTAAACTAAACTGAAGGCAATTGAAAGCATTGCCTTTAGCCTGTTATTCATGTCTAATCAGCCCATTAAAATCACTTCAAATTTTGACATTGAGAGATACCATTATCTTTGAAAATGAATAAGAAAAAAGGACAAAAGACAAAAATAAGCCTGCAGGGATCATAAAGGGCATCCCTGGGAAGCTGAGTCTTTCAGAAGTAATAATAAAAAGTTGTATACCACCAAGTGAATGTCTTCAAGCCTCAAAGTTTAAGACTTCAACAATAAAATCAAATACATAGATCCTAAATTAAAAAGAAAGACGCAAATCCCTCCCAAAATCCTGAAGCAGGAATAAGGCTAAAAGCCAGTATTTAATGGCACTGATCAATACTGCATTAAAAACTTGTGTTTCTGTTGTAGAAATCTCTGCATTGACTCAGAAACACTTCCAAAAAACCACCAGCAGTGAACACAGCTCATCACTGTCCCTTATTAAACTTAAACTCTGCGAAAAAAGAAAAGAACCATTTGAGCACGATCTAGAAACAGTACCGCCTTCTGTGGGTCTGAGGTTGTTTAAAATGATGAGTAGTTAAGTGGAGAGCTGTCCTGTTGCCTGATTAGTCTGAATTTGCACATCCACTTAATTAACACACGGTTTTGAAAACCAGCATCTGGGGCTGCAAAAGTCACGTCTGTGAAAGCATCATTAAAGCTGAACAGTATAGACTGGCTCTGGAGCGAAACATGCTGCTATCCAGCTGACATCCTTTTCATGGAAGGCCTTATTCATTTCAGCAACACAATGACAAACCACATCCTGCAGGTATTACAACACCATGGCACTGCAGTAAGAAGTCTGGGTACTAAAACTGTTTGCCTGTTGTCCAGACCTGTTAGCTACTGAAAACATCTGATGCACTTGAAATTAAAAACACAACAATAAGACCCTGAAATTTTGAACATCAAGGATCCTGTTTAGAGTAAAAATGGAAATAATTTCTCACTTTTAAAACAACAGCAGTTCATCTTATATCTCAAAAAAGCATGTCCCTGGCTTCTTTTTTAAAATTTGGCAAATTCAAGATTAGCAGAAATGATAAAAATTGTATATGTACGCTTTATCATATTTTCATTTATATAAAAGGTTTAAATTCTTTGAAAATGATTTATTTATGTATTTGTTTACATTCTATTAGACAACTCAACCTTTTTTGAACGAAAACATTACAATTATGATCAAAGCAAAAGCAAAAAAGAGAGCTGTTGAAACTGTCCTCCTCCACAAAACCAGCCCCACTGGCATTATGTTCACGCAGGCAGATATGGTCCATATTTACATTAGAAGAACCTTTAGTGGCCATGAGATCAACTGGAGGAAGTCTGAAAACGGTCCTTTACAGATGGGCTACAGAACTTTTGCAGATTTTTTCAGTAATGCGTCCCCTATCAAAGGCTAATTTGGCATCCACCTGTGCTGTCAGCTCTCTTCAGCCAGTAAAAGACAGTCTTATCTTGACTCTTGTCTTATGTCTTGCTCTGTCCCTTTCTCTCTTTTTTTTCCTCTCTTCCTCCAGTAATGTTTTTTTGCATTTCTTTGCTGAATCCGCCACAGTACTCCTTCAAAACAAATGGTGTGTTCTGCTAGCTAGCTGTGACGTGATGCGTAAAGACACTTACAATCTCAGACAAAAAGACAAAACAATTTCACCATTGTATAATATTAAGGAAATATGGACTCATGAATATGGAAAACGCAATCAAGTATGCATATAGGCTACATGTCTTCTTTATAAAATTACACATGGTTAATGCATGCATTTCATGTCAAACCCTGATTGTTTTCTACTTTTGCCAAAGTAATATTTTTGTTTTAACCCAACGAGGAAGTAAAATAAAAGATGCTTTAATAAACTGTTGTGCTATTGAAGGGTGAATGTATGTTTCTCTCTATCATGCCTCACAAAAGCCCAAAATTGAAAGCACTGTGCTTTACTGTGCCTTCTGTCCTTCTCCTTCCTTGTTATGAGGACTTTGGGACTTGTTAAATAGACTTGACAATGATGTCTACTCTGATGTCGAAACTTACATGTCGAACTTACATTACATTTACCTCATGCAGCTTGTAGGGCTGGTACTTTAAAGGACGCCATCATGAGTTTTTTTTTAATATGAACAAATTAGGATTTGAACGAATAAAGATTTGTTAGAGGTGTTAGCATGCTTGTAGGCTCAATATTAGACACTTTTATTAGAAACCAGTATACAATGACTGCAAAGTTTGTAAATTTGCTTCTATAACAACAGAATTCATAATAAAAAAAATATGACAAGATGATGACTCAGTTTAAGCCTTTAAGGGCTGAATGAAGAGCTGAAATGAGAAGGCACAGAATATGCTGTAAGTTTGTTACATTATACAGTAAGAAAAAAAACTAAAAATATAGGCTTAAATTCAAGAGTTCACAAGAATAGCATATGTTGTGATAGACTCTGATCTTACTATAAACCCACAGACTTTAAACCCACATGTGAAGATCTTTTCTTTCTCCCTCCTTATTCTTTGACAGTAAATCAAAGACTCTGGACTGATTTAAGTGATAAGTACAGAAATCTTTCAGGATGAAAGAGAAGCTATATTTGCCACTTTCCTTTCCAAAAGCTGTATCAGCTGCAAGATCTTAAAATTCACCTCTCAGCCTGTCGAGCAATCACAGCTGAGAGTTTCCTTATGAGAAGTCATGAAAAATAGAGAGGAACGTGATACTCCTCAAAGTTCTCTTGTGTCCAGGGTGCACAAAGGAAATAAAAAGTTATATTCCCAAATGTTATCTATTTTGGAACAAAGCTGATTATTATCAGATGGCAAACAGCTTGTTTTAACACGCAGTCGACCCATATTGTCATCTTTCACTTTGCTTCTGAAACATGAGATCACTCTTTTTTTTCATATTTACTTTTTTCTGATAGTAAAATGGTACATTTTCAAAAATTGTTTCCTTGATTGAGAAAGTTTTGCTCTCTAATGATGAGCTTAAGTGGAGACAGCAAATCTTAATCCAAATTGTGCGGTCCTCTTGTAAATCCGCCACAAACAATGCCAACGTTTCAACTTTCTCAACTGAAGATATTTATTAGACTGTCATCACGCCTCAGGCCTCTCTTCACTGCTGCTTGATTATGGAATCGTTCAAGAATCCCCCTTTTTCAACATGTCCCTTTAATTATGGTTGTCTTTGTAGTGATGTGTTCAAAGTTGCAGTGGGGATGAAACTTTAGGAGGAGGAGGAAATGGTTGTTTACAAACACAATAACTGTTAGGCCCAATAAAAATCCCATGATTTACTTCACACTGATTGAGATTGAAACAAGTTGGAAAAGATTCAATAAACTCATTTGCAATGCTTCTTTTTGATATTTGAAGAAATAAAGACATGTCCTTAAGGATGTAGGCCAAACTGAAAGCACTCTCCTTGTCTACTTTTAATCAGATCTGATAAAACTGAATTAATCCAAACTGTTCTGCATTGTTGTCAACTTATAATGTCTAGAATGTTTTTCTTTTTTCTTATCAATTGTTTTATTCAGTAAATAATTGGTTGTGTTCTGATGGCAATGTTGACCTGGACTGTGCTTAGTCATTTGATAATCTTAAAAATGTTAAAAATTATTCAGAAAGATAATGATTGTTTTCAAAGATAGAACATTTTGCAGCACTGTTTTGTTGAACTGTACAAGTGTACCTCATAGTAGAGACAGAGTACTAAGGTTTCATTACCACATTAAACCGGGCAGCACAAATTAAGTATTTTTTATCAGTTTCCTTACATCTGCCATTTTGTTAAACTAACCTCTCTCAGTTTTCTTGCCATCACTCTTGTCGTGTGATCTTACCGTCATTCTCTGAACTAATCAGTCTATAATCAATGTTTTTTAATCTATTGTCATTCTGCCTTTTAGAGCATCTTCCATTCGATCTCTTGTGCGTCACCTCCCCTTCGTCCTGGATGTCCACTGAGTCTCATCTGAAATCTCCATCCTCAAACTCTAACCTTCACCAGAGCAGGTGTCCTGATAAAAAGGTTCAAGCTTGTTTGGCTTTTCATTTGTGACATGTTTAATTTATCTAACCCATGGCACCACTCATCTGATCTTATTGAACTCACTCAGATTCTAAGAACATCACTTATCATTTATCTGATCATTCCTGGTTGATTTGACATGCATACACATTGTTTAGTTTGGCTGTGACTGAGGCTCTCCACATGTCGAGAAGAATCAATGTGTGTTATTATGCCTTTGCTGTCCTTGTGGGGACACATCCAGCTTTGTTGTCAACACATGTCTTTTCTTTCCATATGTTTGTTTAAATTCTGTATAGTCCATATGGGATCTTTCTGTTTGGTAGTAGCGTAATGGTGCTGGTCTCGGGGTCTCAGTCGTACCCCACATGGCTCATCAGTTTTATCTATTGATCCTAGTGGGCTGATTCTAGAATGACAAGTATGATTCCTACTTACGTGCTGATGCCTTGAATTTATTTCTGATGTGACTGTTTTTTTGGCTCTGAAACATCCTCCTCTTCATCACAGTTGCACAACAAGATGACTGATTTTGCTTTTTGCCTGGTTAAACTTCTGGGGCTTATTTTTGAGCACATAAAGCTTTTGAAAAACAGCTTCTGAAGTAGAATAATTTATAACCACCCATCCGCTTTACGTACACATGTTGAAAAACACTTGGCCAAAGTACAACTGCATCTGGATTTTCTCAAAATTGCATTCACAATCATCATTCTCTTTGCCTTAGCTGTAGATCATACTTTTCCACAGAATAATGTAAGTCTGGACTTTTTAAGCTCCAATTCTGTTTGGGCTTTGGATTGAAACGACTGCAAATATGGACCTTATAAAATCTGTACCTGATATTTAATCTGCAAACATAAATCTAAATGCAACAGGTGTAGCATGTCAGCATATTTTTGTGGCAAAACACTATAAATACAAATAAATAAGAATATATTTTAAGCTTACAAAATGAAAAAAAGTGAACATTTATTCTATGGTTGGTCAAACTGACCTGCAACATATCTGATTAGCAATCATGTTGACTGTTGGAGACAAAATGCAACATCTGCTTCGACTTTGTGCAACAAAAGGCTCAGAAACTAGACATTTCTACCAGCATTCATCTACATGTGTGCGGTGTAAAAAGATTATTGCAAAATCTTGGCTTTTCCACTCATGAGAACTTTGTTGAGAACCTCAGACTGACTATTTGTTCTACACTGAGGACCACACTTGAAGCCTAAATCTCCACTCTGCTCCATATCGATTATTACCATAAAATGTTATTATGAAGCTAATTGTGCTGCTGTACTTCACATCAGGTTTCCAGCATATGAAAGTCAATAAAATGTGGTATTTGTGGGCTTGAGGACAAATCCACTTCAACATAAATGATCTAACATCCCCCTCACTTATTAACTAGACTGTATGGCATTCAGAATTGAAATTTCAGCATGGTTTGTGTGAACATTGCAAAACCTTCTGGCTGAGAAATGATCGATTTTACTCCCGTAGCAAGGGTGTGTGAGAGTCTCTTTAAGCCAAATGTGTGCAGAGTAATGGTTATGGTGAAGCACAAGTAGTTAATGCTCACTTAACTGAGCATGATAAAAGTAGATAAAAGTGTCAATTATTACTGGAAAGGCAGCATGCAGGCATTAGTGGATAAAAAGATAAAAGTTTTAATCACTAAGAACCATTATCTATCTGATTAATGGTGAAAGTCCTTCACAAACTCATGGAAGAAGTTTTGCTATGAGAGAAGCCAACAGTTCAGTTTGCTGCTCCGATGAAGACGTTGCACGGTAAACAGTTCCAGCCTCCTCCTGCAGCACAGGATTGTTGCAGTAAAATGGCACAGAAAATGTGGGCCGTGCGCGACCCAGCTGAGAGCCACTGCTATCAGATGTAAGGCGCAAACCGCAGAGTGTGGGACCATGTGGGGCAGACCACCCATGAGTGTGCCTCCCCCATTTCCCCTAGCTGCAGCTGGATGAGACACAATGCTGGAGCATGGGAACTGAGCGCCAGCCATCAGCCCTGGAGCAGCTCCTTAAATGTGGGGATATTTTTGGTTTAGCACATGAGGACATTCTCACTTGACTTTGAGCAGACAGGTTTTCTAAGATGTTCTCTGTGTCTAATGCCACTCTGAGCCATTATTTGTTTAAAGAAAGTCCTCTGAGAGTTTCTGACATGTGCTGTTGAAACTGATGCAGCCTGAAAGTCAGCAAAGAGTTTAATATTTCAAATGCTTCAAAGTAAAAATCCCAATTGAAAGAAAACATTAGAGTTTAAACAAGTAGTATTTCACTCACTTATGGTTCAGTGCTATTGATTGGTTGACTTCAAATATGTATTTAAACCTCCATCATCCTCACCTTCTGTCACTTTCAGGCTAGTCAAAAAGAAGACTTTTGTTAAAAAACGTTGAAACCTAAAGCTGAAGCATTCAGCAAGGATGTTTAGGTTAAGTAACCCCCTGGGTTAATAAACTAAACAAAGGTAAACCATGCAAAATGGCTGCAATGAAAGCCAGGCTAAGTAAACGAAGCAGAGTTTACAAGATACACGGGGCTGGGGCTGCATGCAAGAAAGTTTAATGTGAAACAGGTGATGAATGTGTTTTTACTTTAATAAAGAGGCTCCAAGGGAGAATTCCAGTCAAGGAAAGATAATTTAAATTAATTTTACAAACCTTTGTGTCAGGATTTTTCCTGTCCTACCTTGATATTGTGACAGCATCCTCTAGGTGTAATGTCTGACGTGGTCCTATAACAAAAAGCTTTTTAGTAATTCTGTGCTCAGTTTAGAGGATTTGTCTCTTTGGTTTGGATGAACATTTAAAGCAGTTTAGATGTATTTACACAAATTCTGGCAGCCTCCTTTGTTCAAAGCCTGGCAGTTTTTACCTTTCTTGGTTCATATCTTATCTGATAGATTATCTTGTGGAGTCTTCTGAGAGTTTGTCTTCACTTTAGATGAGTTATTGCATTCAGGTTTTACCCTTTTCAGTTTCAGTCAGGGGAACAAACACAGCACGTGGAGCAACTCCAGAGAAAATATGAACCCCAAGAACAACAAAAGGGTTCTTTTTAACTTCTTCAAGCCACATCTCCCAATAAAAGCTGAATAAACATACCCTGCCACTTGCGAGAGGCTGCTGTCCAGCTAGTTTCATGGGCTCGCTTTCAAGAGGGGGAGTGGGGGGCTTATGGGCCTAATGAAAACTTCACCTTTACTGAAATAATAAAAAGCACACCACCCAAACACTGCCGATTTGTTCCTTTCTCCAGTGTTTTCTCTGGGCCTCAGCTCATCACTCTAAAAACTTTGAGAACTCTGTGGTCTTTTTATTCTTTTAGGGAGATAATGTGATGTAGATTTAAAAGATGACAAATGTGCTATGCACCACAGTAAACCACATTGTTTTGGATGTCTGCAACAAAACCTGATGGCCGCAAGGCAACTCAAGACCCGTGACCAAACCAGGAACTTCTATCGCCCGAGCGCCTCCTGGAGAAGACAAAGTGGGTTTAACAGCGGTATGAAACAGAGTGGCCTGTGAATGGTTACTGTTCAATTTGTATTTGGTTCCCCACTGGTCGCAGAGTTGAGATCAGAGTCGAAAGTGAAAACACATGGGGAGGGTCAGCAAGATCAGAGGGCTGCCACACACAAGGCAGAAAAGAAGGAAAAAGGCAATGGGAACTTGTGTGAAGAAATGGATTGAATAAACAGAGTCTGCAATCGCCTGCACCCTATTATCCTATAATTTACACTGCATGGGAGCTTGGAAACGAAGGGCTCCAAAAGGCGACCATTGGCTTCCACTGAAAAGTGGCGCTCCACGCCTCATGCCAATCAAATATCCAGGCATTATAGTCCGAGACAAGTTTTGAATTCTTTCAGGCTTAATGTGTTTATCTTAAATAGCCAAGGAAAATTATGACATCATCAGCAAGTAATGTGTTCAGAAAAAGCCGGCCCTTTGAAGTTTCCAGCAGCAAAACAGATCTAATAATATAATAACTTTGAAAATTGTATTTGTACAATCAGTGTTGAGGATTAAATGAGGAAGCATGAGATTGGGCTACAAAAAAGAAAAAGAAAAAGAAAAATGGACCGCACCATGGCAAAACAAACTCCGGAGAGAGAAAGAGCCAAGAAAATAACTGGAGATGAAGAATTAGGCTGTTGGTTTGGCACAGAGCTCAGCATCAGCTTTCTCCACTTGGTCTTGATGAATGTCAGCTCACTTCTTCCACCTCACTTTAATTACTTCTCTGCGTACTCCTCGTCCCCTCCAGTGTAGCACAGAACGAGTGCCAGGGAGCTCAACAGCAGTTTCTTAAAAGATGTAATTTATTTACAGAAAAATCCAGTGCCAGTTATTTATGCACATCAAAGCATTTTTTCTCCAAATGTGACTGTGGGCGCAGTTGTTCATCTGCTTGCCAATACTCAGCAGAGAAGAGCAGGGTGAATGGATTTCATGGATGTGACATTTTTTCAAACAGCAGCTAATCTCGTTTGATTGACTGATTTGATGATACGATTGATGAGAAAACTTTGCATTTAAAGGCATTTACTTTGGTTCCTGTTAGAATTGAATGAAAAGGCAAGTCAGTAAGAAGTATGAACAAACCATAACAATTCTTTTTAACTTATTTTTCACATTTCCACCAACTCTCCATCAGTGGATTTGGGACTGACGGGTGATCGGAGTCACTGTTGTCCCATTTGAGAACAGGGCAGATTATTACAGCCTCTCATCTGTTTGGTTTGATGGGCATTGGAGGAGGTTATCCACCCTTTGAATCTCATTGCTTATTTATCCAACAGCTGGGCAAATACCCACAACCTTTCTGCATTAGGGCTCATTTTTTAAACATTTAGAAAAGACAGGGTCCAGTGTTTATGCCTCCATCTTCCCTCACATCTGTACTTAATATTATTTTGCAGACTTTACGCAGAACAAGGGCTCAATCCTTTGTTATGACAAGAAGATATTTTGAACTTTTTAAGGATTAATGCTGTTTGCTTTCCTGCTCACTCCCTTCAAAACAGCTCCGGGGTTCCAATAGGTTAAAGCTGAAATCTGTAACTGAATTTGGCAAGATTTGCGGATGGGATGTTGTTTTCAATTCATCTGCCACTTGCATTACTCAGCTGGGACACATTGTCTCTTTATGAATCCCTTTTTCCTTATTTTTCCTCCATCACTCTATTTTCCAGTTCATGTTCAGTGGAAATATGCACTGAGCAAAGTCAGTCCTCATCCATAACTATGATGGAATCTGTTAAGTGTGGCTTTCATGATCTGATCAATTTGTTTTTTTTTATCTACTTTACTTTTAAACACTTAGATATATCTTTATTTGAAATTACTTAAATCCTGTTTTAGGATTTAGAATAAGTCAATGAAACTGTATTTGTCATTAACCTGACAATCTTGGATTCTCCTTAAAAAAAAGAATAGAGAAAAAATCGTTCCCGTGCTGGAAATGGTAAGCAAACTATAGCCAAAGTCTACTATTTGGTTGACAGTGTTACTACAGTTGAGTTCTTAAATATCCTTAACTTATATCATCCCCAAGTGGGCTGTTGTAGGGCTACAAATACCAGGGCATGTATCCCAGTCTGAAATGAGTCCACAAACTTAGCAGATGGCTTTTGAAAATAATCTTTTATTGGTGCTACAATACTGTAATTTCATTTTCTGATACCCAGTGTTATTGTTTTATGACAATAAAACAAAAAAACAAACAAAAAAACACTTTCCTCTTGAATTGTTTGTTTTTAACTTATTCATTTAGCAGTGTAAGATGGAAACAAGATAATTATGTTTCTGCAATAATATGCCAAAGCTAAACAACTTTTGTGCCAGAAAATGTTTACTTGTGCTTTTGCATTATACAGTATACTGTACAGTACAAGTGACAATGCAGTGAACATGTGGTCAGACCCATTTTTAACATCCTAACTTATCAACTATACTGTATGGAATTCACAATTGATATTTCAGCAACAAGGTGTCAATTCAACTTTACAATAAAAGACTGAAACTCAATTTCAAATATTTGTTTAAACTGTATCCTCCTTACAAAGTGATGCAAAATAACATGTATTTGGAGGTGCAAAAAACACAATTAGATGTTCAAGGAAGCCCTCTATTACTTGAATCTTACTGCTGTTTGGAGATCACTGTTACAATTAACAGTTCTCTGTCTTTTTGGTGCTTGTTTGCACCAAAAACAAAGTATTGAACTTGTTTCTCCAAAATCTGTGGAATTGAGAACATGTTTTAGGGAAAATAGGATCTCTTTCGTGCCGTGCAACTATGTAGAATATTCTTTTGCTCATACGAAAGTCCTGCTTGGGCTTTGAGTTCTCAACATTTCTACAAAAACTGCATAGCAAGTTGTAATATTCAGCTTGAAGTTTCTTGCATATCATAATTGATTGTAAAGAGGTAGAGGAATTATTTATAATAAAATGGCCACTATGTGGTTACTGTTATAACAATGAGTTCAACTAGATGGTAAAATATATCCTATATAAGATAAGTTATCCTGTAACAGGGGTTCTAACACTGGCTTTCACTATGTCATTCAAGAGGGATGTTTGTGTATAAATGATCATTTCTTTCTTGTATTGCTGCTCCTGGTCCAGATTAATTATCAAATCAAATCAAATCAAATCAAACTTTATTTATATAGAACTTTTCATACATTACATGCAACACAAAGTGCTTTATAAAGATAAAATAACCCGTTCCGCCCACCCCCAGACATAGACCCATGCACACACAAACTCACGCACATGCTCATGTAAAAACAGCAGTAGCACATATTAAAAAAGAGTCGTGACATGGCAAGGTACCAAGAATTTTCATCACAGATTATCCTCAAATTAGCAGCTTAAATAGTAGCTAAACTAACTTTGTGTAAAGTTTATTCAGCTAAAGCCCCAAAATACAGTTGCGTGTTGTTGTGTTTATTAAACTTTCTTGATTGTCCATTGAGATTTTACAGAGAATAAATATGTTGAATGAAAAAATTGAACAAACCTCTGCCTGCAGCCTGCCATCAGCTGGCCAAAGTTAACTGAGGCTTTATTGATTCTCTTTGGGGTTTTTTGGAGAGCAAATCAAAACTAACAGTCAATATTGGATCAACAATTGTTGGGAAACAAACATCACATATCAAGTTTATTTTGGATTATATGTCAATGTTATCTTTTTTAGGCTGTTGCTCCTAAGGAATTGTCTTTGTTAATTTTTCAAACCTTTGCCAGTTTAATTAAGACACAGCAGCAGTTGAAAATTTTATAATAAATCATCTTTATTGTTATTATCATTATAATTAGTGTTAGACATATTTTCTTGTATGCTAAATCTTTAACTTTATTATCTTAATTTTCATGCTGTAAATACTCTAAAGGACATCATACACCGCTGACTTTTATATGTGACTCTTCAGTATGATAAGTCAGTAAGAGGAAAGTGCTGTTTTTACCCACATTTAAAACAAAATCCCATAAATTAACCCATTTTCTGACCATCAGCCAATTTACTTGTTAAGTAAGTGTTTGACTGTGTTTAAGTTTTCCATGACATTTCAGCTTGTCACTCTAACCTCTGGCAATTTCATGCTCTGATGTTGTTTTTCTCATGTTATGAATGACATGTCTGGTTTCTCAACAAGGCACCAGACAGAAACACCAAAATGTAAAAAATGATTGGTGACAGAGAGAAAAAAAAAATGTCTCTGATGGAAAATACCCAAATCTTGATGTTTATGTGTTTTCAAAGCTCCTGGGTGAACACGCTGGATGAGATGAGGCAAATTCAAATCCCACACCAGTTTGTGGTAGCTTTGGGAATGAGGTCCGATGCCATATTCTGTAAGATGCAACAGATCCACAACCTTGTTTAGCAATTAAAACAAACAAAAAATGTTTTTTTGTTTTGTGAGCTTTAATTCTCTGGCTGTCATTTTGAGGTTGCACACTTAGATTTTTGGGGAGAAAACAGAAAAGACGAACCTGGAGGACAAAACAAGAAGGAATAAACTATATGGGCTCAATTTTCCTTTTTTTTCTTTTTTCTTTTTTTTTACAATAGAAATAAACAGATTTAAGCCAATGTTTTAGTTTATTCAGTAAAGAATGACTACATATCACCTAAGTGATGATATATTTACTTAAAGCTGAAAAGAATATGCAGTTAAATGACTGAGTCTGTAATATAAGCTGTTGCTCAGAGTAACATGCTAAAATATTTACTGACTCCACAGTTTTTGTAAACTTTATAGAGCATAGTAGCATTTCCCAGCACATTTTTGACTAAATAACCATATATTTCAGTGCCGTTTCTTCCAAGAGCAAGAAGCATTTCTGCATAACAAGAGTCTGATAAACCCATTATTCACCACTAGAAACAGCTGACAAAATTTTATGTAAATAAGAAGGCTGTGAATACTCTACATTAATATGAACAAACACCACAAATAAACCAGTTGTAGTTTAGTTAATTCTTGCAAATGCAGTTATGCCGGTATGTAACAGGGGTAAATGCTATGTTTCATACTAAATGCAAAATATATGAGAGAATGAACTGCTGCTGATACTGAGGAATGAGGTTCAACTGGAGAGGCGCTCTGAAAATGATTTTTTATTTTAATTAGTCCTTCAGAGTCATGCCCCTACTGGGATAAAAAAGAAAAGAAAACTGTGGCTTTATGATTAGAAGTGCATCAAGAATTTCTGTGGATCAATTTTTATGGATTTTTTTCAAAAAGAAAACAAGAAGTATTTCAATTTATCCTATCCCATTTTTGAACTTTGAAAGCTTTGGTTTTGTGTGGTAGCTCTTTTTCGAACACTCATTGAAATACTTGGAAATTCCCATTTTCAAGGAGTGTTATCATTATGTTGGAGGATCTTTGAAGATTAAAACTTTTTTCTAGAATAACTAAAACTAAGTGGTAAGTGGTTACTTATTACTAAAGGTTTTTCTAATTTTTATGCTGAGGACCATTCTCAATGACGAAGATGGGATGTAGCCTGATCTTTGATGACTGGTATGGAGAACTCAGCTTGGTTTTATGATTTCATGGACTAGCATGCAGAGGCATTGTGTATGTCCAATGAAGTGTACAAATATGGTTCTTCGGTCCATGTTCACATTTTAAAAAAAGACTTTTTGTTAAGAAATTAAATGAAATTAAAAATCAATGAATAAAAAAGAAGAGTTAAAGTGATTTACTGTATTTTCAATTAATCAATAGCAGCCATTTCTGGATTTTCCATCAACAAATCCCAGACACTAAGAGTCTGATCTGGGTTTACTCACCATCACATCAAATGCTGATGCCACTGTCTTGCCAGGACTCTCTCCCAAAATAAATCTTTGATTTCAATGAGATACTTAAACAAAGGTTATAAATGAATAAATCCCTGCAACCAAACCATTAGAAGGCCCCCTTCGTTCTCAATGGGACTCAGAGAGCAGCCGGACTCATCAGTCATGAGCAGGTGAGCAGCAGCTCTCATCTCGACATGTAACAGATGCAGTCTGACCTGCCTGCAGTGTTGTTTGCTTGTGTTCTGACTGGATATCATTAACCCCGTTTGACATGAGTTGCATGTTATTCTTTCTGTGTGATTCAGGTCAAAGTCAATTGATTTTCACAGAGGAAGTAAATATCTAAACGAATTCCCAAATGCATCCATTCATCTCAAACAATTTCTAAAACAACTGGAGTATACAGATTTTTATAAATATGACTAAATGTGGTGTGTGTATGGTGGTGGGGGTCTCCAGATCATTTGATGTGGTCAGTCAATATCTTGACCAGAAAACCATGTGCAATGCTTTTCACACAAAAGTAGACACATGGTTTTGAGTCATGTGAGGCTTTAGATTGAAAAACTTGTGTGCAGGATGAATCCATTGTTGGTTTTTATTCTTCCAAAAGGTTTCTGGATCGTGATAGAAATACAGAACATCTCAAAATGGATCCTATAGGCAAAGGTTATAAGCATTTTAATAAGGTGAGAGATACATACGGCTCATTTTATAGTTAACAGATGTCAGCTATGTCTGAAGACAGCACAGTTTAAGATGTAAGTTGCATGAATGTGCATGTAATTACAGATAACATCTTCTCTCTCACCCTCTTAAATCTATTCAGCGGATGATGTCTCATATTGGGCACTGCAAATGTATGCTTGTGGCTTTATGTGTGTTTATGCGTGTGTTTTTGCAAGAGCAGACACAAAGAAAGCAGGACAAATGTGCAGTGAATGAAGTGTCCTGTAAACTTGCCACAAGTGATTTAAAATGCTGTATTTTTCTTGCTGTTGACCGGCAACATGTGGTGTTCATAGACAGCACATGAAGCGAGTCATAATGGATGCTTTAAGGACAGCTTTGTCTAGAGTGGTTCTTTATTTCCTGTTTAAAGTTAAAAACACACACACACACGCAGAAAACATTTCCTTAACCATAATTCAGACAGACCACCAGCTAAGTCAAATGAGAGTGTGAGCTATGCTCAGTATTTAACTCGCACCAATGTTCCTCACGCATTATGAATTACAGCATATGTCAAAAAGTGAAGACTTGGAATAGAAAAAGCTTCTCCACCCAATATAATGAGCATCATCCCCACTTTTTCTAACCATAATTGGTTGGGGATACAGCAATGTCAGATGAGCATGTGCAGAGAAGAGATTGATCACATCTAGCTTAGTAAACTGCATGTGAAAAAAAGAAAAAATGATTCATTCCCTAACAACAAAATACACATAGCATTTGATGATGGGGTGTGTAGATGTTGTCGAACTTTGCACACACTCTGATGTTTTGATTCATTAGCTGTTTGCTCTCACTGATTCGACTGTATTATCCCGATCCTGTCTTTGAATGTGTTGTGCTGGGCTGCTTCACACTGCTGCAAAGCTGCAATCTCTTACTTTAGATTGTGTTTTATATCATCAACTTTGCTTCACTTTGACATGGCTCATGAAAATGTATCTATGCCAACTTGTGAGGCAAATAGTAGCCAGCTGATAAGCATTACTGATGGTTAACTTTGTGCTCAGCAACATTAATTCTCCACTTCATTTTTATACTTTTAGTCATGACTCATAAAAGTGAAACATCATAAAATACATTTCCCAAATGTCAGCCCAATTTACACATTATGTAGGAAATGAATACAGCACAGTATGTGTGTCGTGACATCCCTTCCTTGGTGATAGCACCAAAAGTGATGTCACCGTGGCCGCTGTGGGTGGATTTCAGTTTAACTTCACACAAGAATCTCCATGACCCATTGATGTGAGAGGATGGGGATTCTGAAATTACAAAGATTTAATGGAGGGAGATTTCTGCAACAAAAAGAAACAATGAGCCGGAAAATTGAGTGAAAACCTGACTGATTACTTTGTAATTATTGAACATGACCTCTTCAATAGCCATCATCAATGTAGTTGTAAATTTTCCCTGCATCAGCACCCATTGTTTAGATGACTGCAAGCATGTGTATTAAAGGTTAAGGCACTGCATAATGTCACAAACTGTACAGTGACCAATGGATTAATCATAACAGTGGCAGTAATGAGCAATTGACCAAAAGCTATGAAAGCTGACCCTTGTGTTCACCTCCTTTCTCTCTTCTATCCCACCTTCAGTTGTATTGGTTTTTTTATTTAGCTTATCTCTAGAATTGATTGTTTCGTTTAAGCTTAGTTTTCAAAATGTTTTAGGTAAATCTCAGTCCCAGTTAGTCCACATGTTTTGAGCCAAACATGCTACAGACATCTGGTACATCTGGTTAGCAGGTTCTTGTCTGATTTGTGGTGAATGATGCATTAGA
The DNA here is from genome assembly GCA_037177055.1 of Atherinosoma microstoma. Classification (NCBI taxonomy): domain Eukaryota; kingdom Metazoa; phylum Chordata; class Actinopteri; order Atheriniformes; family Atherinidae; genus Atherinosoma; species Atherinosoma microstoma. The sequence goes on from JBBBVU010000020.1 coordinate 5,738,300, forward strand.
ATTGGAACAAGAAGAGCTAGTAGTCTCATCTTGTAAAGTGATTATTAGGTGATTATGCAGAATGTATAGCCATAAAAATATTTTCCATTACCAATATGCATAAAGAGGATGTTTAATAAAAGACATAAACTCTAATTTCCTGTTTTGTGTTTTTGTTGGTTAAAAACTTTCATTTATGTCACTTTTTTGTCAGTACATGTAGCAACACAAAAAAAGAAAAACCAAATCCTCTTCAACATATTTTCAAGTTTGAATTTCCAGGCAAATTTTTTGATATGAGTCCAATGAAAGACTCTTCTATACTGTACATTGCCTGTTCAGGCCACTGGAGTTGACTCATTAGATTAGACTTAGCAGCATCCTTATTTGAGTTTTTATTCAATTTTTTCTTTTCATAATAAACACATGCAGAAGCAAATGGAACGAGGCCTGATTATAGACAACCACTGTGTTAGCCACTGAGTTCTACTTCAGACTCCACATCTTATGTCAAATGTAGCCTTGCAATCTGCAAAATTCCAGGCTTGTTCTCGTGTCTCTGCTGCTGCTACTGCTCACTGCACTCTGCTTCCTTTCTCCTTTCTCTTTTCAGCCCTCCACCACCCCAGCATCCACCTGTAGACTGTGGGGTCAAACATCCACTCATCAATCTAATATCATATCATGCTCACATGAAGTGATAGTATCAGCATTTGGACCCCAAATTCAAATTATACTCTAAAATAAAGATTTATAAACATTTTAAATGTGAGTGATACACAATTTAAAAACAAAAACAAAAAAAAAACTATTTCTTGGGGATGTTGTAGGAAAAAAGATTTTGAAATAATACAACTCAGAAGACAGGTAAAATCCAAAAATAAGTATTCTCCAAGGACAACTTCAGAGTTATTCTACATAATCTATTTGTATAAATAACAGTGCACATACTCTCTTTAGAGAACTTAGACCTGGTTTATCCACAGCATTGATCCTGAGCACTTAACAAAGGACCTTACTCATTAACATGTGAAAATAGGGTGCAAGTACTTTTGATTCAACAAGACTGTGCTGCCTTCATTTAACTTCTCACAGGCCAACGCAGGCTCTTGTTTAAAATGACAAACGTGAAATGTCATTTAAAGATGGTCGAATTTTGTCTAAAAGGCACAGCTAAGACTCAAATATTAGATTTTCAGGGAGCCTTAAGGGGTTAATCCAAATATAGGGTAAAAACTCATTTTGAAAAAGGTCGTTGAGGTGACATCCAGTGTGAAGTCTGGGAAATCTGCATCACTGTTGGTGGCATCTGTGAAGCGGTTCTCTTCCTGCCAAATTTGCTGCTGTAGTTAATGTTAATATTGTACAGGTTTTATGCTGCTATACGCTTGCCGTGCACATGCTCTATGTAATGGGAAAAACCACAACTTAAGACCACTATCACTGGGGTATAATTTTTCTAAATTGTTTTAAAAGCCACATAATGTTATGTGCTTGTATAAATCCAAGCAAAACCAGACTCTGGGGGTATTTTAGCACCGCCCTGGACCTAATTATTACATATCCGCCAGGGAGACTCAGAAAGTAGGAGAACCCTGTGCCACCACCCGCATAGAATACAGCAAGAGTCATTCATACAGACACAGGTCGTCTCACCCTAATGAGAGGTGGGTGGGAGGTGGGTGACAGACTTGCTTGGCCTATGTGTACGCGGCCCACTGCACCCAAACTAAAGAGGGGATGGTGGTCTCTGCCATCAGCAGACATTAGGCTCCAGTGAGGAGAATGAGCTCGCTGCGTCAGGTGTCAGTGGACACTCAGCGATTCTAGAGGTCAGCACACAGACAACGAGCGTTGGTTAGATCGCTGCTTATCAGAGAAAAAGGCCTCCATGGTCAGTGAATCAGGCCAAAGACTTGTCCTGATCCAATTAGAGATGATTTTGTTTGGATTTGTGAGTGCATGTGCATAAATGCATCTGTCTCTTTATTTTTGTTCATAAGGCTATGAACTGTTCTCATTGCTTGAGCTCATACAAGCCGCATTGAGGCACTTTTCACACTTAAAAGGGGAACATACAAACACTTGTGTCTATCTAATTGACTGAGCTCCATGAAGTCCAACACATTTATTTTTCAAATCTCCATCAACATTCAGCCGGTCACACAGTAGGCGAAAAAAAAAGAAGAAAAAAAGAAGCCTGCCAGATTTCCCTTTGTGTTTCTCTCATCAGATAACCACCTCAGTACCATGAACATTCATGAATGAAGGCCCAGATGTGCGCCATATGCAGATTTGTAGTCATGGAGGGTGGGAAACATGTTGAAGTGAATGACTGGTGAGGGAAATTCACGTATATGGAAACACATCTCTTCTGGCAGGGTGCGTCTTGAAATGGCTAATTAGGCAACAGCAGCTGGTAAAAGAGAAACCTAGCAGCTGGGTGGCCGTACGCAGTTGTAACTTCCAGGGATGGCTTTTGGTTTCAATTTCTGTGGCTTTAACAACTCTGGAAAGTGTTAAAAGAGTAGATTCCTCTTAACTTGCTGATATAAAAACTTTAAAACATAATTTATTTACTTATCTTGATCTTATCTTTACTTATTCTCTTAGGGCCTAACAGCAGTTGTTTATCCAAGCAAAAAAATCAACCTTTGACCATAGCTATCTAAAGATTCTACACAGGATTTTAAAGCCCTGATGACTTGAGGTAGGCTGTAGGGCACAGGTGTTAAACTCTGGTCCTTGAGGGCCACTATCCTGTAGGTTTGTGTTGTTTCCCTGCTCCAACACACCTTACTGAAATGAATGGGTCATTGTGAAAAAGTTGACAGGAAATTGTCGGATCCATTGGGTTTGAATCACAAAAAAAAAGGAAGAAGAAAAGCCAGGTCGTTATTAGCCTGGACTGAAAACGGAAATCCTTCCCCTTTATCAGGCTAGTTTTAGTAAATAATGTAGCAACACCAGATTTATACAGCCTTGGGGTTTCTGTTTTTACTTTGGTGTTCAAATATAATACAGTTTTAACAACAACAACAAAAAAAACTTTGCCCAATATGAGCAATGAACAATGTGCTCTATTTCACTTCTTCTCCTTGGTTCACTGGATTGTCTGTTTGTGTTCACATTGCAAGCAAACCTACTGGGGATCACTTGCAAGTGAACCAAGACCCCTGGTTTTGAAGTGGACCAGAGTTCACTCATTTAATCTGGACCAGAGTGCAAGCATTTACATACAGGGTTCATCTAAAGGGGACCAAACGGCATGAATGTACCTTAAGAATGCATTCACATCTGTCCCTTTGAATTAAATCCTATTTTGACAGTCTATACCAGTGTGTACATCAACATGTTGCCAGATAGGCAACATGTCCTGGGAATAAAGTTCACAGTGGAGAGTCCAAGGTTTTAAAGTCCCTTATAAAGTGAAGGAAGGCTTGGTAA